>KK119317.1:353441-435123 GCA_000611955.2 Stegodyphus mimosarum | reverse complement strand
TAGCAGCACTTATTGCGGCGCGTGGTGGCCACACAAAATACTGATTCTGATCTCTTGTTCTTGTTTGTTTGCTTTCAACATTTAATCATTTATTTGTACCACTACCACTCAACTGTGTATTAAATTGCATTCAATTATGACGATTCCTTCTTGGTGTTGCAATTTTCACAAACGTGAGTGTATATATGATTGGTGCAGCCACTTGCAACGAAAAAGGGTGATGTACACTAGATGTTATAGTAGCCCCTACATGAAATTTCAACGTTGTACGATTACTCTTCTTGAGTTATGCGAGATGCTTATATACTTAGAGACGTCAAGAAAAAAATCTCTTCTGAATCCATTTTAAATCCATTTCACATTCCGTTTTGGCAAAAACAGTCCTCTATTCTGTCCGTACGTACAGATGACACGCAAAACGATCATTCAAGTGGTTTTGAGTGCTGTCGAAATGGATATTTCGTTGAAATATGACACCTGGTACTTTTCGCGATTACAATATTTCCTTTACTTCGTACAAGGAACTAAAAAGGGTTAAAATTTTTGACTTAAAACTTTGAAATTATTTCGTCAACTAAACTGAACTGCACTAAAATAGAAACGTTCATCAAAAAGGAAAGCTTAGCTCTCGAAATTTCAGTCATACTTGAATCCAAAATACTTATATCGTGATTGCCACGAGTCACATACTGAAAGTATACTTTTTTGAGCTGTTTAAATAAAAATATTTTTAATTTTTCTTAGCTGTTAAAGAGAGTTTAGCATTAAAGTTATTTAAAAGTTGTTCAGTATTTATACGTATTAATCCTTCAAATATGCTTCTTCTTTCCATAACTGCTTTAATTTAAAAAGAATTTGGAGTATTCTAAGGCATTTGAACTGCTATTGACGTATTTTTTAACACAAATTATGCTTAATTTTGTGATAAACGCTATTTCGAATTTATTTTTCATGAAATGCCGATTTTAAATTATGCTTTAATTAAAAAATGTAACCTTATATCATTATTTTTATTTGAAGAAATCAAGAAGTTCGAGAAACTTTTAAGATTCAAATTCGTATTAAAAAAAAAAGGATTCGTCCAGCGACAAGCGCGATGTTACCTTAAAAAATATCCTGCATTAAATCAAATTGTAGAGACATTATGATTTATTTGGAAGCAGGAGATGTGAAAAATGACCATTGTCCTCGCCGGGACTCGAACCACGGACCTCTCGAATACGCGCCGAGTGTGCTGACCACTACACCACGAAGGCATGCTAAGAAGGTGGGAGAAATACCTTACAAGGTCAAGAGATAAAAGCATTGTTTTTTTGTCCAATACTTCACCCGATATATTCATTTTGCTTCCAATGACATACAATCATTCATTCCAAAAATGGGATGGAATTCCAGATTAAAAGAGTATTAGGGGTTACAAAAGAGCTTAAATTTCTTATTTTTATAATTTATTTTGAGCTTAAATTTCTTATTTTGTCTCCATTGTGTAACCATTATTTCTCTGCTGGACTTTATAACAGATTATTATTTATTACTCCAGAATTTCGTAACTATCGTTCAACAGAACTTCGGTGTAATCACTCTGCCGTGGTAGACGCCAAGTTTTCTGTTACTTCTGCGCAGTTTTGGATCATACGCAGTTTTCTTTCGAAGAGGAATTTACAGTCCACATGGAAACGAAACTGAATCATAGCTGCTGATTCTGAATTTTTCCTTGTTGTTAAAACTATCTTGATAGTTTAATCGAGTAAGATCGCGGTCATTTCGAAAGATAGTTTTCTATGGTCTCCTTTGGTCATGTGTTTTAATTATAGAGAAAACATCTATGCAGCTATTAACCAACGAGAAATGCCGACACGTCTTATGACAATGCAGCCAAAGGAAGCATTTTTCATTTTGCAGTGCAACGACTTTAGATTTAACCAAGCTATTTTGCAAACAATGTACTTTAAACTAACAAAAATAGAACTTTTAGAAGTATAAGCAGCTTACTTATATGACTTTCAAGTGCAAAATGATTATTGACAATGCACTTGTAAAACTCTGCTTGAGAAAATGGGACATCATAGAATGCTGTACAGCATTTTGTTTTGTACTTCAGTGTACATGTTGCTGACACACTGTATATCTCAGTTTCTTTTCTTTTTATAATAACATTTGATATATACTGCGGAAAAAAAAAGGGGGGACATTTCTATATCTCCCGTTCTTCTAGGCCGATTGATGAAATTAAAATTGTGTTTTTCATGTCTGGAAAGCGCGACTTAGAATATATATTAGATTTATATACAGCATTGTCCTAACAGGGGTATTTTGACACAAAATCGGACTTTTTTTGAAATAATATACCATTAAACAAGCTTCACAGTTTTCAAGAACATCGTCGTCGAAAATATCGTTGTAAAAAATAAATTACCTATAAATCATCGCATGACGATAACATCGCACACATGCTTTCTTTAAATCCCGTACTCACATATTATGACTTTCGTCACAACTAATAAATCGACATCCAAGAAATTGATTGCACGCCATACATAAAATGTTTATGGCACTTTAAGAATAAACGTAAACAAAACAAAATATAATTTTTTTCACTAGAACAGTATCAGATTAATAAATGTGAACAAATAATGTGATAATTAACTAAGCAATTTTTATACAGGTAACCTTCATGCAATTACTTATCTTCCTTTTTATAAGCATTTTTAGACTGTATTTTTCATAAAAAAATTACCAGTAAAATTTTATAAAAAAAAAGGTAATACCTTGTTAATACCTTTGTAAATTAACTATATAAATTTTAAATTGTATTAACTTCTATATGGTGCATTAATTTTCTACTCATTTTCAGTTTTTAAATTCTTAAGTATCTTTCTTATTTTTTTAACAATAATTTATTAATTCATTCAAAAATATGAAATACTAGCTTTTACCCGAGGCCTTCGCTCGCGTTGATATCCTTAAATGAGTTTCAACTCCGCGTGAATTTTAAAAATACACTCCGCGTAAAATTTCAGTAAATACTGCCCTTATTCAATATCTATAGGCCTCGGATATTTTGTATTTACGCGGAGTGTATCGTCATGAAATCTATTAAAACTGCTACGTATATTTCCTAATGACTGAAAAATGTTTGTGAAAGAAGAGAAAAACTGGAATTTAAATAATAAATTAAATTAAACAAATTAAAATTAATAAACTCTTAACTAATAAATGCTACGCTTTCACTCCTTAATTACTTAACCGATCATCATGAAATTTTCAAGAAATATTTTTGATATATTAGAAAAGGTTATAGGCTATAAAATATTTGCGTAGTTTAAGCCACGCACCACACATGCAGACAAACTTTTACATCGTTTAACTTATCGTTATGAAACTTTCAACATTTAATGTTCATACAAGACAATTATTTGAAGCTATAAAACCTATTATACAGATAAGTTACATTTTATAGCCTATAACCTTTTCTAATATATCTAAAATATTTCTTGTGATGATTGGTTAAGTAATTAAGGCTTGAAAGAGTAACAAAAAAACAAACTCACATTCTCATTTATAATATTAGTTAGGATAGATGTAAAAGAATCCCTCTTTCTTCCTTACCCTCCCAAATCATAATGTTCGGTGACAGCTACTGAGTTTCTAGACGATTTGATTTGCTCTGAGTAGGAAACGAATTCTTCTTTCCCCTGTTGAGTATTTCCTTTATTACAATGATTAAATTATTAAATGTAAATAAAAAACATTTAACTCTTTTAACAAACTGATGAATGTTATATTTTTTATCTTCTAGTTTACAAATTTAAATCATGTCAGTTGCAAAATAAAGTCATTGCTGATCTAAATCCAAGTGTCTTGGAATAGCTAATCGCAAAATTTTAAAATGTAACCAAACAATAGAAAATTTACAGTAACTAAAAGTTTAGAAATTTTGTAACTTAAATTGCTATGTATAACGAAAGTTCGAAATACTGGTTTACTCTTCTTTTGTAAGTTTGAAATTGATGCATTCCCCCCATATGATTATGGTATTCTTTGAGAAAAGAAAATTGAAAGCATTTATTTAAAATAGAATAAAATTTTTATCAACATGTGAAATTTTTACTCTCCTTTTCTCACTAAATTATTGTCTATTCAAAATTTTGTAAACAATGCTAAATAAAAACAATGAAATAACTCACTTTCTCTTATTCTCATGGCCACAAAAAAGAGCTGAATAATAGAGAGGTCAAGAAAAACAATTAGACTTTGCCATAAATTCTGATCGCATTTACCTTATTCTTTCAAAGGAAGACAAATAAATTCCAACGGCTTTATTCTCTAATTTTCAAAGAAGCGTAACGGTAGTTTGTAATCAATTCTAAATCTGACTTACCCATATTCGATTCAAACTAAGAATAGGAAATTTATTTATGTTTGATTGCTCGCATAACAATTCCTTTTGTCAACTAGAAAGAATTATATTTTTTAAAACGAGAAAAGTGCATCGTTAACGCACTGAATCTGTTTCGTTAAAGCGTATATAATCCATAAACGTGTTTACAGAAAACTTCAAAAAAGAAAAAAATAGATTGTTCCTGTTGAGAAACTACATTTATGTCACAAGAGAAGCATCTAAATTTCAGCGGTGGATATTTAACTATTTTCCATAAAAAGCTTTTGAAATTTTTCCGCCTTTATATTTACGATATGTTTATACCATAACCAAGTAATTTTTAACACTGCCTCTTAGAAATGCACTTTGAACTCGGTATAAGTAGGGCGGCGCCATAAAACAGAAAAACTACAGTGAACGATTAGTTATTGTTTTTTCGGAGTCATTTTGTTCGTTTTAGCAGAGATTTCCCTTTAAAATAACGGGTTTGAAGTTCTTATTAACCTTTTGTTCGATTTTGTTATGGTTCTATCTTTAGAAAAGGAGGCTTATACAACTGAAAATAGGCTATAATGTAGGTAGAAGACGAGATATTTTCCCTCATTATTGTGTCGTATATTAGGTACTTTGTAGTAAAAAAACACATCAACACCCCATATTATTTTTATAATTCTGGTATATCTAATTAAAATATCTGTGAATAAAATTAAAATGTTACTTGTGCAATAGGAAGGGAATTTAAGAAAAACAATCACCTTTATTTATATATTTATTTTATTATACAAATTACTGTGCGTAAATACAAACTGGGAATACCACAAATAATAGGAGAAAGTATATGTAAAATATTTTAAAATTAGTAATCAATTTAAAACCGATTTTCCCCATGTCTTTACGGGTTGTAAATTATCTCTCTTTTTTTTTATCTGAATTTAAGAAATTTAGGTACTTTCTGATTGTAGCTGTCTCCAAGATTGAGTCACTAATGAACCGAGTTATCTGGCCAGCTCGTAAAGCGGGAAATTGGCAGAAATTGAATTAAAATTTTAAGAGAAAGAGAAAACTAGTCAGATGAATACTAAAAGATTCGGAAACTGAGTCTGACATTTAAGCACAATATTCTTGAATGCTTTTATCAAAGATTCAAAGAATGGAGTGATATCAAATATTACCAGAAGCTGATTTTAAAACGGTTGACTGCACTTGATAATTAGGTGTTATCAAATATGGTCTGACTACTATCACAAAGAATGATAACGAAAAGATAACCCAGACTAAATAAAATTTCACAAACCTAAAAAAATTCATATTATGTATGCATGGAAATTTATCTTTTCTTGGTCTTCGGGATATAATGAACTCATAGTTAAGCAAGCATAGTTTGTTCTAATGTTGAATAGGCGAAGGAAATAGAGTGTATGCTTACTATAATGACCCCTCTTGTTATAATGAGAAGGACATTATGAGGAGTGGCGGCTATAACAAAAAGAGATTTAATACATTGCAATCAGCAGGGTAAAGTTTGAGCCTGTTTTTGTTAACCTGTTATTAAGTGGTTGCTGTAACAAGTTGTCGTTCTAATAAGATTCGGCAAATAAATTACTATCATAAGTTCTTTTCATGGGAGACTTTTGAACCAAACATAAATTTTAAAAACAGATTTCTTTCTGAAAAGAAATTTATTGCGTAAAATGAATTTTCAAAATTTCTATTGTTATACTTCGTTCGCAAAATGCACTTTATTTAAATCTTCATCCCAGGTATGAATCCAGTTTTCATGCTTCATTACGTCGTTTTATGTTTATTTTAGTATCTCCCGATTTAAAGAATTTTTTTCTTGGACGATTCTTTGAATTCGGATACAATTGAAGTTAGCTTCTATGCATTGTTTTACAAAAAAGAGAGAATTTATGCGTGAGAAAGCACCGCTAAAATGCTGTTTAATATTTTAGTAAAAAGGTTTTTTTCTTTTTTTATTTTCTATTACCCTTTCAATTTCATTATGTAGATTTACTGACTTAGACATTATGTAGATTTAAGACTTATGAAAAAATGATGAATTTTAATTGCTTTATATTTTTAGGTGCACTAGTAATGTATGATAACAATAATATATTAACTGCCTAATTAATGTTATTATCTTTGCTGTAGAATGGAATTTAAGTTACATCTATGAATCATGCAAATAAGATAGGAGCGCTCAGGAAAATATTTTAGAAGGAAATTGTTTGGTATTTACAGTGCATATTAAATGGTGAAAGTTTGTGAATCAGCCCTTTTTAATAAGAATAAAATCTGGGACTGAACTATCAAAGCTCAGGATTTTTATCGATGCCACAAAACATAAAAATGCTTTGGAGACATTAGGTAGATGAATTCACTTAAAGATATGAGCAGAAATTTAAAATAAATGCTTAATACTAGAAATCTTAATTTAACAAAGAACATCATTATACATTTTAAATTATTTCTACGTTATTAAATTTTGTGTTTTAAGACTATTTATATTGCATTATGTTAAACAAAATGATCATGTTTATGAAAAGTTAAACATATTTAAAGCGTGCAATAAATTTAACAATATTAAAAAATTTCCTGAATTTCTCTTACCTCAATAACCTACAGAGGAGCAATTACAAAGATATAATATTTGTAAATAATATTAATATTTATAAATAACAAAAAAATCCGAAAGTATCAGATTTTAACGATTACCCAAAAGAATTCGTTAAGGTTTTTTACGCTCTCACTGACCTCGCAGTCTATCAGTATGCTGCTACACTCACTCCTAATAACCCCCTTTTGTCTCCTTATCTTTATTATTAAGCAAAAATTTCGTCGCACTTACGCCATGTGCAATTCAACAGCAAAATTATAAAAAAATTAAAAGCAGCATAGCTCTATACATTTAAGAATTCCCAATGCAGTGTTAAGAGTTGGCATACACTTTCTTGGTTTTTTTTTCAGACTTTCCTCATTTCATCGCATCAATATTCAGTTTATTTACTAAGATGACTTAACAAAACTTTTTTCTGTCTTTTTATTATTAACGTTTTGGGGGTTTGCTTTATTTACTAAATATTTTGTTCTTGCACTTACGCCAAATAAAATTAAATTCAACAGCAAAATCACAAAGTATTTAAAAAGAGCATATTTTTAGAATTTCGGTAGAGAGTCTCGCACGCTGGAAATAAAAATGTTTTATTCCGTACAGTGTTGCCACTTCTCGCTTTGAAATCCTCTAGTTTGTTAATCAAAAATTTGTTAAAATTTTGCAAAATATGAAACAGATAATGAAACAAATTCGAAATTCAAAATTCGGGCTTCCAGGTGACCATGTTCGGGTAGAGGATTACGTTATTCAAAATTTGATGGCTCTGGGTACCGCGTTGTTTTTTCACAATGCGAGAAACACCGATACTTTCATGCAGATTGTTTAATTTCTTTAAATTTAATACAGGCAATTATATTTGGTGGCAGCAATTTGAAAAGTAATACTCTGTTTTTAACGATTCAACGCAAAATGCTCTTTCGATACTAATATCCCATTGAGAACTACCGTCCCTTTTGGTCTAATAATAGTTTTAGAATTAGAACTATCATAAATAATTTAAAATTGCTTTTTCGTATCTATGTAAGCAGTGTATTAAAATTATCATTGTTCAGAAGTCAGGATAATAAAGCTAGAATTTTTAAACAGTGTTTTCATGTTTTTTGATTTAATATACTACAAACTAAAATTTTTCGTTGCATCTAGCATATATTTTCGGAATTTCATTTTAAAAAGATGCTTAAAATTTGTATTTCTGTTATTTTCTATAATTTACTCACAGTTTTTATAAAAATAAAATAACTTTCATTTATTTACTTTATAATTCAGATTAAAACTAAAGTTAAAAATGAACTAAGGATCGTTCGTCATGAGTTCTGGAAATGAGTTTTTTACTCCTCTAAATAGTTAACTAGATAAGGTTATATCTAAGGCTATGTTAGTTGAATATGTTAACTCAGATAAAAATCTTATAGAATAAAATTATTAAATATTCGAAGAATTTAGTTAGATCATAATTTTGAATTCACGTATGAGGATTTATTTATTTATTTTGACTCATAGTTAATTTTGAGTTAACGCAATTTTCCTCTCTCTCTCATTTTCAACCATGGTTTTCATGCCAGAATGTAAATTAGATAGCGGGCGTTTATTCAGGGAGAAAGATGTGTTATTTTAAGTGAAGGTTTCGTAAGTTGATTTTAGAGCGTGTTCTGCGTACTTGAGGCCAAGTTGTTACCGTGACTAAATAGCGATTTGATTCCCTGGTGCTGAGTATTTCTAACCATTAGGCTTGTCTCGCCGGTTTGTACAATCCAGAGCCTACCTGAACGTTTACATTATCATGTGAGCCTTTAGGTTAGTCCAAATTACATTTTATTTTAAGTTCAACATTACTTGCTTGAAATTAAGCCGGAAGTGCTGGCTTATGAAGTGTTAACCCAAGTGAAGTGAAGTGAAGTGTTAACCCAAGTGGGGTCGACTGTTAATTCCTTGTGATCGAATAAAAGGGCTAGTTGCACCTTTCTTCTGACTTTGTCGGCCTACTGGTTAGAGATACGATAATTCCCGTGCAGTCTTTCTAGAGCTCGTGAGTTTACATTAGCCAAGAATAGGATACTCTATACACACATGGCACATTTCATTTTTAGTATGAAATTTTTACTTAGATCTGATTCAATTTTAAATTCTTCTTTACTTCCCAATTAGGTAAAATTAAAATGATAAACATTTGATGCTTAAGAGTAAATATAAAGTTTCCAGGACCTAAAACCAAAAGTACTTTTATTAATGGATAAAAATATTTTCTCTTGCAAATTAAACCATGATTATGTATTCAAGATATATCTTTAATTCTAAATTTTAATCTAATGCAATGTTTATTGAGTGTCATGAGTTCATAAGAAACAGCATTATCTATTTTAACTGGCGAATTTTGTTGCAGTCACAGTTTCAGCAACATTTTAATTATCTTCTTCATCGTTATTTAATTCAAGAAACATACATCTATTACAAGATTTTAAACAATTATTTAATTATGTTGCTTGTTTCCGCTTGTTAACACCCATATGCTCACCACACACATGCTCTTTCATTAATGAATGCATTTATACTGCACATTCATAAATTTAACCTCTCTATAATTAAACAACCACTAAGTTAATATTTTGAAAGTGGTTAATTATTATTATTATTTTAAATTTTAACTTGGTGGTTAATTTTTTTAACCACTAAGTTTAATTGCATCATTAAATATAGTGAAGGAAATATCTTCGTGGTTTATATCTTTCATTTTGTTGCAAATCACATCCGCGAATCATTTGAAGAGACATTGTACCTGGATTTCTAAACAAAATTTACAAGCGCTATTTTATATCATCGTGGCAACAGATGAAAAAAGAACTACTTTTAAAGCATTTTGAACCGGACAAGGCAATGTTGTTGTTTTTGAGTATGAAGTTTTTTAATAAACATTAACAACAACAAAGTTGTTGTTTTGCTTCGTTGATTTCTTGTCAATCTCTAAATACATTTTACATAATATACCACCTTAAACTTTAAATTTTGAATGTAATGAATAAGATAGGTTTCTAATACTCTGTAACTGACTGATTTCAAAATTCACAACTCTAAATGATTCCACATAATTTATTAAATTATGTAATTTAACTCTTTTGCATTACATTGAGTCAACTATTTACGTTTCTTGTTTTCTATATGGTCAGTTCAGTGTATAAAATAAAGTAATTAATCCTCTCTACCTCTTTTCTATGAATTAAAACCACTGAAAACTTCCCTTGTGTTGAAGGAAAAGTTTCCGACGGTACCTTTATTTGCTAGAAATTTAATGATATTCTTTTTTTCACAAGCAGCACTGAATAATCAATGAAGCAAAGAGCATTTATTCTTTTTTCTAAATATTAAATTTATATTTGTTATATTCTGAATGTCTTAATTTAGAATAAAACTAAACAAAAAGTTATTGAATCTTTATAAGCTACTACTGATCTATATTATAATTTAAATCATTCTTTCCCCTGGAGATATAGCAGCAAACATAAAGTTATTGGGTTATGATGTTTCTCAGCTTCATCCCGTTTTATTTTATTGAAAATGGCCACATATGCCTTAAGAGATTTTAAAGTTAAATCTCTTGATTTTTTTATCTTCTGGGTAGGCCAAAATGTTTTAGTTCTTTCCATTGACATTGAATAATTTTCCTTTCTTTTTTTTCCAGTCTGCTACCTTTTTTTATCGATTTTTTTCTTTCTCTCTGAGCTCATTCTAGTTGATTACCCGAGCAAAACGCATCTGTCAAGCGCCTGTTTACGTATCACATATGAGAATGCTGAGTAATTTGTCGACGGTGAGTTTTCGAATATTCACCTAGTGTTCCACATCGAAGAAGGAAAAAAAATCACAATCATCTTCCCCTGGGATCTAGGTAAGAAAAGAATAATTGAAGGAACATGTCATAATGTAGAGAAAACGAACCCTAGGGGTGTGTAAGTTGTTCATACTGAGACTGTGCTAAGGATGAAAGTATATTTAGGATTCTTGGCAACAGAAAATAAAGAAATTGCATTTAAGCCTGTGATTACACTTTGTTCCTTCTTTGTAAATGCTGCTGTTGGTAGATTAAGCAGGCGTTATGATTGAATTGCATAATCCAACTTGGAATATGGGATTATAAGAGAGCAAAATGAGTTTAAAACAGTTTTCCAACGCCTTAGAATGTAATACTATTAACACTTTGAGGGAAAGGATTAAAATCTGGAACAGGAAAGAAGAAAACACTTATATGAGGGCCATTTATGCAAAGTATTTAAATATTTAAATCCCAGCAGCAACACATTTTCAAAAAAGGGAAATCTTTTCACATTTAACAGTTTATTTTTGGGGAACACTATTAATACTTTAACTTATTCCATTAGTTATTCCTATTCCTTATGACTGAAACATACAAACGTATTTCATCAAGCAACAAATTCCGTAAATTGATGGGGTACTGAACTTGTTCTGTATTCATTGAACAGGTTCGACTGCTTACGAAATATGTAAATAAAGTAATGAGACAATTGTTTTTAAATTTATTTTATAATTGTTTTCAATTAAAGTTACAGTCTCACATTGTTTTCTTCAGAGTTATCATACTGGAAAGCCACACAATGTTGGAGACGAGTATTTCACTCTTCACAGCAGTACTGGAACATGGATACTGGAAAGCTTTCAAACTGGTCAGTTACTGCCTTTCAATGCTTTGTTTGGAAAAATTGTTCATTGCTATTAAAAAAGTATTGTTAAACATGTAAAAATCTGTCATATAAGCGAAATTTAACACATTGAAGTCTCCGAGTTAACAGATGAGGCGAAATAAAAGTAAAGATAAAACATGAAGCATCGTTAAATCTCGTTAATTTTTAAAATTATGCTTATATTATCAAGCTATCATAAGATCGTTAGAAAAGTATTATCTGAAAGCCGAATTACTGGCATGTTTAAATTAGAAATAGATGGATATAAATTTCTGCTCAAGCTGAGATAAACTTTTCTTCGGTGGAAGTCGTTTAACTGATTTAAGTTCTATGAATATTAAAGACTGAGTTCATTGATTAGTCGATTATAACGAAGCTCTTGGCCTTACATATTTTAGGAGCAATACTTTGGTGGAGGATGGTTTGATAAAGCTGTTTCATATTTAAGCTAGAGAAGACTATATACAGTCAACCCGATCACCATGAATTGTCTGAACAAGCTGCCTATGTTACCCCTCTGCCACTTATGAACACGAAAATTAACGGAAAGACCAGAAGTATAGAATTTAGTAGCTAATAAGAAGGATTTTTGGGTTCAGAAGTGTCTCTTTAAATGCTTAAAAGTAAAGTCTCATGTTTTGCTTAACATATTGAAGAAAATTATTTATGGAACTGCTTTAAAAATGAGAAAAAATGAAATACAGAAACTATAAAAATTCATTGCACCTAAGAGAATTTCAACCAATATTAAAAACAAGTTCGGATAACTTTAGAAAAGTCCGAATGATTTGAATGTGATGACCATGCTCAGTTTGCGTTAATGTTGCAATGTACTACATAGGATAGTAATCTAGACTAAGAACAGTCATCGTTTCTGGGGCATTAATAACATAATTGTGGTAAAACATTACTGCAAACCTCATATGAGTATGAAATCACAGCTAGTATTAATGTATCTGATATTAACAGCAACATTATAAATAATTTCTTAATAAAAGTCATGCAAAAATAAAATTTTTCACATATGGCCGCAAAAAAGTCCAGAGGTGCTGAACACAAAAGAAGGAAAAAATTGAGAAATGAAGTTCACTAAAGCTGTGTTTTCAGCCGCAATACTGGCTAATGAAATGTGGCAATTCTAATTTAATAAGTTATTCATTAAAAACGTGTTAACAGATAGCTCAGAAAATGTGGCTGAAGCTGGAGAACTTAGCAACTTTGATTCAAATTAAAGCAAACAAGTACTCGAAATTTCAGGAAACGAGAAGGATAAAGTAACCATTAAACTGATTAATTTCAATAATCGTCAGTCATAGCCGACTATTTCAGACGAAACAAAATTTTTCTACATAGAATGTGGGCCGGATAAAAGACAAGATGCTGGTTTCAGATAATATGTTTTAGAGGATGGAAATTTTTTTTTCCAGATAATGGTTTTTCAAGAAGTGGTCTAATGGAAAGGTAATACTTCGCAACTCGTTTATTTATTCAAAAAGATCTCTGTCATTATTCCGTTTTTCCGTGCATTCGTTTTACTAAAAGTAAGATAGATTCTACTATTACCAATCCAAAAAGAGATTTCAAAGATTAGAAAAGCTTAAAGGGAATTTGTGTTCCACCGCGTTGCTTATCTTTAGTAGAAATGCTTTGGAAAAAATAAAGAAATCAGTTTCATAGATGATTCACTGAATTAAGCAGTAGAATCAGAGGAAGAAAAATGGCGACATATCTTACGACATTAGACATCATTTTATTTTTGCAAAACACTATTTTACTACTTGGAGGTATACATGAAACTATTGGCAATTCAACAGAATGTTCTTAAACCTAATTGAAACATTCATCCATTATGATAGAAATACTGCCTATCATAGCTAACCACAAAAGGGATCGTTTTTTATCTGACTAATAATGTACAGGAGTAATTTAATGTTTTACTCTTAGGTAATAAATTGGATTTGAAATTCATTATAGGATCAAAAAAGCGAATTATTTTTCTTTAATATTTGCTTGTACATCATATGTTTTGCATCATGGATAACTGTGTCAGATTATTAGATACGTGTACATTAAAACAAATCCATATTTACTGAAGAAAGCTTTATAGATTTTGTAGAAACAGAAGAAAAACTGGTAGTGGCTTAGCAAATAAATTATACACACATGTCCATAAATTAAGGATAATTCAGAGTCACGCGGAAATCGAACTCTAAAGTAAATATATCACCTGTAAAATCACTACACACATCTTCAAGAATCATATGCAAATTTCAGAAAGTAATCAGATGACACCGATGGCACGTCACAATGAGGAGAGTGTAAGAGAGTGATATATAAGGAATACAGACAAAGAAGTAAAATTGTTCGCAGGCACTTGATAAGCATTTCAGTGCAATAACCGAATAGTTATGACACAAAGGACGCATTTGGATGATTTTTACGTGGTAGAATTATCGGCCGTCTGGAATGTGGGCGTACCCAACTGGAAGTATCAGGCGAACTTGGAATTGCCCACAGTGTCATCTCCAGGCTTTCGCAACGATTCGAAGATGATGGTAATTAGTGTAGACGTTACAGCACAGGTCACCCCAGATTTACAACGCCGAATGAGGAACGGTATTTGGCAGTTACTGCCAAAAGAAACAGGCGGAGCACAGCCTCAGACCTGTTTCTTCAGCTCTCTTCAGCCACTGGTACGACAATTTCAAGGCGGACTGTGTACAGACGCTTAGGGCAGATTGGTCTATATGCTCGTAGACCTGTCAGAAGCGTTCCACTTACTGCATCTCACTGTCGCCTGCGGTTAGCCTGGAGTAGAGAGCATGCATTGTGGACACCGCAACAGTGGGCTTGTGTGATGTTTTCCGACGAGTCCAGGTTTAGCTTGCAGTCTGATTCTCGCCGGACTTTCATATGGAGAGCTCCAGGTACCCGTTACCACCAAGAAAACATCACTGAACGACACCGTTACGGTGGTGCAGGAGTGCTTGTTTAGAGTGGAATTATTCTGGGTTCCAGAACTGACCTGCATGTTCAAATTGGAACCATGGCAAGCCAAATCTATCGGGATGTCATTCCGGAACAACATGTACGTTTGTTTCGGGGTGCCATGGGCGCACAATTTGTGTTTATGGATCACAATGCCCGTCCTCACCGTGCAAACATCGTAAGCGAATGACTTCAATCGGAAGATATCACCCGTATGGACTGGTCAGCGTTCTCACCGGACTTGAATCCAGTAGAGCACGTGTGGGACATGCTTGGCCAACGAGTTGCAGCCCGTCAACCTCCTCCTACATGTCTACCGAAACTTCGGAGAGCATTGCTTTTTGAGTGGTGTAATATACCCCAAGATCAGATCGATAATTTGATACTCAGCATGCCTAGGCGTTGTACGGACTGTATTGTATCGTCTGGGAGACATACAATGTATTAACAATCATACCAACCATGTAATATTGGTTTTTTGTAAATAGGTGTTTTTTGTAATTTGCTCCAAAGAGAAAAAATCGCTAATTTTTTTAATAATATCAAACATATAGCATCTTTTTTGCTCTTTACCTTTTGTTTAATAAATAAGCTTTACAAATAAGTCAAATTTGTTTTGCTTCTTACTCTTCCTTTGCCTGATTTTGCATTATCCTTAATTTATGGACCTGAGTGTAATATATAATATTATAACATATAATATTATAATATATAATAATATTATATATTATTTATAAGTTAGAAAAAGGGCAGCCTAGACATTCACAATGTTCGAGGTCAAGGTTATGATAGTGGGCCGGTACGACTGGATTGTACATATGCAAGCCGCTATTTGTAAAAGAAATGATCAAGCTTTATATATTCCTTGTTGGGCTCATAGTTTAAGCTTAGTATGCAAAAATACCTCTTCTACAAATTCAAGCATGTTTGGAGCTGTATAGAGAAATTAAATTTTTTTTTATCTTCAACGTGTAGATATCTACACGTTGAAGGAACACGTTCGGCATGTGGGAACACAAGGGAACGTTGAAGGAAGGAACGGAAATAAGTGCATCTAACGGAAATAAGTGCATCTCATCGTTTAAAAAACAATATTAAAAGCTCACACGGATACGCAATGGTCATCAACACCAAATGCTATTAAAGAATTAGATCTACAAATAATCGAAGTAAATCGATTGTTAAAAGATATGGGACGGCTGAAATTAATAGCTTTCTGAAACAAATCAATTTAAAATTTTTACGTTTGTTATATGCGTGAAATTTAATATTGGAAGAAATCGAAAAAGTAAACAAAGCGTTGCAGTCAAAATTATAACTGCTTATAAAATTTCAAACTTAGTAGAGGAACTATGTCGTTCATTACGCGTGAGGAAATCAAGCAAAATATTTCTCAACGTATTTTTGAAAAATATAAAACTTTCGATTTAGAGATGAATATATCGTTAAAATTTGAATAGAAACGAAAACGAAAGATTAGTTAAATAAAATTGTAAAGAATGAATTGATACAACAATTCATTTTTCAGAAAAAAAAATTATAGAAATTAAAAAAGTGTTAGATGTTTTATTCTTGCAATTGAAATGGCGATGAAAAATTTTTAAAAAATATCTTCCAATTGTCAGTTTTTAACTGGTGAGCAATAATGTTATTTAATCAATTTAAGCAATTTAAAATCAACTTAGCACTTAAATATCCGAACGATATGAATGCTAAAGAAATGCAGTCCGAAATATCTAGTTTTAAAAACCATGATATTTCAGTAACTCCAGATAATAAAGTAGTTAGATATTTTAAAAACAATTCAAGATTATATTCTAGTCCAACTGTACCCGAATTTGGAAGCAGCGTCAGGAATTTTCTAAATGCTCTTAGTTACTGTAGCTACTGAACATGGCCATTCTTTCCATAGAACGTAAACTAAATCAAATAGATTTTAAAAAACATTTTTGATAATTCTGCTTCTTTAAAAGCAAGAAAAATTAAATTCTAAATAGGCCTGAAACGAAACGTTTGTGCCATAAATTTTTGAGCAGATGCATTACTGTTTATACTTCTACAAATGTTATTTGCCATTTATTACAAAGCACATTTTTAATGCTTTTCATTTCAAAACAGTAAATCATTATATATGTTTCACATTGCAGAATACACAAAGCTATGATAATATATTGCTGCAAAAATTATGGTGTTATTAGGGATTGAAACATGAAAGCAGTAGCTCAGTGCGAGTAGTAAGTATCACCCAAATTTATGATTTTTCTGCCAACGTTTTAGTAGTTTTTCAAAGCCTTCGGCCCAGAACTTGTTGGCCGCGAGTCCGAAACCAGATCAATCTCATTTCGGACGTCCTGTGCAGAGGGGAAGATAGCACCAACAAAATGTCGCTGCAGGCACGAAAAAGAGTAGAAGTCCGAAGGAGAGATGTCTAGGATATATGGTGGTGTAGCAGAAGATTCCATTCCAGTCCATACAGTGTCCAGCCGGTGAATGCAGACACATGTGGTCTTGCATTATCGTGATGGAACATTACCTTTTTGTGCCGCAACTCAATTTGACGTTTTTCCTCGACAGCAGCATCAACACGGAATAGCATCTCGCTGTACACTTTACTGTCGAGGGTTTTACCTTTTTTCAGATACTTTTTGTGGATAATATTACGGCAATCTCACCAGAACCACAGAATACGTCTGTCCTTAACTGCTTGTGTCAGCTCATGCGGCATCCAGCGGTTCAACTTGTACGTCAAGTTTATGCGATGCATAGCACGACTAATGGACATGGCACTAACATCTAACTCCTTAGCAAGTTCTTGAGTGGTTGTATGCTGATCTTTTTCTACAAGTTCTTGCAGGCGGATCTTGTAAACATCAGTTTAGCCAAAGCGCTCTGCTTCTTGAATGTCATAGTCCTTGTTTTTGAACTTTCAGTATCAAACCTTCACAGTGTCATATGATATAACATTAGTATCTAAAGCTGTACATGTGATTTGGTAAGATTCTGTAGCTGACTTTTGGCAACAGAACTGGAAGTAAATGATGGTTATAATCTGGTAACGTGCTAGTTCCATTTCCATAGTTAGTTGTATTTAATGATAATGATATTTTTTTACAAATTTCACAGCAACGCGATCTAAATCAAGTCTCTTTCTTTCAAATGCCAAAAATCATTTGACAAAATATGATCAATCACGCCAACGCGAACTGTTTGCGCATACGATATTTGCGGTGGCTGGAAATTTTCATTAAAACTCGATTGTTACTTTTAGCGAGTATAAAAGTATTTAAATACAACTAATTTGTACTGTGTGTATGATTATATACCGAGTGTATCAGTACAGCGGTGACAAACTTTCATGAGAGATAAGAGTACACCTAGACGATGGTAAATCACATAGTAATGCATAGTCGGAAACGCTTTCCTGGAGCATTTAGTGACGACACAAAAATCAAGAAAGAACACGAACGGGGGGAGAAAACGTGTTTATTATTTGGAGTACAGCAAAAACAAAGAAAACGCAACATAAAAAGACAACGACCGTCATCAAAGAAGGTGTTCGATTTTACTACCCGGATCGTGATGCAGGAACCGTGCGTCATGCAACTTCCATGTGATTTTCCATTCGTGATGCAAATCTTCCATACGCCGGAGAAGTCAAGCCTGCATCACGGTCCGAGGTCGTAATTTCGAACACATTCCTTATTTATGATCGTTGTTTGTTTTTGTTCTTATTTGTTGGTTTTTGTGTACTAAACATAATAAAACATATTTTGTCTGCTGTTTGTGTCTTTCCTTTTTTGCGTTTTGTGTCGTCACTGCCGCGCCAGGAAAGCGTTTCCGACCATGCATTGCTATGTAATTTCCCATCGTCTAGGTGTACTCTATATCTGCTGAAAGTTTGTCACCGCTGTACTGATACACCCTATATACTATATTCATATATATGTGTGTGTGTGGATTTATAATGTATGCTTTAATAGATTATTTGGTATTATTTATTTATTTATTTATTCTCTACCCAAATAAATAAATAAACGATACTGCACTGTACACATAAGCGAGAAGTTTTCGCTTTGCCTCAGGTGAAAAAATATATAGCCCCGGCTCTGTCTACAACATTGTGAAGAAGTTACCGAGAGGTTTGCTTTCGCTAAGTAAGTTGTATAGGAAAGCCAAGTAACCCAAACTCAGGTATTTTTAAATTACAGTTAGAATATTGTTGCAATCACAGCGGATTTTCAGCATAAAGATAAGAAGTCTGTTGCTATGCGAGAATTTTGGTTTTAGTTTGTCATCATTTTGTTTTGCAATGTCCACTAAGAGTGTCTAATAAAGTTTACGTTTTTACATTTGGAGCAATATTTTTGTAGTGATAATTAAGTGGTATCTGGTTAAAAACTTGCTAAGTTTTGGATCAATTTCTTTAGATAGTCGTTAGACATTAAGGTCAAATTTTGTTATTTCGATTTATAGAAGTTGCAAGCCACCAAGTATGTTAGATTACACGCATGCCCACTATGCTATTCCAGCACTCTTTATAATTATTACCTTAAAAACATGCTATCTGAAATCTAAGCTAAAAAAGTGCAATTAAACATTCAAAAAATAGCAATTTTTTAAAAAAATTTAAAATTTAAAAATTATAAGAAAAAAAAAAGAAATTGTAATATTATTTTGGTGTGCAAATTTTACTTTAACACTTGAATTTAAGCTAAAAGTTACAATAAGTCTATTTGTTTAAGAATTATTGTTCATACAAATGAAAGATCTAGAATATAAAATCTTATACTTAAAATGCGCTTTTCAAAATTTCAAAGACAAATAGCAAGAAAAAAACTTGCTACGATGCAACAATATTCTGGCCATCATAGCAAGTTAATTCCAGTAGAAATTTTTGCATTTATAATGAAAAGCTTGAATATCCAAAATGTGCTATGCCTTTTATTTTGTCAGAAAGCGAAATCACTAACTGGAAATAATAAACATCTTGCAGAAGTTCTCTTCGAGGTGTTTAAAAATGGCAAAAGAAATTTTAATAAATTAGATTATTTATAAATGAAAATCTTATTTTTCCTAATCTTTACTTGAAGAAATTATTTTTGTTGCAGCGCATGAAAGAGTCACAAAATTACTTCAGATATATTTATTTGTTTATTTCAATGATGTTTTGTCGTTTATGAATATAACATCTTACCTTTCCTTCTAGAACGAAAATTCTTTAAATATCAAAACAGAGTTTCACATTAGTTTATTTATTGTCAGGAAGTAAATTTTTATCTGTTCATTGACCAGGAAATGTATACATTTCAAAAATAAAAAATACTTCGGTAGAATGAACTAAACAATCAAATACAAGTTCATCACGCATGTTGCTAACATCATTTAGGAATATGTACATTATCACCGATGCAAACAATCAAAATGTAGCATTAAAAAAATCAGCTATTTTCGACAACTAGCGAATCATTTAAGAGGAAAATCTTTTTTTACCTATTCATTGTTGATGACAACTCATTTACCAGGAAGAGGATTAATAAGAAAAATGTGTAAATGATTTCGCTTGTGCGGCATTTTAGAATATACACTCATGTCCATAAATTAAGGATAATGCAAAATCAGGCAAAGGAAGAGTTAGAAGCAAATAAAAATTTAACTTATTTGTAAAGCTTATTTATTAAACAAAAGGTAAAGAGCAAAAAAAGATGCTATATGTTTGATATTATTAAAAAAATTAGCGATTTTTTCTCCCTGGAGCAAATTACAAAAAACACATTTACAAAAAACCAATATTACATGGTTGGTATGATTGTTAATACATGGTGTGTCTCCAAGACGATACAATACAGTCCGTACAACGCCTAGGCATGCTGAGTATCAAATTATCGATCTGATCTTGGGGGATATTACACCACTCAAAAAGCAATGCTCTCTGAAATTCCGGTAGACATGTAGGAGGAGGTTGACGGGCTGCAAATAGTCGGCCAAGCATGTCCCACACGTGCTCTACTGGATTCAAGTCCGGTGAGAATGCTGGCCAGTCCTTACGGGTGATATCCTTCGATTGAAGGCATTCGCTTACGATGTTTGCACGGTGAGGACGGGCGTTGTTATCCATAAACACAAATTGTGCGTCCACGGCGCCCCGAAACAAACGTACATGTTGTTCCAGAATGACGTCCCGGTAGATTTGGCTTGTCATGGTTCCAATTTGAACATACATGTCAGTTCTGGAACCCAGAATAATTCCACTCCAAACGAGCACTTCTGCACCACCGTAACAGTGTCGTTCAATGATGTTTTCTTGGTGGTAACGGGTACCTGGAGCTCTCCATATGAAAGTCCGGCGACAATCAGACTGCAAGCTAAACCTGGACACGTCGGAAAACATCACACAAGCCCACTGTTGCGGTGTCCACAATGCATGCTCTCTACTCCAGGCTAACCGCAGGCGACAGTGAGGTACAGTAAGTGGAACGTATCTGACAGGTCTACGAGCATATAAACCAATCTGCCGTAAGCGTCTGTACACGGTCTGCCTAGAAATTGTCGTACCAGTGGCTGAAGATAGCTGACGAGACAGATCTGAGGCTGCGCTCCGCCTGTTTCTTTTGGCAGTAATTGCCAAATACTGGTCCTCTTTCGGCGTTGTAACTCTGGGGCGACCTATGCTGTAACGTCTACTCACATTACCATCATCTTGGAATCGTTGCCAAAGCCTAGAGATGACACTCTGGGCAATTCCAAGTTCGTCTGATTCTTCCAGTTGGGTACGCCCACATTCCAGACGGCCGATAATTATACCACGTAAAAAATCATCCAAATGCGTCCTTTGTGTCATAACTATTCTGTTATTGCACTGAAATGCTTATAAAGCGCCTGCGAACAATTTTACTTCTTTGCCTTTATTCCTTATATATCACTCTCGTCATTATAACGTACCATCGGTGTCATCTGGTTACTTCCTGAAATTTGCATATGATTCTTGAAGATGTGTGTAGTGATTTTACAGGTGATATATTTATTTTAGAGTTCGATTTCCGCGCGACTCCGAATTATCCTTAATTTATGGACATGAGTGTATTTAATGATATGCGGGAATGAAAAGATGAATTCTTTCTAAAAGTATAATTATAGTTCTTAACAGAGGTTAAAGAATTTGATCTTTGACATAAGCATTGTCTTCTGAAATAGCAGATGTAATTTAATGTAAATGTAATTTGTAGCAGAGAAAAAAAATTAAAAACTGTATTAACGCAATTACTATTCCCAGATTCCTCTACCTGCTATAATGATAAAAAGTATTTTTAAATTCTGTTAACAGTTTCACACGCAAAAAAAAAACCTCATCTGGGATCTAATTTTACGTAGACAACGAAGATGATGTTTTTCCTCCTAAGAATTAATCCTGTTTTAGTGTAAAAGAATTACAGATTTCTCCTCGTATTCTTTCTTCTAATGTTTTTGTTTCTGGTCCTCAAGGCGTAAAAAAAGGGTTTCAATGAAGATAAGGCAAGCTATGTTAAACTTCTTGTATATTAATGTTGACTTTCGAAACACAGTATGAAAGTTGCCATTATTGGTGTAAAAATGTACTAGTTTACTTTTGCATTTTATTTTTCTCTTTTACATATTTGCTTTGCTGTCTTTTGTAACACAATATTAAAAAATGTCAACAAATATGCTATTCTGCACACACTCCTTAATGAATGAGTACATTTTTTGAAGTTTATATAATCTCCATAATAAGAGAAAAAAAAATTTGAAGATTTAACAGATATATACGAATATTTCCAACATCCAAATTCCAACCACTATTACTGTTAAAACTTCGGAATTCTTATTTTAAATCTATAGATTTAGTGTTTTAGTTTCTGAAATAAATTTTAATTTCTATTGTTAAAAAATGTTTTTGAGTAACATTTTCCTCCATCCTGTTTTCATCATTGCTTTAATCATTTTATCCTAAAATCGAAATTGGAGAGTGCTATTTTACTTAAAATGTCTTTGAATTAAAATTTCACTCATTCCCCAAGTGGCTTGAACACATGTGTACCGTAATGTAAATATGTTTCCGTTTCGCATGCACTACATTGTATTTTAAAATATTTTACTCGTTTAAAAGTTCAGAAATAATTTTATGATATGAATGCTATGATAAATAGTAGCGTAAATTATTTTACAATTCAAGGTAATAAAGGCTATTTAAATATAGAATTTAACGAACTATATTTAAACAGCTTTGTCATTGTCTAAATAACGCAAAAATAAAGTGTAATAAAATACCATTATTAATGGCAGGAATATGTATTCCAGCAACTTTCAGGAAAATTTATTTCATTATTTGAAATGATAGTCATAGTTAATAGAGCAAATAATAACCCTATTTAAAGCAAATACTGGTGATATGATTGTACAAATATTGGTGATAAATCTCTTAACGTATATAGCTACGTATACAGAAGAGTAAATTATCCTTAGTTTTCTTATTGACATGATAAGTAGCCAATAATTGTAATTAAATAGAAGTCCATTCTTTTTCTCATTGGTTAAATGACAACAAAAGCATAATGTTAAAATAACTCAAAACACACCTCAGTTTGAAAAATTTACCAAAAAGAAGTTTAACACGTTTTACATTATTTCATATTTTATACTTAATACAGGAATAAAGAAAAACTTTCAATTTTCATTCTCAGTATCACAAAAGTAAGAATTAAAAGATGTTAAATTAATTCAAAATTTGTGTTTCAACTCAAAAAATCAAGCCGCCAATCTAACATATTTTATAGTACATTCTGAAAGAATCTCTGTTCTTTTCATATATTTCTAACTGATTTAAAGATCATGTACATTCTAAATTCATAATTATACTATGTCCATACTGAACGTTTAGAACTCATACACAAAATCAGAGAAAAGCAAATCTTCAGCAAACAGTGTAGGCATTCTAAATGGTTTACAGTAAGCAGGCTTTATGACTTGAATGTACAGTTGATGGCAAAATAGTTCATTTCGGTGAAAAGGAGTGGCTTTTCTACATTGGAAAATATAGTTTCATGTAAAAAGAGTGAATAATTTGTTAACAAGATACCTGTGCTCCACTGGAAATGTTCAACAAAATATTCGCAACTCATATGAAAGGAATATCTTTGAAATTTTAGTTTAGATTTTCTGTCAAAATACGAGCCTTCCTTTTTATTATAGTTCTGTCTTCAATTGCTATTAATTTAAAAAGAGTTTAAAATTATTATTAGTAGTTGATGAATCTGTATATTACGATACAAAGATACTGTCAATATAAATCATCATATATTTTCCAGACTACATTTTCTATATTAAACAAATAAGATAATTAACTCAAATAGCAGCTTATATTAAGGATTTTCTTCGATTTCTAAGTTTAAATTCTAGCGCTTTACAGAATGAACTTCCTTTTTTTTTCGGCATATTCTTTCTTCAAACGCTTTGCTATGATAACGAACTCACTAGCAAAATGACAAATATTCTAAATCTTCAGATCATGTATGCATTCAGTATGTGGAGTTTTCTAAATCGTAGGATAATTGTTCCGGCTGGGAATAACAAATTCATTCTCTTACAGTTTTACCTGCTATATCCATTTTTTGACAAAAGTTGACTAACTTTAACTGGCTTACCTTACAATAAATAAATCGCATTACTATCGTAAATACAATCCGGCTCTTTCAAACTACACCTTCTTACTATTTATCTGCATTTCTACAAATGTTTTCCTTTGGTGACATCTAGCTCAATATCATTAGTCCGCGTTTGCAGTTTTTCAGTGATGTACGATATTCCTGAAGAAATGAATAGCTTCTGTTTTGTTATTTGGCTAATCGAAGGACCTATTATTTAGAAACTAAAAGAAAAGGCTTTGGGAAAATGATTAACAAACTAACAAATACTAAAGAACTGTTTCAAACAGAATGAAAAGGAATATGCGGTTACCAGAAGAAAGATAGTATGCTATATACACTGCAGAAAGCAATCAGGAGGTATTGTGAGTTCAGGGTGAAACAACAGTATAATAGATTAGTCTGAGAATGAAAAAGAAAATTATCACATAGAGAAAATCTGGAATATGCATATTTTACGGTGTCTCAACAACACGACTTAGCTAAATGGGTAGCCTTGAATTGCCACTGATCATTTAGAAGCAAGCCAGTTGCAACGCGCTGTAGCGGAAGTCTTTGGAGTACACCTATAAGGTATTTCTTCCACCTTCTTCGCATGCCTTCGTGGTGTAGTGGTCTGCATGCTCGACGCGTATCCGAGAGGTCCGTGGTTCGATTCCCGGCGAAGGAATTGCATATTTTTCATGTCTCCTGCTACTAAATAACCTAATGTCTCTACACTGGCGCCCGAACTAAAAGGGTTGTGGATGATGACTCTCCACACCCAGGATTTGGCGACTAGGTCCCCTAAAACCGTAGTCGCCCTTTAAAAAGGGGAGTATATAAGGTATATCTCCCACATTCTTAGCGTGCCTTCGTGGTGTAATGGTCAGCACACTGAGCCGGTATTTCAGAGGTCCGTGGTTCGATTCCCGGCGAAGGAATTGCATATTTTTCACCTCTCTTGCTTCGTAATAACCTAATGTCTCTACACTGTCGCCCGAACTAAAAGGGTTGTGGATGATGACTCTCCACACCCAGGATTTGGCGACTAGGTCCCCTAAAACCCTAGTCGCCCTTTAAAAAGGGGAGTATATAAGGTATATCTCCCACATTCTTAGCGTGCCTTCGTGGTGTAGTGGTCAGCACACTGAGCCGGTATTTCAGAGGTCCGTGGTTCGATTTCCGGCGAAGGAATTGCATATTTTTCATGTCTCCTGCTACTAAATAACCTAATGTCTCTACAGTGGCGCCCGAACTAAAAGGGTTGTGGATGATGACTCTCCACACCCAGGATTTGGCGTCTAGGTCCCCTAAAACCCTAGTCGCCCTTTAAAAAGGGGAGTATATAAGGTATATCTCCCACATTCTTAGCGTGCCTTCGTGGTGTAATGGTCAGCACACTGAGCCGGTATTTCAGAGGTCCGTGGTTCGATTCCCGGCGAAGGAATTGCATATTTTTCACCTCTCTTGCTTCGTAATAACCTAATGTCTCTACACACCAAAGTGTCATTTCCAGGCTATGAAATCCGGTTTTGAAAAGTGGAAATGTTAGGGGAAGACCAGAAGAGGGTCGTAGGCGTGCAACACAAAATGGGTATTAGTATTTAAAATTAACGGCCAGAAAAAACAGCAGCATAAATGTTACTCTTTTGCAACAGCCTCTTCTGAGGACTACTGCCACCACCATTTCAATTTAAATTCTTCAAAATCGATTTCACGATATTGGTTTGTATTTTCGCAGTCTTAAAGTTTATGTTTTTTTAGTTTCCCACCTTTTTTGCATAGAAATCTTCTGTTAAACGAACCGTCTATGGTAAACATATCAATACAGCCAATAATAATCTGGACCTGATTCTTCTTGCGGGCAAGACGTTTTCCACAGATATAGAGCTTATGATGGCCACTCTTTCTACACTTGATGAAAGATATTTTTCGGCAAATTGACTGCTTGTTCTCAATGATGGTTCAGCTGTGGGTGTCATTAAAAATGCTGGAATTGGGGTACACTCAAAATATTTTCATTATCACTATTGTTATTGGTAAATTCTGCAATGACGTTGATGAAGAAATTGTATGGCTTCTTTAACTTTTAAGCAAATTGGTAGGATAATAGAGTTAAATGTTATCTTTATTGTCTCCCATGCCCCATTTAAGACATTCTCTGTTTCCCTTAGTAGCAAAAAAATCATTTAATAATTACCATATGGTTCTTGAATCAAAACTACAAATGCTACAATCAATCTAAATACGTCATTAGCTAGACGATAAAGCACGTTAGTAAACACACACACACACACACACACAAAAAAAAAAAAAATTCACAAAAGGTATACCCTTAGTAGCGCGTCAAAAATAGCGAAATTTTGGTGAAACTTCGTAGGCATGCGTGACAGCGTGTGAGGAGCAAACGTCGTCTGGTAACAGTTTGGAACAGTTAGTGTGTTCGGGTGGTGTTTGCTGTATTTTATTTTATTTCACGAAGAGAATACAGAATTTAGAAGTAGGCGATATTTTGTGCGGTCAATGTAATTGTTAATAGACAGTCAAAATTTATTCTAGCATCCGTATATATTCATCCAACTGTTAATCTAAGAGATTTGAAGATGTTCTTGTTTAATGCATTGAGGAAATATTCTGAGACTACTTTATTTGATTAACATTTTAGAAGGTGAAAATGTTCCTATTACTATTTTGATGGGAGATTTGCAATGCAGACGTCAAAGGAAATGAAAAAGCATTTGATTTTATGAAACATCATTTTAATGTCAATATGGTGCCAAGTAACTGTTTAGGTAAACTTGGGAATTCATTTATAGATTTAACGTTTACTAAGAATATAACTGCTGACGTCTTAAATTATGCATCTTATTTATCATATCATCGACCAATTTTACATTGTGACATTTTGAATGAATAAATGTAATAAATAAAAAATAAAATACATGTGTGTGTGTAATATCTTTTGTTTGTTTTATTTGTTCTATAGCATTCTTACACGTAATCCTACGTATTAAACACCAGCGGCTATTTAAACTAAAAGAGAGAGCCTATTTTCAAATTGTTTTCAAAATCTGTCTTCTTATTAGAGAAAATTTCTCATAATCTTGGCTCGTATATAAGTAAAACAAGATATTTTCTAAATATCTGTGTAACAATTGCTGTTATCTACTGATTTAAGGAGAGCAAAATTTTGTTTTACAATTAATATTATTTTCTGCTCCACTTTTCTGAAAATTCAGAAACGAATATTCAACGTTTTTCTTTTATGTTGACAGTTCCTTTGTTAACTAAAGACGGCAAAAAAATAAGTAAATAAATAAATAAATAAATAAATAAAAACTTCGCATGGGCTTGCAGACAAGTGTTAAAACAGAAAGTATCATTGCTCTACATTTAAAAGTCTTTTTATTTTATCCTCAACATTTTTAGGTATTTCTTACAGATTTCATACTTTTAATTAAAATAGGATGTTTTTCGCTACCATTTCAAAGAAGCTAAACTCATTAGCCGAGAAAAAGTCTTAGAATCCATACACATATAACAATGCATAGTTTTAACAAGCAGTTTAATGAGACCCAGTATTATGTGAGGTAATTAAATCATTCTTCTGTCCAGTGTGCCGAACTGACTTCACTAGATACAATATTTTGATGTAGAGGCAATATTTGTCAATTTGTGACTGTGATGAACATTTTAACCTCGCTGAACTGTTTACATAAAATATGTAGTAGTACAGTAAAGCCTCTCATGGCTACCACTTTCAGAAGACGAGCACCTTTAAAAGTGATCAGCATTTTTGACACTATAAAGACATTTTAGTATTGGACATTTGGACATATGTTCCACATATGACCATCTTCATGAGAAATTTAATCTACTGGAAGTTTGAATATCATGACCATTACATTTCCGCTTGCAGCTGCTGAAAATTAATTTATTTTCAGATTCTCAATTATTTAATATCTTTAAAAATAATAGAGATAGATAATATTTGGTGCAACAACTTCAAAAGTGGTATAGCCCTTTTAGAGTAGCTGACGCAAAATCCCGTTTCGAGACTAATAGCCCATTCAGGTTAACGTCTTAGGGCGAAAAAACGTTTTGCAAGCCATCGTAATAAGAAAACATTGATATGACAAACTGAGATAAGTCTGAGAAAAATAGCAAAATATATGCCAACACTTAATACTGAATCGGGAATTCTAAACATATGCTGCTCTGTTGCTGTAAAACTTTTGTCATTTTGCTGCTGAGTTGTATGTGGCGTAAGTGCGAAGAAAATGATGGTTAATATTAAAACTAAAAAGACAAAAAGAAATGGGTTAACAGGCGTGAGTGCAACAGCAAAGTAGTAGACTCGAGCTCAGCGAAAGCGTAAAAAAAATCTTAAGAAACCCTTTTGTGTGACATTTAAAATCTGAAACATTTCAGTTCTTTTTTTTAATGTCTAAACTAAACTGCCCATTTCTCAAAAGCAGTGATGTGGTAAAGGATTTTTAGGCCATTCCGGAGCAAACAAGACTAAATTAATAGTGTCTTTGTGTCCGAGCTGAATAAATTCCAAAACTTACCGGGTATATGCCACGAATAATACTGAATCCTCTATAAAACAGCATTTTAATATAATGTACACAACTATCATCACATTTAATTAATAAATCATGCAATGTAAGTGCTAAGTTTTAAAAATGTTTATTCCTTATTTTATTATTCTGTATAGATGGCGCTGCCTTCACGCCAAATATTTGATTCCTAATGTTTTTTTAATTTTGTCTTGTGTTTGTGGCAACAGATTAAAAAAAAAACCAAACGACTAGCATTCAATGCTAAAAAAGAATGAAAACATGTAAACAATTCTGATAGCTCATAAAATAAAAATCTTATTCAATTTTTGAGTCTTTTTACTGTGTCATATTCAAGTATTTTGCAGGTAACTATAAGTCGATGAAAATTCAAGGTAAGCTATTTAATAATTATTAATTATTGAACTTACCAACAATCATTGCAGCCACCAATGAGGAAAATATTAAAAGCCGAAAATCCAATTCTAGTATTCCATTAAAGTTACCTGGTTTACAAAAAAAAAATTGAAGTATGCGTTTTTGTGTTGTAAATGAAAAACTGTAAGGAAATTTTAGTTGTATTCAGATTATTTTCATCTAAAATTCATTCTTAAATTCTGCTTTCTATTATACATTTTTAAATATATGTTTGAAGTTTGCACGACATCTGTACATAACTATTCTGTACGTAATTTTATTCTTTAAAGTAAAATAAATATGTCAAAAAGGAAATCATCAGTTCCTTTAATGTACTGCACTCAAATCAAGCAAATTGGAAGATTTGCTGGAACTGTTGACGATGTTTTAACATTAGAAAATTTGTAGAAATTTCTTACCTTAAAATCAAATCTGCAAAGATGTCGTGACAAGCTTGAAGAATAATATTATGGATGTTCTATTTTTGGAGATGTTGATGAAGAATCTGAGTTTAAAAATTTACCTGAAGCTCATGATTTGGTAGATGAATCATTAGTGAAAATAGAAACATATCTAAATTTGTTTAATAAAGAATCACAGTTCAATGATAATAAGACTGTAAAATCTGCCACATCCTAGGTGAATATAAAGTTTTCGAAATATGATCTTCTAACGTTTTCTGGCCAGTTTGAATCCTGGTTGAGTTTTAAATCCATATCTTTAACTCATATTCAAAAATTGCAATATCTTCAAAGTGCAGTTTCGTCTGATGCTGCAAGACTTATTAGGGGATTCGGAATAACCTCTGAAAATTATAAAAATGCTTGGGATACTTTACTCGGCAGATATGACAACCAAAGTAAATTAGGGTTTTTCTCAGTGTAGAACATTATTTAATTTAAAATTTGTGAAACCAACATCTGATTCCATTCGAAAATGATAGATACCTGCAATGCAGTTATTCCGAATTTTAAAACACTTGGTCTAGAATGCAATCAGTTAGTCGAAATTCTTCTCATATGTGGTTACAAGATAAGCTAGAAGATTCACTTAAAATCAAGTAGAAATTAACTCTAGAGAATAAGATATTTCCATCTTTAAACAGTTTTCTTCTGTTTTTGGAAAAACAAGCTAGAAGCCTTCACAGCATAAAGAGAAATTATACTATTCAAGACAAATCAGTAAAATCCATTAACAAACTATTGCTCTTAAAAAAGGGTAAAGTTAAGGCAGGATTCTTGTGTACTTTGCCAATTACCACATTTTTTTACATAAGAGCGAGAAATTTCTTAAAATGAATATTGATGAGCTTTGGAACTTCATACGAAAAGCACACCTTTGTTTTAACTGTCTGACAACAAATCATTGTGTATCCTCATACCGATTCACTGCATCTTGCAAGGCATATAAACAGAAACATCACATAATTCTTCACACTTTTCGAACTGATAAAAAATATTCAGCTGAAATTAAGTACACCCTGCCAAAAATGCCCCATAGAAACCAGTAAAATTTTTTATGGGCACCCATAAAATTCTATGGGTTTCTGTTGGTCTCTGTGGGTTTTTCTTACTGGTTTCAAAATGCCCCATAGAAACCAGTAAAACTTTCTACTGGTACCCATAGATTTCTATTGGTCTCTACTGACTTTTACTGGTTTCTATTGATCTCTGTGAGTTTTCCTTACTGGTATCATCTGACACCCATACAACCAACATCAATGTCAGAACTTTCTACTGGTTTGTATTGGTTTATATTGATTTTTACTGGTTTTCTTACTGGTATCAATATAATAGAAATAGACGTCAAATAAATTGGTTTATATGGGTTTATTCTAATTTTCTAACTGACGTCAATAGACTTCTTCTATACAATGAAATTGATACTGGTGTCAGTAAACCAAAATTCATTGGTATTCATATTATCTACTGATTATTTGAAATTATTTATTTATTTACTTTTATTTCGTTTATTTGGATACTGTTGAAAACAAGGTTATTTCTGTTTTGTAACCAACAGAAAGCTTTAAAGTTAAAAAAAAAATACAGTGAAACCTCTCGTCTCCACCTCTTCTCTAAGACGATCAGTACATAAGAAGTACAAAGAATGAAAATATGATCTCTTTAAGATCATCAGAGTGATCTGGAAACGCAGGTGGTCGTTTTAGAGAGCGTTCTTACTATATATGCTCATTTATTTGATTTCTTAAAAACTTTTGTCGGAAACAACAACAGTTATCATATGCACTACACACAGCGAGGTCTCTCTTAGGCGACCAGCCGCATAAAAATGAATCTTTGAAAGTGGTCGCCTTAGAGAGGTTATGCTCAACACCAATATACACTTATGTTCTCAGAAATACTTTTATCTTTTAGAGGTGGTCGTCTTAGAGAGGTTAACTGTACGAAATGAATCTCTCCAAGGCGACCAGTCATACTTCCGGAATTTTCTTTGCGGCTGGTCGTCTTACAAAAGGAATGTTTCAATACCAAAATATACTTAAGTTTTCAGAAATACTGGTCTCGTTCAGAGGCGGTCATCTTAGGCAGGTCATTTCACCACGAGTTGGTTCTCTGAATATCCAGACATACACACTTATATATCCATATATCAACATTTCTGATAATACAAATAAACACCGGTATCAAACATCATCTCTTTAAGGCGACGGCGTTCAAACTATTTTTCTCCGTGTTAACGCTGACGTGGGGAAAATCACGAGGGCTATCTGCCCAAAGGGAGGGATGCCTTCGTGGAGGACTTTCTAAGGGAAACTGGCTCGTATAGACGTTACACATGGGGAAAACCACGAAAAGTCCCATGCAGCCAGCCCGTTCGCGGGATTCGAACCTCGGACCGAACTACCAGTGTTCAGCGTCTTTACCGCTCGGCCGCTGGTGGGCTGTGAATATGAATAATATGAAAGGAAATTACAGTAACGCCATGCACGTGTAATCGTGTCTAATGAATTCAGACAATTTTTTTGACAGTTAAATACACTGCTGGCCACCGTAAACGCAACACCCTCTGTGCGTGAAATTGATTTTCTATCTTTACTTTTATCCTAAAAAGCAATGTGCTTAAAGACTGAAAATTTATAATTTCAGACTTGATAATTTAACTCAGTGTGTTTACATCAAATGTACATTACATTCTACAAAAACTGTATTTTTGAAAATTTGTTTTTTGATTAGAATTTAAAAATACTTTCTAAAGCTTGTTCATGTATATCTTTATCATTTGAATATTATGTAATAATAAATTTGAGCATATCTTACTTAAAAGAGATCTTGCATGATTCAATTTTCAATTTTTTTATTGATGTGATGTGGTTGAGCAGAAGGAATATTTTTTTGTCTTAAATGTACTCATTATATTTCGCAAACAAAAAAGATAAGTTTTTTTAAATGAAGTAAACATTGAAATATTAAATGTGCGTGTTACTTATTGATTAAGGTAGGCAAGAAATACAAGCCAAGGAATCTTTTTTGCATTACTAAAATTGTGTGAAAATTTAGATGCATCATAGTAGCTTACAATTTTTTTTTCCTTTTTGGTCTATATTTCTGTACAAGTATGAGACTAGAGCCACATTGTTACATTAAATATTTTGTGCTATTTTGTTCAAACACATATAATCAAATATTTTTATGCATATTTTAATTTTCATCATTATTAATTTCATGAAGTAAATTTCAATTTTTTTAATAAATTGCTTTTGAAATAGAGTTGTGAATAATTAATATAGTTTCTGTAATATTAAATGTGCTAGTCTTAAGAATATAAAATATGAGTTATTTATTGGAAAAAAATTGCATTAAGTGAAACCTCATAGAGTGGTTATTTTCTTAGATAACCACCTCTGGCAGTGACACATTTGTCAGGAACATAACTAAATAACAATACTTAAAATCACTGATAGTTTTGTAAGGCTACAAGAAACTATCATTATCTGGAATTGTGGAGTTAATAGTTTTAGGAAAGTTTCACTGTATAATCAGTTGATTTAGGTATATTTTTTAGTGAATATGAATTTTGCATAAGTAATTGAAAAGTTTTACAAGACAGTTAAAACCAAAGCTTTTCAAATTATGAGTCTTGTATGGGTATTGTTTTAACATTACTTTCAAATATAGTTAGAGTAATAGTTAAGCCTTATTTTCTTTCATTAGTTATACTGGGGAAATGCTCGTTACAATTTTCTGCATTAAATTTATCTGGTTGTATAGATATTAACATAAAAAACAAACATTTGTAAACAAATGAAACTATATGTGCTATATCTGCTTAATTGCGATGACAGTAATTTTGACTGTGTGTATAAGGCTGTGTAGAAGATTTATTTATATTGCTAAATGCTGCCCTATATGAATTTCATTTGGCAGTCTACATAAAGGAAATGCTCAGCACGAAGTGTTATTTTTATAGTATATAATCTACGGTCAATAGCAATAGCTATCTTTTCAGTATTTTAAATTTTACTTTTTAATTTTACTATTTGGAAATTTTACAGTTAAAAATAATATTTCTAAACAGTTTTTGATGTATTTTTTCTGCAATAGAAATGTGAATAACTTATACCGGAAACATCGACTTAAATTTATTCCAATAATGCATCGCTTTAATTAAATTTATGTTTCTTGCAGATGATATACGAAACACCTTTTGTAATAATAAATTATTTATATATACATACAGTATGAAATTTAATTAAAAAGCATTTTTACGTCGAGAACTACATGTTGTGTAAATACCTATTATGCTATAGATTTTATTTATAAAAAGTCTGCCGAAGATTATACAACACTAAAAGTGAGATGCAGAATAAGATGTTATACGCTATGAGATATTTCCTCAATTCCCGAACTGTGGGTTGAGAATCGGTATTTGTTGAGTCTTGTAAATTTTTTAAAGTTTGTTTTGTTACAATATAATTTATTGCATTTTGGGTTTTATTAAGTTTATCATATTCTTAGGTTTCATTTATATTCTGACAGACACAGGTAATGTTCAAAGTACTGTAAAAAGATGGCCGACACAGTTTATGTATATTATTATTTCTTCACTCCATTATATTCTAAGATTCAAATTCCATACAAAACATCTATGTGTATTTGTGTCATAATAAGCTGCACGTGGTTGCTATCAGTGGTAAGCGAGTTTTGAGGCGATAGAAGGTATGCTAAATTTAAACTCTTTGTTAAATTTCTAATAATCAAGTCCCTTATTCTTTTTGCTTGCTTGTTTACTTAATATTTTTACTTGTAATAGTGTTTCTTTCATTAGTTATTATTAGTTAGGGGAAAGAAAATTAGGGTTTTGTCTAGTTTTTTTTAAATCTGGCGTAGCGCATTGTAGGTAACTTAAAATTTAAGCAGATGCTAGAAAGTACCATCCTTTGGCAATACATTTTCGTTAGGTGTCAAATTGTTAAACAAGCCGATGTGAGTAAATTCCATTGTTTAATTTCCCAATTAAAGAACTGAAATACAGTGTAATATATATATATATGCAGTGACATACAGTATTATGTGTATATATTTATAATCAAAGTCATGATTTGCAACCATCAAATATGTATTCCCGAACCCACAGTTCGGGAATTGAGGAAATATCTCATAGCGTATAATATCTTATTCTGCATCTCACTTTTAGTGGTTTAGGGCAATTTGATGGTTGTGAATCATGACTTTGATTATTATCTTTCTATTATTTTCAAAATTATATAAAGGAAGTTTAAAATTTTGTAAAGAGAATTTATATAAATATTTTGTAATATGTTTATAGGTACTGATATGCATAGAGAAGGACAGGGGCTGGTAGGCTTCTAGATATTTACAAAATTTTATTAAGGTTCTTCGTATTGAATTTTGTTAAAAATTGCTCTGTGTACCTTCTCCCGATTTAGGTCTGTACATTTCATCGCTGCTAATTGTGTACTATTGGTTTATGCTTATAATTATTAATTTTTATGGAAATTTGATCTACAGTTCTATTTTTGTGCATTGTTTTTGTATAGGGATTCTGTTATATGGATACCTGTTCTATGTATGGATATTCCACTATGGTATAATTCTATTGGTTTTGTTTATGGGTTTTTGTCTACCGTTTTGTGCAGTGATTTTCCCAGTACTTGTATTAGTCTGTAGATTTTGTGTACTGGCCTTTACAGAGATTTGGCCTATGAATATCCGCATAGGTTAGAGTTTTTGTCTACTGCTTTTTATCTGGAATAGACCTACGGAATATTCATTTTTAATGGAGATTTGGCCTATGGATACGCATAAAATTCTGGTTTCTGGCTATGGGTTTTTACAGGGATTTTGTTTATAGTACCGATACGTTCTACAGGTTTCTGTTTATGGATTTTTATGGGGCTTTGGCCTACTGGTACCCATACATTTGTATGGGTTTTTACGGGGATTTGGCCTATGGGTACCCGTACAGCTGTACGGGTTTCCTTCTATGGGTTTGTATGAAGATTTGGCCTACGGGTACCCATACAATCGTATGGGTTTTTACGGGATTTGGCCTACGGGTACCCGTACAGTTGTACGGGTTTCAGTCTGTGGGTTTTTACGGGGATTTGGCCTATGGGTACCCGTAGGTCAATTCCCCGTAAAAAAAATTTATGGGTTTCTACGGGGCATTTTTAGCAGGGCAGTCTAACCCCAGAAAGTCTATTAAATCAGCATCATTTATATCAACCCTTCTAGTACCTCGTTTGCTTCACAGGGAATGTAAAAAATTCTAATTTAATTTTACTTACCAGATCTGTAATAAGAGTAAAAATAATCAAGGACAGTTTCTCGAATATCGTGATTAATTGATAATGGTTCTCAAACATCTTTATTCACTGAATCATGTTGTAATCGATTAAAACTTTCATTTCAAAAGTCTGAATACACTGTCCTAGGACTTGATGATACAGTTGCCGCGCGTGTTACGAAAGTAGCTAATTTAAATTTTACTCCTCATTTTAATGTCGAGAACATTTCTGTTAAGGCTTTAGTAGTAAAACAACTGACGTCAACGTTACCAAACTTTGATCTGTTAGAATTCAATTGGCCTCATCTGAAAGGAACAATTAGCAGACCCTTCTTTTCACATAAGTAGACGAACTGATATCATTCTGGGTGTGGATATATTGTTAGATTTAATTCAAATTGGAAAGATAGTGGAAAATCAAAACCAACCATCCGCTCTAAATTCAAAATTGGGTGGGCTTATTTTAGGAAGGGTGTCTCTTTCAAATAGAATTCGGAATTCTTTAATCAATTGTCGTGCTTTAGTAGACATTGAAAATTTAATGAAAAAAATTCTGGGAAATCGAATCGGTTCCAGATGTGAGTACACTGAATGATGAAGAGCAAGATGTCAAGGAATTTTATTTAAATCCCACTATTCGAAATTCTGATGGTAGATTTGTTGTCAGTCTCCCATTTAAGAATAAAGCTCTATTAGGTGATTCAAGAAATCAAGCTAAAAAGCTGCTCTTTTCCTTGGAAAGAAAAATTCAACAGAATCCAGAGCTTAAAACTCAATATATACATTTCATGCAGGAATATCCTACTATGAATCACATGTAAATTGTTCCAAATGTCGATTTTTCAAAATCCTCATCAGAATTATCAATCATTCTATTTACCTCATTTTGGAGTTACTAGAGATCAAAGTGAAACTGCCAAATTACGGGTTGTATTCGATGGTTCAGCAAAGTCTGATTCAGGACTTTCTTTAAATGCTGCTCTTCATACTGGTCCAAAATTTCAAAATGAATTTTTTCGACATCCTATTAAAATTTAGAACTTATTGTATCGCACTCACGGGAGATATTGATAAAATGTTCCGACAAATCCTAGTCAACAAAAATGATGTTGATTTCCAGAGAATCTTTGGGAAAGAAAACCCTGAAGAAACGCTTAAAGAATTCCAACTTATGACGGTTACGTATGGCACTTCTTGTGCTCCATATTTCGCTATTCGGACATTAAAACAACTTGCCATAGAGGAACAAATGAGCTTTCCAGAAGCTTCGAGAGTCATCTGGAAGATACCTACGTGGATGGTGTTCTCACAGGAGCGAAAAATAATGAGGAAGCAAAACAGTTACTCACAATTTATCGAACTAATGAAGAAAGGGGTTTTCCAATAAGAAAATGGGTATCTAATGAACCATCAGTCATTGAATTTTTATTCCAAGAACTAAGAAGCCGAACTGACCTTTGGCAGAGTGAAGAAAGTCAAATTCATACAATTCTAGGAATCATTTAGGATGCTAAAGAAGATGTACTCAGAATTAGAATGAACCCACTTAATGGATGGTGTTTTAACAAAACGTCAACTTCTGTCAGCTATCACAAAATTCATTTGCATAGTGGTCCTCTACTTACTTTGTGTTGTATTCTTCAAAAAACATGTTAAAAACATGAGAGAAACAAACAAAGAGAGAAACATGTTTACAAAACAAGGGTTCTTATTTTCGCAGAAATTTAAATCAAAGGGTTGATGTTTCTTATGAAGATGAGATATTTTTTAGACATGTTTCTAAAGAAAATAGTGTATAAACTTCTTTTTAAGAAAGAAATAGACGTCATAAGAAAATCTATGACAATGCAAGTCAGTGATCGTGGTGACTTAGACAAAATATTCAGTGTCTGTATTAGCTGGGTTAAAAGTCTCCGTTTTATACATGCGAATACATCAGTGTCAGAAAAAATTAATCTATCCCTATAGTATACTAAGATAAAAATTTCATTTCTTTTCTTAATTTCTGATTCAGCGTGGTAGTGTTGTTGAAGTTAAATCTTTAATAGCTTTAACAAAATTATTAAATGAAACAAAACAAGTAATTAGTAAAAATTTGTTTTTAAGTCTTTACAAGGCGTTGTAAAAGATAAACAGGAAAGTATTTGAAAATTAAATGATTTGCAGTGGCAGTAATGTAAAAACTGTTAATATTCAAAAGTGTTCAAATGGTTATAGATAAGATACTTCTCAAAAACGCTTTATGAAAACACGATAACATCACAGTCATTCGCAAATAACCTTCGTCAAAATTGAAAATTTTATGTTAAAAATTTACTTGGGATTAAGCAAAAGAAACATTAAAGGATTCAAAATGAAGATACTTACGTAAACTTTCCCAAATGAAATGTACAGTAGTATTTCAGGAAATATTAACTTAACTTCTAACTTGTTTGTTATAAAAAAAAAAAAAAAAAAAAAAAAAAAAAAAAAAGTTCAACTCTCTGGCAATGAATCAAATTTCATTGGAAATGTAATGGCATGAAAAGTAGACAAATATATGTGTATGTAATATCTTAATGATAATTTCGGAGTGTGTTTGTTTCGAATATAAATAGTTAAAGGCTTCTAGGTTAGTAATGAACTACTAAATTCGGTCAATTTTCATCAAAAACGCAGTACGAAATTCTGCGTACTAATAAAATGTTATTTAAATTCTCTAGCTTTGTGACTTCTCTCAGACATTGGCGAGACCAACATCTATCTGAGCAATACAAGATAACTATGTGTTTAATAGGTCACTTCAAAGATATTAAAGAAATAACGTTTGGGAACAAATTTCGGTATAATAATTATAAACAAAATACAAAAATTAAGTAAATACGTAGATAAATCTCAGGAGAAAACGGTAAATTAACAAGAAATGTTTTCTTAAAGTCTATGTGAATGGAAAACAATAATCATAATACAGTGGATTAAAATTTTTCTACCGATGTAGAACATAACAATCAATTCATAACAATCAGCGAAAAAAAGTCATTTATCACGTTCGCTTGCTTACCGTATATTCTCTTGTCGTTTAATCTTTTTGCTTTTGAGCTGCATTATTTCTGAAGTTGTAATATTTCTGAATCTGAAACTTCAAAGCACAAAATCACTCAGATTTATTAACTTGTTGTAATGTAGAACACAGCCTTCAAAACGGAAGACTTTAGAATAAGTAAATGTACTACAGGCAGAATAAAATTAAAAATACTTCGTTATTTTCCATGCCCTGTTCATGAAACTAGCAAAGGTTCTTGGTCGTTTACATGCTTTTCTGTATTTATCACTTAAGTTCATTGTGTTCCTATCTTTTATCTAATTTGTGAAGTGTTCCTGTTTGAATAGTTGCATCTCAATCTTTTTTAACTGATTTTAAAGTGTACATATATTTTGGTCAATGCGCGGGGGAAATGGGGAGCACTAACACCAAATGGTTCCCAGCACTGATATATTTTCTTCATCCTTTGTTTCTTAAGAATACAGCTGGTTAAAAGAGAAAAGTGTGTTTCGTACTTTGTGAAATGAGTTTTATTTATTTATTATGTGCTATGCGTATGATAAATAAAATATTGTATATGTGCGCATAATTGTGTGGCTCTAATGTTTAATTAAAATAATGCTTTTTTCAAAGTGTAGTCTTTCTTATGTTAAGTCACACTAAAATGCGTTAGTTGGAAGACTATAGTAGATCATTATATGGAGTTTCTGTCAATATTGCCTATTATGTACGATATTCGTGAGAAATTTTATTTGCTATCTATGAGAAGTTAAAATGTCAAAAAAGCTGTAAGAGTGCATTATTAGGCGATGACAATTTGAAATGCACACCTAATTTTGAATGTGCTAAAACTTTTAAGAGTTAAGTTGGATTATTATTTGTTATGTATGATGCTTATGCATAATTTTATTTGCTATTAATGAGAAGTCAAATATTCTCAAAGAGTTGCGAGAGCTCAGTGTTATAAAATAATGTCAATTTTAAATTTCTATCTTAAAATGACTGTGTTAAATCTTTTAAATTAATTACTATGCTGGATCATTATTTGGAATTCTACTCAATATTTCGTGTAATGTAACATAACTACGTAGGAGTTTATATGCCAGGTATGATAAATTAAATTTCGTTCTCAAAGACTGTAACAGTTCAGTGCTAAATAAATTATTATCAGAGTGAAATATGGGTATCTTTTAGTTAAATTACAATGAATACCTTCAGAGGCTATGAGACTCAGCAAAAAATAATGATCATATTTACTGATTGAAAAAGTATTCCATGTTAAGAAATTTTTATATTCCAAATTGGGAAAAAGGCGACAAAGTTTCATTTCCATGGCTGAATATTAATTTTATGTATAATTATAGTTAAAAATAATACTATCTCGTGTATCTTGTTCAGAAAGTCAAGGCTGTGGTAAGTTCGAATATAGTAGCATTTATGAGGTTCTGTGGTAGATGGATGACATCATGTTAAGAATTCAAGTGATGGTTTCACAATAAGAATATCAAGGATTAGAAAATGTTTAACGGTTTTAGGTAGAATGTGCACAGTAAAAATCGAAGATATTTTTTAAAGTGTTTAAAAACCTTAATATGGGTTAGTAATATAAAGGAATCCTTCTGTTGAATAAAAAGGAGTGTTCTGAGTATATTCATGTAAATGTCTGCAGAGTAAAATAATAAGAAATGAAATACTTTTGGTACGTAATTGAACTGAACTGGGTAGAAATGAACCATGTATTGATTTGAGCGAACTTTATGACATGGAAAATTTATTACTCCTTATAGGATTTCTTCAAAGTCAGTAGGTCTCACAGTAAAGAAACTTGTGTCTGTGCATATTTATTGGGAAAAGGAATCAGAAATGCAACATGAATATATTTTAAAAGCAGGATAAAAGTTAAATCTGAGGATAAATGTAAAAATGCAAAGTGTAAAATTTACATTTGTCAGACACAGTTTGGTGAATCCTTTGAATAAAAGTAACACGTGTAAAAGAGAATTCATAATGTTTTGCGTAGTATTTGATAAAGTTAGTACAGTCATTAGTAATTAGTACAATAGAGTGGAAGGAAAATTTCTGAGCATCTCCTATTTAGTAGTATGAAAAGTAAGAAATGTAGTATTTTATTAAAACTGCATAGAAGAATACTGTTTAAAGGTTCCAGAAAATATTATCCATGAAGGCCTCCAGAGGGAAATGGAGATGTAACATCAATAAGTATTTAAAACAAGGGAAAGAAGTTAAAGTAAAATTTTTAAAAAATGTAACAAGAAAAATTTTTAAAGAATAGAAAAAAAATTACATTTATAAAAAAGAAGAAAAAATGTGAAAAAAATTTTAATTTACCTTTGGAAATAAAATACATAAGAGGGAAAAAACTGCATTTGTGAAAACAGAGAAGTGGAAAAAATTATGAAAATAAATATTACCTTTTTTGAAAACAAAATGAAAAATGTAGTAACATTTTCTTTAAAATAAAAAGCGAAAAGGAAAAATTAAACTTGTAAAAATAAATATTACTTTTATAAAAACCAAAGAAAAAAGTTAAACGTAAAAATATGAAAAGGATTAAATTTGGGGGAAAAAAATCTTTGCAAAATAAAAAAATGAAAAGAAATCTAAAATTAAATTTTCTTCTACGCATATAAAATTGTGGAAACATTAATTTGCGACAGTAAAATTTATGTTAACAAAAGCAAAACATATAAATTTAATTTAGTAAGAACGAGAAGAAAAAAATGGATAAAACAAAATGAAAAATGTAGTAACAACTTCTTTAAAATAAAAAGCGAAAAGGAAAAAAATTTAACTTGTAAAAATAAATATTACTTTTGTCAAAAAAAAGTTAAACGTAAAAAAGTTTTTAAAGTAAAAATATGAAAAGGAATAAATTTTGAAAAAAAAACTTTTGCAAAAAAAAAAGGGAAAAGAAAATGTAAAAATAAATTTTCTTCAACGGATATAAAATTGTGGAAACATTAATTTGCGACAGTAAAATTTACGTAAAGCAAAACGTATAAATTTAATTTAGTAAGAACAAGAAGAAAAAAAAGGAAAACAATGAAAAATATCGTAATAATAAAGCAAAAAAATTAAGCTGGGGGAAAATCTTATACTTAAAGCAGGAAAGAATAAAGTAATGGATTAGAAACCTAAAAAGTGAGGTTCACGCATGCGCTATCCTTCAGCCTAGTGACATTATGGCGGTTTCCTCTGAACAAGGTCAAATGGACAAAGAGTAGACAAGGTAAAATAACAAGTGTAGAGGGACGAAAGGTTGCCTAGAGGTAGCGTTTAGGTAATCTCATCTCAGAGATAGTAAGTTCGAATCCCATCCGTGAGGGTTATTTTTAAAATTCAGGGAAAATGATATTTAATTCAATAAAAATTAATTAAAGTTAATAATTAAAAATAATGACGCACCAATTCATTAAAAATGATGATTAATAATTAACCATAATTAAAATAATCAAGTATTAAAAAATTAAAAAGGGTAAATAATTAAAAATAATAAATTAAAAGTGATGACATGCCAAACACGTGGTTCAAGAGCTCGTTGCCATAAACAAATATTGTCGTTACCATAAAAAATAAAAACTTTGAAAAACAGGATCGTTGCCACAGAATAAAAAACGAAACTATGTATGACGTCATTTCGTCTACGTCATCCCATCCATCTACGTCACTTCCGGTTGTCCCGTGATCCAAGATGGCAGAGCTCAACCCCTTTTTCTGTAACGTCACTTCCGCCGGCTGAGTACGGGCGTTTACTACTGCGTAGCATAGTGATAACAGACAGAAGCAGATGGGACGAAATTTAAATAGGAATTCCAGACAACTCTAGAAAGGAAGCGAAGAAAGGTGAGTCAAATTACTGCGATACAATAAAAAATTAAACTCGAAATCTCAGGGATAGCCTGAAAACCTACCTAAGATTCCGCAGTGACTATGTTCATTCTCCTTTTACATCGGTCCAAGAGAGGATTCAGGTATTCATGGTCATGATTATCGTGGATAGATGATAGTAGTAGGTATCTGAGCTGCTGTATTTTAATATTTCGCTATTTCATATCCCAATGTTTTTTGACATATGTTTAGAAATTTAAACAACATCCTTCTTAGTCTATTTCGCTATAAATCTCTGTTAGCTGTGGATACGAGGACACGACTGCATCTAACAGTTTTGTACGGAATATTTTGGTGAAAGCAACGCATTTCCTTATTACTAAAAAAAGTGTGAGATTTTTTAAATTTGAATAACCAGTTACTTTATCTTTGGAATCTGTATTCTGTCTTTCCGTTTAACATGCAGAATGCAGAGTTCGGAAGTATATATTATACGGAGATGTTGAGATTGTTAAGTTAGAACGTGTTCTGCCTTTTGAAGACCACGTTAACAGGTTTGCTACTTGAAGATTAGAATTCCTGTCTTCAGCCTTGTATTACAATTAACGATAGTTAAGTTCACTACGGTAAAGATCTGAGCCAACTTTGCGTTAATTTGCTCTATGCAGCCTTTTGCTGTTAGTTATCTAAATTTAGCTTTACATTTGAATTTCTATTTGAGTTTCTCGCCATAAATGCTGGAAGACTTTATAAGGAATTTCTCCCGCCTTCTTGGCATGCCTTCGTGGTGTACTGGTCAGCACGCTCGGCGAGTATTCGAGAGGTTCGTGGTTCAAATCCTGGTGAGGGCATTGCTCATTTGCCATGTCTTCTGTTCCAAAATTACCTAATAATTCTACACTGGCGCCCGAGCTAAAAGATGGTGGATGATGATTCTCCACCATCTTTTAGTCTTGTATTTTAAAACTATCGCTATGTGTACTTAATTATTTGTAACTTCCTGTGGAGTTCGACGATACGATAAAAATAGAAAGAGCATGTGGATTAATGAAAGTTCACTTACTCTTCTTAATTTTAGTTAGAATATTTAAACTCCATTCTATTTTTATCAGCTATTTGCATTTAGATTTTGAGGTAATAAATTATATACCTATGATATAATTTAGAATGTTCTAGACAGATGTTGATGAGTAAAAAAGAAGCTTATAGTAATGTGTGATTTCAAGATTACTTTTTATTTTGCTGACACATATTTTCTTGGCCAACAGAGATGAACTGGACCAATAAATGCCAGATCAGGATGATTTTCCTTCATTTTGTCGGTTGTTTCGAGTTTCAGTTTACAAAATTATCTGCGTCACTAGCGTTATGTAAAATCATATGACGTGGAACTAATTTGGAAATGGCGCAGTTTAGAGTGATCCATTAAAAGCAATTACTATTTCTAGAACATAAATGGAAGTAGCCAAATTAAAATAAAGGATTAAGGGCCTATTACAAATTAAAGTTCGTATTTTAATTTTCCTATTTTTCAAAAATGTTTTTTACACACAGATGTAGGTAAGAATTTGGAATTGTTTAAGAGAGAGATATTGATGCGCAAAGTAGCAGTTATGGCAAGCGGCAGTCTAGTTAGATAGAAAACCAAAAAGCACGTGCAATACAAAATGAAATCTTATTTCAGAGTGAAAACGCTATGATTACAAAATTAGTTAGTTTTGATTTTCTTTATCTGAACTGGATTATGTTTAAGCTTAAAAATTATTATTGGCTAAAGCCTTATGTAAGTTACCTGCGTATGAGTTTTATGTAATAGTCACTATTAATTAGCTGCAAATAATTTGAAATGATGCAGTTTAAAGAAGTTTATTATAAACAATTACCATTTTTACGACAAAAAGAGGAAATACCCACATTAAAATGAATAATTAAGGGACTACTGAAAATTTAAAACTAGAATTTTGATTTACATATTTTTTCAGCTTACACACATACATACTATTTGAAAGTTGTTGAAAGTTTAATAAGTGTTGAAGCATAGCTCGAACTGTTTTTTATTTCTCTTTGACACACACTTTTAAGCCAACATAAAATATTGGGTACAACAGAGCCTGATTTGAAGAACTGTATTGGTACAGATTATAATTTAGATATACAATTTCGAAAAGAGACGAAATAGCAAGCAAGCTAGATAGAGAAGCAGAAGCGAAAAGTGATGCATTCCAAGATGGAATCTTAATTGAAAAGGAAAAAGGTTGTGGTTTGTAAGCTTCTCATTGGCAATTAAAAGTTTCGCTGTTGTTTGGTTAACCTTCAGTACGCAGTATATAAAGGATAGAAAGGAGAAGTATTCAAATTAAAATAGGTAGTTAAGAAACTATTGCAAATTAAAGTTAGTGTTTTGTTTTTTATGTTATTTTTTTGTTACATAATGCCCCTTCTGTCGAAGAGAAAAAAGACCTAGAGACAGAAAAGCCTTTTTTAAGAAAAACATTAAAGAAAATGAAGGCAAAAATTATAAAGGAAAATATAAGTCATAAAACTTTGAACTAAATAATAATTTTTGATTTTCAGTCGAAAACAGCAGAATAAGGGAGAACCATACACCTGAGTGAAAACATGACTTTGCAGAGAATATTTTTAAGGAAACGATTTTCTAAGCGAAATTTGTAATTTACATTACACATTATAGGTATTTATAAAAATTAATATCCATAGTAACAGTAATCCATAGTGGGATTTTAACACATACTCATTTCGGTGTGCTGGAGAAGCACTTGAAAACCAAGGATTCAGTAGCTCGGTGTTGGACACCGTGTCGAAGAATCAAATGCTGTTTTCTCACAAGTACTTTTAACTGGAATAGGTTGATCGATTTGTTTATATCGAACAAAATCTGTTAATAGTGCATAATACTTGTAGAGTTCCTCATTCTTTTTATACGGAAAGTAAATCTCGAGGAACCTAGTTAACTGTTAAGCGACTTGACGCTGAGTTCAAATAACTAAAGATATAGACTGAAGAAGGGTTACCTTTATATTTCCTTCAAGATAAGATGAACAGTGGGCCCCTTTCACGAGCTTACAACAAAGCCTCCTTTCGATCTAGAACTCAGAATAAGAATAAGAATAAACTAAAATTAACTAAGAGAGACTTAGACGAAGCTAAACACAAGATCTAACGTAGTTGACCCTTAATTTAAACTAGCCGCCGAATCTCAAAAAGCACATAATATACGGCCGAGCGTACCTCCTTCAAGAGAGATTTAGCCCGAAGACAAACACGCGATACTGAGGATTCCTATCTCTCTCTCACGAAGTAGGTGGCACCTTCCTTAAATACTACTTCTAATTCATTTGCATTCAACGAGATTCTAAAAACTCATTCTGGAAGGGAGTTGTAAGTGGAAACAAGAATCGATAGTAAAGCACTTTAAAATTAAAATAACTGTTATAAAATCAAAATATACCTTACATACTCAATAAATATTTGATGTTTCGTAAATTCAGCATATATACAGCATACATACGAGTTTTCACGTGTAAGAATATACTTTAAATGATTGACAAAAGAAAAAAATTCTGCCATACTGCAAAATTAAATACAGTAATAAAATAACGCTTTCGTTTATTAACACTGTAAAGTGTTTATTAAGAAAGGGAAAGTGCGAAGAGTAACACTATGTTTATTTTACTAAATAAACGCCAGATTGTGATCACTGAGTTTCGGAAAGGAGTAATCTGTCACAGGAAATAAATTTTGGTCATACTGAATTTTCATATGATTGTTGCAACATATCGTGAATTGAATATTATGCTCATAAAGATACCTCATATCTTGCTGAGAGTTACGCATGATAGTGCGCATGCAGTCTGAATCGAAGAAATGCCACATACGTTTTCTAAGTACGTGCAGTGAATATGTAAAGCTTCAACAGAAGAATTGATTTCCTTTTTTCATGCAAATATAGAAAAGTTCGAGAGTTCCTAATATAGAAATGTGCACATGGGCACATGCATTCCAATGAAAATGATATAGATATATTTATTTGCTATATAACTAGTATACAATAAAGTTTCAAAACATAAGATTGTAACATAAGCAGGAGAAGTACATGAACTTCACTGTGCATGTCCAGAAAATTTAACATGTTTTCTTTTAAAAGGCGGATCAAAAATATTTTTTAAGGAGCAAAATGTTTTTTACTTCGGGAAGCATTTATGATAAATTTCTAGGGAGTTTTGAAATTTAAGACAAATTTCCCGAGAATTTGTACGCTTCGCATTACTTTAAATTGCCAAACCATTAGAAGAGTAAAAACAGTGAGTAGACTTAAAGTTCTGTCTTATCTTATAATTACAGTAACCACAGACTTAAAGTGAAGGTTTAAAATATACTTATTTAATAATAATTCTCACTTGCTGGCTACATGAAACTAATTCATTAACAAAAATCAAGTATACAACTTGAGGAAAATGCAGTAAAAAATGTTTAAGTCAATTTAAAATGGGAAGTACAAATTAATATAGGCCTAAATAATATTTGAGTCAGACTTTCATTATTGTCAAAGCAAATACGGCTTTCCGAATCTAAAGCCGATAAATGAATTCATCTAGCTGGGAAGCATAAATGAAGTAACAGATCAGCAAGGTTGCCAAAAGCTCTCTGTCAAGAATTCTGCATTAATATTATTTAATTAATTTGCGTTTTGGTGAGAGTTGACAAAAATATAAATTAAGCCAAAATACCCTATAAATTAACACAGATTTCTTAAGAATTCCGATCTTCTGACTGGCTTAATCTTACCGCATACTCCATGATCCCTTTTTTTTATATATATTTCTTCCACATTAATTTAGCTCATTGATATAAGTGTAAGAGAAACTTCTATCATTATGTACACAAAAACTTCATTTTTCTTCTTATTCCCTTCAATTACACACACACACACAGGAAATCGTAATAGAATAATTGAAAGACAGACAATCTTGGCGAAGGAAGTGAGAAGATTCAAGACACGATTATCTTTCTCTCTCTAGAGGTGAAATATTTGAAAGTATCTTCCTCCTGGTAGAGACTTCACCGACAAGTTTGTTTCATTGGGTTCCTGCTATTTTAACGAGGGTTTCGAAATTTCCACTTGTTTCAGGTCACTGGGTAAAAGGTTATCCTGTTATTTTTTATTTCCCCTTTTCCCTCCTCTCAGGCTCTCATTATTTCTGGAGGCTGAAAATGGGTGGTATCGTAAGAAATTCACTTTCAGATGTGAAACTTTCCATTCTGTCTTAAAATAGAAACCGCAAATGACTTTTTCTATTTCAAAATCGCAAAAGGAAGAAATTTTTACTTTATGTGATACTTTAGGAAGGTCAAAAATATAAAATAGGTGTTTTTATAAGCAAGTTACAAATTTTGATCTCATTTAAAATTTTGAGTTTGCGATAAGATGTTTAAGGATTTAAAGTATACAGAATGCAGGTTTTTCACTACAGTCATCCATACTGTTAAATTTGAGCAAACGACCTCTGTAAGAAAAATAATCTATTTCTAAACCAGTTAAGAAATTTCTAAAAATTTAAAACTTTTACCTTAATCACAATTTAAGGAACTAAGAAATTTATTAAAAAGTTTTCTGTAAAATGCCACGTCGCATATAAAATTTTAACTAAAGTAAAAGTAAATTCAAGCATAATACAGTGGAATATCGCATATAGAACGTTCTGCATTAACGTAAAGCTAAAATTGTTCTGCATAACGTATTTGGTATTACATTACAAACCACATGCGACTTTCGTCAGAAATTTTTAAGAGGATAAATTCGGAGCCGAACTTGTTTTATGTTCTGTTTATATGGAATGTGAAAAAAGAAAATGCAGATGTGCATAAAAACGACAATGAGAAAAGAGGTGGGCAGGTAAATCTATTTCTTAATATTATATTATAACTACTGAAGAGACGATCACTATCGACCTGAGTTGAAAAACGTAAAATGGTATTCCCTACTTCAGAATAGTCCTGAAGAAAAAGGGGGAAAAACTAGATTAATGTTAAACTGAACTGAGATTGTATAGATACAAAGTGCAAAAAAACCATTTTGCAAATAATTATTTAGCAAATTACTAGCCTTTCAGAGAATATTAAGCATTGATGACGCTTCCAATATTTTCTGATGCTCTTTTTTCCCCTTTTTCTTTCTGTTTTTCTTATTTTTTTGGGGGGGGCGGATGTTATTTCTAGGTATTATAATAGTTTAGGTTGTAGAGACATTAGGATTTTTTTGGAGGCAGACGAATGAAAAGTTAGCAACGCCTTCGCCGAGAATCGAACCACGGACCTCTCAGTTATGCTCAGCATGCTGACCACTACACCCTGAAGGCATGCGAGGAAGGCGGGAGAAATACCTTACAAAGTAATAGATTAAAAATTCTTCCTGTATTAAGCTACGGAGAAACAGTATTCAGCGTAACTAATTGCGTTCGTAAGGACGGCACCGTCATATGCGAATTTAAGGTTAACTGCTAACATAAAAAATACAGAACTTACACAGCTATATTTGAAACTAAAACTTTCTAACATGAGATTTATGATAATTTTCATCTCAAAACATTAAAAAAGAGTGAGTGAATTTCAGTTAAACACTGCTTGAGATAAAATATGTTTTAAATGATTCGATTTGGATTTTCTATGTAATTCCAATCACTGATAATTAGATTATAAATGTAGCATATTATTAAATATTACTATATTTTAAAATTGTGTATTCTAATCGCTTGTCTGGATTCTGTATGCCTTACAGTTAATAAAGATCTTTAGTTATTCAATAAGAAGTACTAAAGTTATAATCTAGCCCTTAACATTAAACATTTGATTGCCTAAATCTGAATTACAGCCAGTGCCTGTACCAGTGATTGAGGAAACACTCAGATTCTACAAACGCCAAATAAAAATTCTTACATCAGTAAAATAAACGAACTAAACGTAGCCAAACATATAAAACATTTCAACTGAAAAAAAAAAACTGACTATTTCTTCTTTCATACCTTTGCAGAAAATAGAAAAATGAGAAACTTTTTTTCTGATTTTAATGTCTTTTTAATGAGCATAAAAGCTACAAAATAAAAGGTGGATAACGTATTCGGTATCTCACAACGTAAACGTTTCAAAGATTATAGTGTATAAAGACAGGTGAGGGGGGGGAAGAAGCCTGGAACGCGCAGAACTTATTATGATGTCGCTTGACGGAGTCCAAGTTGTCTTAAAAAACTGAATATCTTGTTAGAATCTTTTTAAAAACACCTGTCATTTATGATATTTGAAAAATGAATGAGCTTAATTCACATCAGTTTTACGAAGATGTCTCAGGGACAATTGACTCGTATCTTGAGATGCAGACATGGGTTTGGAATAATCTACAAATATATGTCACGAAGACTGCTAGTTCCATTTACCCTTAAAAGGCCCCTTTCGAATTGAGAAATGCTGCAACACGTGTTCACTCCACCGATTTTGCGTGACGCTAAAAATAGTTTATGAAATGCGTATTTAATTACTCAGGCTAAGTCTTCCTTGTTGCGTAAAACGCCATCTTTAATAACATCTCTGTAGAAATGGCATAGCATTCTCTTTTCATTCAGTGACTAATAAGTGAACTCATTAAATATTCGCTTCCGCGAGTGAAAATCTGGAGTAACGAAAGTAGAATTTTTCGGGTTCATTTTCAAAAAACCAGCCCGGCCAGGGGCGTTGTTTTGTAAAACGACCCAATGGAAGCACTCACGCTGACTTTCCAAACTGTCTAATAAATGGGAATCGCAACAATATGTATTCCCCTCTTTGTGATCACTTTAAAACAATCAAATACTAATAAATGCTTATAAAAAATTAGCCATATGTATTTCTTCTTCATGTATAAAAGCTTTCATCATACAGCATACACTTGCTTTTCAACATTTTTGGATTGAGGAGATTTTCAGGGCAAGCATTCAGAAACCTGATACTCTTAATTATGTTTGTTATAAACTTTGATTCGATGTAAGTCTTTTGATAATAGATTAAGTAAGTATTCATATTTTTATTTTTATTTTACGGCAAGAAACTGTAAAAAAATAGCAATTTAAAACGCTTTTATTAAAAAAACAAAACATCACATCGCATTTTTTGGCCTGTGGATTTTAACGTTCTGGTAAAATTAACCGTTTTTCTTCAGTATATCCTAAATTTAAGGCAAGCAATTTCAAAATCTTTGCAATAATTAAAAACTGAAATTGAAACTTTTGTTAATCTCTTGCATTGAAAGCTTATGCACAGGTTAGATGCTCTTCTACGATGGGTTGAATTATGAAGACGCGTTATTTCTTAACCTACAAGACATAAAAAAAAAAAAAAAAAAAAAAAAAAAAATACAGGTCCTCCCCCCCCCAAAAAAATTATGAGAGCTAGGAATTGTAAATATTTATAGTTTCTTTTATTTTTAAAAATAATTTAGTGCATAGTACTGAGTACCATTAAATTTATGTGATACCTCTTTTAAAATAGTTTTAACCAGCCTGTTTCCATTTCTAGTTATTTATGCATAGAACTGCCTTTTGAGAAGACCATCTGAAAACCCACTGTTTAAAAGAAGCATCTTAAAATTTACAGATTTAATTTTTACAAATTACATCCTACGTAGGCCTTACTTCCGCATTTTCGGCGCTCTGAGCGATCAGTATAGTTTTTAGCCTCTTCCTAAAATCGGTGGCGTAAGAGCTTGTCAGTGTCGCTAATCCTTGGAGTCAACCATGATCCCATGATTTTGCATCAATTTTATGAAGATCTATTGCTTCAACATAGAGCTTTATATAATGTCTAGAACATCCTACACAGGGCCTACTTCAGCATTTTCGGCGCTCTGGGCAATCAGTACTGTTGGCGTATAAATTAAACGTATTAGTAATTCAAACCAAAATATACCTTTGTTCATTGTATCTTGTGACAACATTTTAGCCTCTTCCTAAATTGGCTGTCTATGCGATTCCAATACCGCTTATCTCTGGAGCCAGAGGTGATCCTACGATTTTACGTCAGACCTTTTCTTGTGTCACATTTAGCTTTATATCTTCTTGTTGTTACTTATGATCACTTGTCTGAGCTTTAACATCAGCCCAAGCCCAGAAAATTCCTCCTGGCAAAGAGCGCAAGATTACGCTTGTCGTTAGCAACAGCCATGAACACCATACAGGTGACAATGCGATTTAGCTCAGTTCCTATCCCAATTTTGATGCCAAACCAGACGAGAGGACTTTCGGCTCGCCGCATATTTAGAGTGCCGCCTTGCCTCACCGACACTATACATTTACAATCATCCATGCCCTCTACGAAATTCGAACCTGGGCTCTCCGGCACGGCAGTCAACGACGCTAATCACTATACCGGTTGCGCGGCTTACTGCATTTTTAACTGTAGTTTATTTCTTGGGCGATAGATGGAGAGATAGTTTACATATCTTTTAATAATCATAATGTTAATATGGTTAAGCAATGTATAGCAAAAAAGAATTGTTTTGTATGAATGGTCAGTTTTAGTAATTCAGAATCTCTGGTTCTTCGGAAGTGAAATTAAATATTTATTTAATATTTTATATATAGTTCCAGATATGATTAACAGAAATATATGAAAAGAAATGTATTTGTTAACGTTAGAAACATCTTTAGTGACGTTTTTTCAGATTTTGAGATCTTACGTTATGTCACAATTTGCTGTTAGAGAATTCGTTCATCTAATAAAAGTACTATCTTTACAGTTTCTTTTTACTCCTTTTGATATTAGAAGTGTCTACAGAGCAGTCTTTTCAAAATTCGAGGCCGTCGTATAGTGATATTTTACGGTACCAGGCATTTATCCTCTACGTGACCTGTCAAGTATAGGCATTGCACAAGATATGAGCTTTCATTACCTTTTATGCGCCTTGATAAGTAGTCAAATTGTCATTTCACGAGACAATTGAATTTCATTTACTCAATTTATTTTTAAAATTATAACTAATAGCTTAAACAAATGAATGATTAACTAATATAAAAGCGATAAATGGAACTCTTTAAATTTACAGGGTGATTAGAATTAAATTTCCACTTTCAAAAAGCTGTAAAAAAAGAACCATGTGCGAGAATGACTTGAAATACGACATAAATATTTCTGAAATAATAGGAATTCTCTGGCGAAGAAACAAATAGTGCAAAATTTTATCACTAGATATCGCTGTAATCATAATACTGAGATAATTACAGATGTTAACTACGTGTTAATCACAATAATATGCTAATTAAATCACATACGCATTGCACATTACACTTATAATAAAAACACGGGTACATGCCCTTTATTCTGCATCTGAAATCTCATAAGGACTCTGTCAATGAAGGATGGGGCTCTGAAACTTTTCTACAAGAAAAGTGACTTTACGGCAACTGCCCTGAAGCAGTTTCGGAAATTAAAAGTCTCTCTCGTCTTTGGTCCAATGTCTGTCAACAGTCTGTGGAAGATTTTTCGTATATCCGAAGAGACCGGTTTATTTGACTTGAGATCAAGCACAGGGAGGGAAGCAATTGTTTCCTTATCAATGGAAGATATAGATATAGCGTAAGAATAGACAAACAGTGGTGTGGGAGCTTGCAGTGTAAGGAGAATTACCCTATCTCTAGGCATGCCTATCAAGAAGGTTCTTAAAAGTTTACGAAACTCCTACAGTGGTATTCATTCAAAATTTCGCACGCTTAAGACTTCCTTTCTCTAACCTGCCAATACGAGAAACGTTTGCTCTACAGCTTGGTCGAGTGGAAGTAGATAATGCATTACCATGGAATATTTTGTAGACAGAAGAAGCCCATTCCTATTTCCAAGGTTCTGTCAATACTCAAAATTGCAGAATATGAGAAATGGATAATCCAATTCCCATGGAACCATTGCCTTTCCATTCTGTGAACCTCAGTATTGGTGCGGGTTTTCGGTAGTGTTTATTCATTGGCCCATTCTTTGAGTCCTGTTATTTGTACCTTGTTTATCTGTGGGTCTGGTTATTTACACCATCGAAGACAAGTGATCTGAATCTCTTGCGCAACCAGATCATTCAACCATTTCAAGAGCGTGCATGTGTGAAAAGTATAATTTTTATGCAAGGTGGAGCTTCTCCGTACATTGCAAGACCAGTGATGTAGCTGCAGAATATCAATTTCGGAAATGATAGAAATACCAACCTTCATTTTCCAACAGGCTGGCCGCCATAATCACCTGACTTTATTCTTTGGAATTCTGACTATGTGTTCACTTGAAGAGTATTATTTATAGCGGTGCAATTGAGAAATTAGCTGAATTGAAGACACGCATTACGCAACACATTCATAACATCTGCACGGATACCCTCCGATCTGTCATGGAGCATGCTGTTATGCTATTGTGGCAAAAAACGGTGAACGGCATAAACACTTTAAAACGAGTTCAGGGAAAATTAAAACCGAATCACTGATTTCTTTTTTATACAATGTTTTTCCTAGAGAAATTTAAGATCGAAATTTTTGATAAAATTTCAACCTATTTTTCTTCTTTCGCCAGACAAATCCCAATTGCTTCACGTCTATTCAGGTTAAATTCCGGGTTATTTTGACCAATGATTCCTTTTTTACAGTCTTTGGAAAGTGGAACTTTATTTAATAATATATCTAACTAATGCAATTTAGATACATATAATTTCTCCACACCCAAGTGATCCGTTTTGAACATGTAACAACACAACAATAATTAATGAAAGGGTTTCTAATACTGGGTATAGTATGTTTTGGTATAGGTTGGTTGGTTAACTTTGGGTTATGAAACTAAGTAAAAAAATTATCTCTGGCTTGGAATACTTAAAATTCTTCTTTCTTTAGAAGCTGCACGTTCATCAGTTTTATTTAGCATCTACTTTAGATTTTCAAGTAGTTTTAAAAGTTTTACATACCTTCTATTTCTTATTTGCCACTTTCATGCTATCCATTTGTTCATATGTTTACTTTTCTTTGGGTCTATTCAATAGAATCTGAACAAAAAGAGTAATAATCTTTCCTGTGAATCCCACTGGATAAATTATAAATCCAAGAAAATTTGATAACGTTCGAACAAACAAAATCTGAAATTTGAAATTAGTGTTTTAAGTCGCATATATCTAACTACGTATTCTAAGTGTTGTGTCGTGTGTTTTTGCGATTCTTCAGGAGAATCCTTGGGTCAATTCTGATACATGATTAAATTTTACAAGTGATTTTTCTTTTGTTTGCCTTTGCTGTACATTCCTTCATAAAATTTGTTATAAAGTAAATGCATGATAAGATACAGCAAATAAAACATAAGTTAAATATTTCCAACTATAAATAAGTAATATAATAAGTAATAATCAATAATATGAATCACTGATTTCAAAAATAAGAATTTTGTAGTAAAACCTCATTAAGAAGCATAACGGCGTAAGAAATAAGGAAATGTCACAATTTTAGAAATATATCAGAAAGAATAAACGATAAAACTTTAAAAAGTAAACGAATAAATGAAAAACTTGCTAGGCGAGAATTTTTAATGTGATGTTTTATACTTGAATTCTGAAAAAATTAACATAACACCCTCGCGATGTTCTCTGTATCAGTATTATCCAGTATTGACTGCAGAAATCTCACCCAAAAAGGGGATTCAGATTGGGTTATTCATAATGTAATACGGAGTTGAAAAATGAGAGTAGAAGGCATTTTTTAATTCATGGGCTATGTGCTAGATAGTATATCTAGGAGACAAAAACTTACCATGGCTGTGCAGTTCTTACAGTACAGTGTCAGCTCAAATTTTGCTCCAAGAAATGCAAACTACATTTAGCTTAATGAAATAAAATGACGGTAATTTTTTAAATATTCTGCTCATTTTACGCATTACAGTGACATCAATGAAAAGATATCAATCTTATACCATCAAGCAGTGAACTTTTCTGGTGTATATATCTGAGGTTTTACAGCTTCACAGACTTCTATTATGGAGTCGCACAGAAAACTAAGATTTTTCAGAAAGCAGCATACTAGCACATTCCATTATCCAAGCGCTATGTTCCTGAGATTGAACACATTTCAAATGGCCTTCATCCTGACCAAGTGTTTTTTTCAATCACCTGAAAGTATTTCATACAAAAGTTGTGTATAGGTTTGGACTCCCGTAGCCTCCAGAAAACATTGTTGGTAAATTATATTTGGACAGCTGGAGTCATTTAGAAACAGCTTTCGATATCGCTTTGGTCTGCCATTTCTCTGCTGTGACATTAGTTTCCCTGAAGCAACTTATTAAGCAAATTTTGATACTTTAACAAGTACGAAAATAACGTGTAACCTCCCGATTCGTCATGCCAGTTTTGAGCACTCCGATAGCTTGCTGTCAAGTGTAGAACTCAATAAATAATATTACAGTACAAGAACTATTCGAAAACGAGGCAGATAATCAAAATTGACATATTAAAACAACCTTTCATTCTTATACGCAGATACGCATATATATATATATACGAGTTTTCCCTGCAGTCGGTATATTTTCATGCGCCTTCAACTGAAAATGTAGGAAGAATCACGCGACCTTACTGTAGGTCTTAGGAAAAGGGGGAATGCATAGAAAAAGGAGGCCATCACCTCAAAAAAAAAAAGTCAAAGAGGAGTAAACATAAGATATTAGTCCAGAAAAGCGGTTCCCAACTTTGTGGTACGTGAACTCTGAAGAGTACTTGACGGCTTAAGGGATGGTGGACTCTGAAATAGCTCGAAATCGGCCGAACTTGAAAGTTTCTTCTTTTGCACTTACAATATTCAGCATACGCAACTGCACCGACCAAAAAAAACATATTCAGACCTTTTAGTTTTTAAAGAAGTTACAAGCATTTTAAGCGTATGAATAGCACAAACATTGACCTTCATATTTCGGAAGGAATGTAAAGAAATGTATGTTAACAGATATCTACTGGTGTTATAATTTATATACGTAGTTCTTTATTATCCTGACAAGGAATGTGAGAAAAGCGTGATCAGCGTCACTTGAACAAAACAAAACAAACAAACAAAAAAAAAATGAAAGATTTCAGATTTTAACAGTCCCCCAAAAGGATTTGTTAAGGTTTTTTACATCCTTCCAGACCTCGCAGTCCACCTGCCTGTTGTTACATTCACTCTTAGTAACCCATTTCTTTTCGTCTTCTTAGCTTTATTGTTAAGCGTCATTTTCTTTGCACTTACGCCATATACAATTCAACAGCAAAGTTATAAAAAAATATTAAAAGCAGCATAGCAGTATACGCTTAGAATTCCCGATGCTGCGTTAGGTGTGTTGCATACTTTTATTTCAGTCTTTTCTCAGTGCATGATATCACTATTCAGTTTTCTTACTAAGATGACTTTACAAAACCTTTTTTTTTGGGTTTTTTATTATTAACGTTTTGTGTGTTTACTTTATTTATTAAATATCACGTTCTTCGCGCTTGCGCCATAAAAAAATTCAATTAAAAAAAAACAGTTAAAGACAGCATATTTTTAGAATTGCCGATAGACAGTCTTGGGCACTGGAGATAAAAATGTTTTGTTCCGTACAGTGTTGCCCCATCTTCCAGGAGCCCATGGTCGGATGGAGGACTACGTGATTCAGAATTTGATAGCTCTAGATGCCGTTGTTTTTCCCCAACGCGAGAAACATATATTCATGCAGCTTTTGATTATTTAATTTCCTTAAATATAGAAAAGGGCGATAATGCACGGCGACAACAATTTGGAAAGTGAGACAACGCATTGAAGTATTACGATCCAAAATGCCGTTTTGAGACTAATATCCCATTCGGGACTAAAGTCTCTTTTGGACTAAAAAAAAGTTTGCTTGCTTAGCGAAAAAACAAAAATAGTAAAAAAAGAAAAAAATATATGAAACCATCAAATATAATTTGATTTAACAAATGAACGTAATACATACGACTCAGGTGACTTTTAAAAATTTCATTGTACATAATCAATAAAGTAAATTTTTTCGACCAATATCTTTGAATCACATAGCATTTTTTGATAATGTACTTACATCTGTCATGCTGTTTAATGTTATGGGATTAAAAACGATTAAATGACACGAAAATGGTGTCTAATGCTTTCAAATTTAAATGCGAAGACAATTTGTATTTCTCTCATGAACACGCGTTAAAGGTAAGTTGGAAGAAAACCTTTAAATACACTTTTTTGAAAATAATTTTTTTCGCACTCATATGTCATGAAAATGCTCTGCGAGTGTCATTTTTTGTTAAAATTGATTGATATTTGAAAGAAACTAACTGTTATATACTACAGCCGGTGTATGTATGCATTTTTGGAATGAGCTTATTAAGAAGTTAACGCTAGTGATAAAATTTACGAAAGGTAAATATTTATCCAAATTTGGATTTGATTATTCTTTTTAAATTCCCTATCCGTCAAATCCAATAACGGACACACAAATACTTTTGTGAAGTTTTACTTAATTGTTTAACTTAATGAAGAAATTTGAATAAAATGTGAAAATAAGAATGAAAGGCGTATTTTAAATTTTTATTTAAAGAATACTAATAATTTGTTTAAAAACCTTTATTTAAAACTAATTAAAATTTTATACATATATTTGTTAAATTGATGTTATAAGATATATACTTACAAAATTTCTTGTTCTAAAAAAAGAAGTTTAAAACAGATATTTTTAAAGTCCCTTAATAGCGGTACGCGAAAAAATTATCAGCAGTGGCGGAAAACAACAAAACATTGTAATGTATGGTGCTAGAAAAGCAAAATATTTAATATCAGCAATAGCAGAAAAGAGTTTAAATTCGTCATTGAATTTTCCCTTTTATTCTTAAAATAGTTTTCGACTGATTGATACTTGAAGTGCATCTTTTAAAAATATGTATTACTACTTTTATAAATTATTATTTATATTATTACTTTTCGGAGTTGAAAAAGAGAAAAACATGAAGACATCAAAATGCGTTTTTGTACTTATAAACACTGAACTTGTCGAAAGAACATTCTTAATATTATACTTGAAACAATTATAATAACAAACAGAATGGTATTCTTGATTTTAGACTTTACCTCTTGAAATTTTATCCTAACTTTGAAACACTGGGTGCAGCAAAGCGAGTTCAAGGATCAAGGACAGAGGATTGAACAATTCAAGACTGTCTTATTAAGGTTGTTTTTAAAGCCTTTTTAATTAATTTTTAGATATACAATATGATTACAGAAATATTTATTTTGAGTTCAAATGTAAAGGTTATTAGCATTTTCTTACAAATCTAGTCTTTAAGTTGAGTGTGAAGGAAGTTATCTTTTAAATCACTTACTGCAGGTATAATATTTTATCTTGATACAACATTATTTCAAGATTGCTTAGGAGTTTACGTCTAGATCTCATTAATAATGAATAAATTAATCAACTGACTCACTTCCATTTTACAAAAGTTGATGTTGAAAATAATTAAAGTACATTAACGATATTGCTTTCTAATTTAAAAAATATGTTTTGCCTTCACGGTTTATTTTTAAATAATTCTTTGTTTCATTATATTGGTTTGATATAATTCCTTATGGATATTCCTTATGATGTAATTCCTTATGATATAATTCCTTTATGGCATCATATCGGTACTGTTCAGTTAGGATTCAGTCCGTGTACTTACTCACTTATGGTATTAAAAGAATACAGTAGCAAGATATACTGCGGGAATAGTAGATGGGGAGAAGGCATAGAACAGTTAGGAGCGCTCTTTAATCAAAAAGCCTTATTAAGGAGTAAGCGAAAGAAAAAAGGTTCGAAAACTGTGGTCCGAAAGTTAACTTTTGAGAAGGTAAATTGCATAGGATATCAATACATAATCCATCTCTTAAATTTCAAATAGATGTTTGACAAGTTTCTGTTGCTGGAATTGACTGTCCTGTTGAAGAATTCAGAACTAATATTGTGTAAATATTCTTTCGAAGTATTAACACTAAGGTCACCATTTATAATTTTATTACAGAGAAACAATGAAGCGTTGTTAATGTGGAGTTTTATTCTGGAGCATCTAAAAGATTCTAATATCGTCTATAAAAATAGTGCACATGCTGGGGCAACGTACGTTAATATGAAATGAATCACAGACAGATATAATCAATTTATATCCATGACGGACTGGTGAACAAAGTGCCGCGTGCGCGTTGTGTCATTTAGGGTGTTCTATAATGTTGTATTTACGGAGTTTTGTTCTTATTTTGCCCTTACTTCGGTTTTACAATAGCATGGCATCCTAACTACTACTTTGACTAACGTATATCTTGTTCTTAAGTGTGAAGAAGACAAATATCCATAAATTTCGAACCTTTTAACTCTGAGAATTTTGTTCCTTATTAATTTTCTGATAGATTTCTAGAAATCATGGTACGCAGCCATTTCATTTGATGATTTATTATCCTTATGGATATAGATAAATGTTTTATTAAAATTAACACAAAAAACATCTCTCAATATGGAAACAAGTAAAATAATTTCCATTTTGCATTACAAATAAATGTAATTATATTCACAGCACAATTTAACCATTAAATTTAAACTTCAGAGCAGTTTCGCATTTGTCTTAAGAAATTTCAAGCTCACTAATGTTATTCTAGCTTATGAAGTGAGGTTTCTATTGCTGTTGCTGAAATTTGCTGTAGATACAGAAATTAAAATAACCATGAAAGATATATGTACAGAAATTAAAACTCAAAAGCTTTTGGAACATTAACAACCAATTAACTATTTAATTTCTTAAGAAATTTCAAATAATTTTGTCTTTTTATTAAAGAAACTGATAGAATAAATGCAAACTTTAATATTTAAATATTTTTCCTAAACATAGTTTTACTTTTTGCAGTAAAAATACTTTAAAAAAATTATAAAAATACTTTTTTTTAGAAAATGAGTTCATTAATTCCTTAATTTACCATCTTCCTCCCACCAACTCTTAAAACTGCTTTCGGGGAATTAATACAGTAACTTTTACTTCCGCATTTTGTAACAATTGCAAATAGGTTGCCTGCTTCTTCATCGCCTTTTACAATTTTAAATTTCGATCCGTCTTTTTCTAATCTAATATTTTAAGCATGATTTGCGTCACAAATCACTTGAATAATTTTTAAGCAACTGAAATGGGTTTTAATTTTTTGTGTTTTACAGGTTTTTGAAAAATTAGTTATTGAAAATCTTCAGCAAAACTCCTGACAATGACGTTTTTTAACATGATAAAATCAGCATTGCACTGACATTACGTAAAGGAGCATTTATTTTAACTTATCCGCAATGAAAATTATTTAAAGAAACCTTTTCTGTTTAAACGTTTATATACAAAAAAGTTCATAATATCAACAATCAATTTTTAATGCCTGTAAAACATTATGCATTACTACTCTGTAATGTGTTCAGTGCAACTAGTTCATATTTTGAGCAGTTTTTATATTCTTGAAAAGAGCTACGATTTTCAACTGTGTTCTGTTATTTATATGAAAAATCTAACGAATTACGAACTACAATTTTTTAGTAAACGTGAGGTGCAACTTGTAGTTTGAAGTTAGCCTAAACTGAAATAAATTTCAAGAAAACGATTGTTTTCGCACTTCTTTTTAACTAAATTTGCTAAAATTAATATAGGATTTACATAAATAGTTATACCATTAATATAAAATAATAAATTCGATTAATTAAAATTAAATAGCTGATTGACAGCCAAATATCTCAATCAGACTGTTCTAAAATAGATTTTATCGGTGTTAAATAAATAATACATAAAAAGACCGAATTCTGCTCTTTTAGACTGGTATATTTTTAATACACATAAGGTGAAAGAAAATATCTCTTAACTGTGATTACAAGATTGTCAGAAAAAGATGTTGATCCAGACGCATTGCTAAATTTAGAAGAAAAATTCAGTTCTTCTTGTGAATTTATTTTTAAGAGTTCTTTCAATGTGCTTAGCAATCGCTCATTATACAGTAGCTTTTATTCCAATTCTAAAAACAATATAATCCAAGGTGCCGTGAGAAGAATTTTACTTCTCACAATGCTGTTAAGGAAATACGTTTATTTTAAAATAAATCTAGATCTTTATAAGGAAATTTATACAGATCATTTCATTTTTTTAGATCATTATTCGTTTTATATGGTTACAATAAGCAATATCATTAGCGCAAAATACAAATAACTTTAAAAATGTAATGCAGATTTATAAGTAGGTAAAAAATTATAATTGGTTGAGAAGCAAATATTTTATTTAAACAGCAATCGTAAATGTTCTCTTGTCTTATGCTTAGGAAGCAATTTTGGGTTGTAGTTTACAACAAATTTCGCAATCTCAGTTGGAGGAAGTTAAACAACGAAATCGTATTTCATGAGATTTCATTGTTTTAAATCAATTTTTTTTGTCTACGTCCTGTGCTTTCTAACATAACAATATGCGCTATATCTGTAACAAAGGGTTGTAAAAACTCACTGAAAGCGGAATCTTAAGCAAAAATAGAATCACGAATTAAATTCTTATGTTATATATAAAACAAAGAGAAGAATGAAATTATCTATCTAAAGGCCAAACTAAATATTCCTTGAAATTTATAGATTTTTTTTCATTCCAAGAGATCCATATTCTTCCAAGTTATAAATCTGATTGCGTTTGACCTAACCAGTTGACAAAACGACAGAAACATTTTTCTGAAAGCAGCAATCATAAAGTAAAATAGCTTCTTCACTATCTCAAGTTAGAAAAATTATACAGATATTTGAATATATATTTGTTGGATTATAATGTTAAGGCATTGTACTATGATATATCTCTAAGCTGATTTGAAAAATTCACCTAACCTGCTTAGAATCAAAAACAAAAATTGCAATACTCTGAAAAGCCTGAGACATAAAATTTTTATTTATATTATATACGTGAATGTTTGGTATTCAGCACATTTTCGCCTATTAAATATTTTAGAGCTGAGAACATTGCAGCACACAGTTATTGCACAGATTCAGTTTCAGTTTGAAATCCTTAATAAATCTTATAGAATACCTGTGTTAGTCATGTGTATGTGTAAACAGATGCACGATAATTATGCTAAGTCTTGCTCGAAGGCGAGTTGTATAGATTTATGAAAGTTGTATGATATTAGTGATTAAAATAGAAATATTTTAACACATATTTATTTCTAAATTTATTTGCTCTCTGAAACGAACATAAAAATCATCTGCATAAATATTCATGTCCAATAGAAAGCTAGAATATTCATATATATTGTTACGGATTTCGTATTTATTTATCTATTTATTTAGAATTGTAATTAAAATTGTTTTATTTTCCGGTGTAACGCAGACAATTTTTGAAGAGAAAGCTATGTCGGGAAAGTAAAAATAAAAGAGCGCGTGCATTTAATGTGTCATAAATAAATATCTCGTAATTGCTGTTGCCATTCAGAGAAATCGAGAAAATAGGTTTTACGAGAATGTTCTAGTGAATAATTAAAAAAACTTATAAAAGCTGAATTAAAACGCCTCAGCCCAGTTGTAGCTGTTTTAGGCGAACCATTGTTTACCTAATGCTGTCATAGATTGTAGTGAATTTGCTGTGAGATAGAACTAGTTTCTTTGTTTTTAATTGTTTTTTGTTTAACGTTTGAGATATTATACGAATATCTCTGAGGAAATATTTTAACTTTTTGTTTTATTTCTTGTGAAAAGAATGAAATTTATTAACTTTTTAACGACCTGTGAATTCAATCCATTACAAACCCTTACGCACGCCACAATTTTTTGTATCAGAAGTGGGACTGAATGCCATTCACTAGAGCTATGGAAGAATAATTGAGACACCTCGTCAGTGCTTTTGCTGCATTTCAAGAAAAGATGGAAGCTGGTCAAGTTTCTGTTAAAGATAAAATGAAATGCGTTTAAGAGCAGATGAAAGCTGGGCAAGAAACGATTGAAGCAGGACAAGTGATGAAAAGAGAAATTACTTGCATAATAGAAAATAAATTTGAGGCTGTGGAATGTAGAATGGACGCGATTGAAAATAAAGTAGGAAAAAATTGAAGAAAAAGTTTCTTCTTTCAAAGAAAAGAAGAGACACTTTTGGCTGTGGAACAACAAATCGATTACAAAGTTTCTTCTGTTAAACAACAAATAAAAGATAGAGTTTCTGTTGTGGAACAACGAATCGAAAGAAGAGTTTTTGCCTTCCAACACCAAATCGAACAACAAATTAATGACAAGGTTTCCGCAGTTGCGAAAAAAGTTGATGCTTTAAAGAAATTCGTAGCGACGGCAGGAAGCAATTCGGATAGTTTTAAATTTCTACCCATATCTGCTCGTCCGTCTCTGAAGCTATCAATATATCATGGGAAGACCTCCTGGCAAGTGTATAAAACACAATTTTCTATAGTTGCGGATGCGAACGGATGGGATTCCCCAGCTAAGGCCTGTCATCTCGTCGCTTCTCTGAGAGCAGATGCAGCGGCTATCCTGCAGACTCTTCCAGAAAACCCAAAACTAGACTTCGAAGCTCTATCCGGCGCATTGGAGCTGCGCTTTGGGAGAAATGTTTAAAAGACTACAGTAGGCTTCAATTAAAATTCTGTCAACAGACGTCCACCGAAACACTTTAAGAACTCGCCACGGATGTTGAAAGGCTGTCTCACCTCGCCTTTGCGGATTGCCCAAGAGAAACAAGGGACATACTTTCTATGCAATATTTCATCGACGACATCCGGGATCCTGAAATGCAGAAAGCACTGCGAATGGCTGACGTGAAGGACTTAACAGTGTTCTGGTGCACGCCATGGAATTCGAGGCACCCCACCAAGCAACTCGCAGAGACCGACACCCAATTAGAGCTGCGCAAGTCCAAGAGCCAGTAAATCAAATGGCTGCTCGCATTGATGATTTAACTAGACAAATGAATGCCTTTCAACGGAATATTGGTGGCAAGAAACCAACTATAAAATGCTGGAAATGCGGTGCTCAAGGGCACATACGAAGAAACTCCAGAACACTCCAGGCGACGGATGTTAAAATCATGCCTATCAAGAAGGAGGGAAACTAATTAGTGGCCACCTCGCGGGGCGGAGGTTGCCAGATAATGAAAAGCCTCAGTTTAAAGCGTGTCAGGACTGAGTGTTCGATGCATATTCTCGGCAAACATCTTCGTGAAACGTGAAGTCCTGATCTTGAACAGGGAGCTGAATGCAGCTATGTTCTGTGGTAGAAAACTGTGGTTAATTGGTAGAAGAAATACACTTCAGAGGGATTTAAAATCCTCTTTTATTAAACCACAAATTATATGCAGCCATTTCCCAACTCGGAAGGGATACAGAAAATAGTAACCGCCACTTGGGTCTAAACTGAACAATCAGGTAATTTAAACTAAACTAATTAGAAATTAAATCGTCGTTGCTCACAGAGCTATAACGCGAGGTTGGCCTCTAAACTAAATGGTGCGTAGCAAGATTTAACTAATACTAACGCACTTAGAATTACTTCAATAAGTAATAGCGTAACAGCGCTACGGCTTAGAATTTAAATACTAGCTGGTCAGGCGAACGTTGAATAGAGTAACAGTGGTCTGAGACTAAAAGCTCTCGCACACTGAGAGGTTCCTACCTCTCGCTTAAATAGAACTTGGCTCCACTTCAAATTAGCATAAAGCTGAAACGCGCGCTTATTCTAACGGGAAGTTGAAAGGAGAAGAGATAGAAAAAGGCAAATTAAAATAAAAATTTGTTAGTTTAACTAAAACCTCACAAGCGCTTCAGATTTCTGCAGTGAGTGGCTGCAGTAACGCGCTTTTCATCATGGGACACATCAATGGAATTCCTTGCAAAATAATCATCGATACATAAAAGCAAACTCATCTGGACGCCGCCCTGCGTTAGCCTCCATACTATGTCAGGTGAAAAGATCGAAATCGAAGGAAAATTAAATGTTAACACTACGTTTGGAAGTGTCGCTTACCATCACACAGCATATGTGGCTGATATTACAGATACTCGGATTGGGCTTTCTAAGGAAATACAATTTTCCCTTGGACTTTAAAAATAACGAAATGCATTCTGCCTCTGAGAACACAGCCTTATTCGGAATTAATGATAAAGGAGTTCAACCTGTCCACACAGTCATAACTCAAGACGATATCACAGTCCCAGCAAGAACAGAATTTTTACTTCCTGGATCTATAACCGAAAATAGCAATTTCCGCTACGGTACCACAGAATATCCCATAAACTTTAACAGCCCGAAAGCAGTACTAGTAGCCTCAGTACTCGTCGATCAAGCGAAAACCGTTATTCTGGTGAGAGTTGCCAATGTGACTGACAAGGAGAGAGTTATTAAGAAAGGTGAAGTGGCTGCAGAATGTACTGCAGTAACCAGCGTTGAAAGAGGGCAACATCCCAGAAACCGTGTCTTCAGAGAGCTTTACATCGGAGTTATTGCAGAATGCGCAATTAAATGATGAAGAGAGGAATGCTGCAGAACGCGTCATTCAAGATCTTCTAGATATGTCCTCCTGCTCGTCTTGTGACGTGGGTCGAACTTGTTTGATGAAACACAGAATCGATATCGGTGATCATCCGCCAATCAAGCAACATCAAAGACGTCTACCGATTGCTAAACAGGAAGAGGTACGAACACTTTTAAAGGACATGCAAGAAAGCGATGTCATCGAGCCTTCAGCAAGTCCATGGGCATCTCCCATCGTCGTCGTCAGGAAGAAAGACCGTTCAACAAGATTTTGCATTGACTAACGCCGGTTAAACAAAGTTATGAAGAAACACAGTTACCTTCTTCCTAGAATTGACGACATTCTGGACACTCCTTCTGGAAGCAAGTGGTTCTCGGCACTTCATTTAAAGAATGGGTATTGGCAGGTAGAAATACATCCTGATGACCTTGAAAAGACGGCATTTACTACTGAACAGGTACTTTGGCAGTTCAAGGTGATGCGGTTTTGACAATGTAATGCCTCGGATACATTCGAACGCCTAATGGAGACTGTTTTATAAGGTCTTTCCTACGAAGCCTGTGTGGTATACCTGGATGACATCATTATTGTCGGGAAAAGTTTCGAAGAACATATAGAAAATCTTAGAAAGGTGCTTCAGAAACTGGAAGAAGCCAATTTAAAGTTGAGTCCCATTAAATGCAAATTATTCAGACAGGAAGTGACTTACCTCGCCATTTCTTCTGAAGTAGTGCGGAGGGATCCCGAAAAAGTGTCAGCTGTTAAAAACTGGAGACGTCCTGAAAATGTCCACCAGCTGAGAAGCTTTCTAGGACTTTGCACCTACTACAGTAGATTCGTGAAGGATTTTGCTTCCATCGGAAGATCCCTCCATAAGCTGACATAGAGCAGGCTAAAGGACAAAAGAATGCACAAAAGAATGTCAGGATACATTTATGAATCTGAAGGAAGCTTTAACCTCTACTCCAATCCTGACGTATCCTCAGCTTGACAAACAATTTATTCTCGACACGGACGCGGATAATGAAAGTATCATCGCTGTTTTATCCCAAGAAATACAGGATCAAAAACTTGTAGTAGTTTACTGGAGCAAGTGTCTGTCTAAACCGGAGAGGAATTAGTGTGTCACCAGAACGAGATGCTCGCCATAGTCAAAGCCGTAGAACATTTCCCTCATTATCTATACGCAGAAAATTTCTGCTCCGCATGGATCTTGCTTCATTGGCCTGGTTTTAAAATTTCAAGAATCCAGAGGGTCAAATAGCCAGGTGGATACAGAGATTCCAGGAACATGACATCACTATCCGACACCGGAAGGGATCATCGTACGGAAACGCAGACGCCTTGTCTAGAGGACCTTACCCAGAAAACTGCCGATATTGTTCCACGGTCTAATCTAAACACCAGCTGCTTAATTCCGTCGCACGGCAAATAACATCGACAACGGCTGATCAAGACCCATGGTGTGACAAAGAAGTCAGAGAAGACCAGCTGGAATACTGTGACAATAAACCCATAATTAATTTCATGGAGTCCTCAAACAGAATACCTACCTGGCAGGACATTTCGATGTATAATCCTGCAACAAAACAATATTGTGCACTCCGGGAGTTACTCCACATGCGAATCGGCGTCCTGTACTGGAAATTTGTGTCGGGCGATGGTAAGGCTTTCCGATGGCAGCTGATACTTCCAAGATCCCGGATTCCAGATGTCCTTAAAGAACTACATAGAAGCTCTACTGGAGGTAATTTCTTAATAATGAAGACCTTTCAGAGAGTTCGTGAGCGATTCTACTGGAATAATGCAAATGATGACGTGCAAAGGTGGTGCCGATCTTGCGATGCCTGTGCAGGTCGGAAAGGACCGTAAAAATGCAGCCGAGGGAAGCTGCAACGTTACAATGTCAGAGCACCTTTTGAACGTATCGCCTTTGACATCTTAGGACCTCTGCCACGAACTGCTGATGGCAAGAAATATATTCTCGCTGTCATTGATTACTTCACCAAGTGGCTTGAAGCGTGTCCTATTCCTGACCAAGAAGGTGTTGCAGTAGCAGAGATGAGGATACAGCACTGGATTTCCAGGTTCGAAGTGCCTCTTGAATTACATTCAGATCACGTAAGGAATTTTACCGCAGCTGTAATCAAATAACTCTGCAAGCTGCTCGGCATTGACGAAACCTCGCCCCTACATCCACAGTCGGACGGCATGTTAGAGAGGTTTAATCGAACCATCCTTCACAACCTCTCATTAGTGGTTTCCAGAAACCAACAAGACTGGGGCAAGAAGTTACCACTGTTTCTGCTGGCTTACCGCAATGCTGTCGACGAGACAATCGGTTATTCCCCATCTCAGATGCTCTTCGGTCGTGATCTTCGTCCGCCTTGTGATCTTTTGTTTAGTCGCCCTCAGGATGCGCCTTCATCGCCTGAGGAATCCATTCAAGATCTCCAGGCCCGGTTTGAAGTGATGCACAACTTTGCACGAGAGCGAGTCAACTTGGCGACGGAGACAATGAAGAATCGATACGACAACAGAGTTACTGGACTTCGTTTTAACAAAGGAGGCAAGGTGTGTTTGTGGAATCCGACTCAAAGCAAAGGACTCTGTCCGAAACTAGTCACCTTGGGATGGTCCTTTTGCAGTCCTAAATAAGCTGAACTACCTCGTGGTTCGGATCAGTAAGTCATCGAACTCTAAGCCTAAAGTCGATCCTTACGACAGGTTAGCTCCTTACTATGGCCATAGTATGTAGAATATACATTTGCAAATAGTAATGTAAATAGTATAAGACCATGGTCCTTTTCGTATTTAGCATTTGATAGCATTTAATTTGTATTTAGTATTTGATTTGTATTTAGTATTTGATAGTATTTCATTTGTATTTAGCATTTGATTTGTATTTAGTATTTGATAGTATTTGATTTGTATTTAGTATTTGATAGTATTTGACTTGTATTTAGTATTTGATAGTATTTGACTTGTATTTAGTATTTGATTTGTATTTAGTATTTGATAGTATTTGATACTATTTGATTTGGTGAAAGTTACTTATTGCAATTATTGTTTATTTTGTTATTATAACATAATGCTTATTATTGCATTGATGCATTAGTTGTAAGTTTGGCTTCATGTCCAGGAATTGTATTGCCCGGAACGTGCAATCCTTGGGAAGGGGGCAGTGTTACGGATTTCATATTTATTTAGAATTGTAATTAAAATTGTTTTATTTTCTGGTGCAACGCAGACGATTTTTGAAGAGAAAGCTACGTCGGAAAAGTTAAAATAAAAGAGGGCGTGTATTTAATATTTAATAAATAAATATCTCGTAATTGCTGCAGATTAGATTACATCCCAAGCTGCCACACCAGACCAACTTTGGCAACATGTGGAAGCTGCTTGGTCTGCTGTACCCCAAGAACACATCCGAAGTCTCTTTAAATCAACGTCGAGGCGTGTGGCAGCGGTGATCTCCAACAATGGCGGCTACTCTGGCTACTGATTCTAGAAGGAACCACACTTCATAGAAGTCTATAAATTTAATCCTTTGATACTTGGTAAACATGTTATCTACTAAATAAATTTTGTTTTGATATCTCTTGTCTTTATTGGTTTTGCAATTTGGGTGGCCAGCAGTGTATATATATAGCGCGAGAGAGAATTCTTAATTTTTCACTATTTGTTATTTGAAAATGTATATGATATACATTTTTCAAAGAAATAGTTTTATTCTCTAACATAACTTTGCATCCTTTCTTGAATACTATAGGAAAAATGGGATTACCGAAAATGAAGCTCAAATTTTGCTGTCTGGTTGGAGAAGAATGGTTTGTGTGATATATGACACATGTTTGAAAGATTTTCTTTGCAATAAGTACACAAAATTTGGCTTCAACAATGCAGAAAATAGTGCAAACGCTTTCACGTTTCATTTAACTGTGTAACACCAGGTAATAAAAGCCCAGTTAGAACAAAAGAAGACCCATTGAAAAGAAAATGGGGGATTAACTGTTGCTTTGGATTTGAAAAAATGATATAATGAAACGAGGCAGAGGAAAATTATTATTGTTATATTCCCAATTTTCTCGTTGCTGCTGTTCTTCTCAGCATGATTTATTTCGAAACTAATGCCTCGTTTTCAGCGATTCAAGATACTTATTTTATTCATGTAAATACAGTCGAAGAAGACTATGAATATTCAAAATATTACTTTAAGTAAATACTTAGAAGAAGAACAAGTGAAAGAGATTATTGTATTGTAAATAGAGCTTTATGTACTTCTGTATATCGGGAAATTTTATGAAAAATAATTTATACGTTTTAGTATTCATAAAATTATAATGAAAATATTGGCATTTTGAAATTAATCAGTAATTATATTTTGCTTAAATTTTCCCTATGTACAAGAATTCTTGTAGAAGCACGATGCGGAAGCGCGAAGACATGAAATTTTGTTAATAGCGAAAATTTTGTTGCAGAAAGCTGTATTTTTTATTCGAAATCATAGGCGCACAGAGGTCTACCCCCATTAGATTACACTGAAAGAAATGATTTGCCACTGTGTGACATGAATTACAGTTGAACCTTCTTAGATGGTGTGTAGATTATTGTGCTGTGTCTGATTGCTATTCTCGTAAATGACGGTATATTCTGGTAAGTGACGGTCACCATTGAGCAATTGTAATCCTAGCTGGATTGCAAACTCTGCTGCACCACTAAATGAGTTCCTGATACAAATGAAGCGAAACCTATCGGTGAAAAATTTAACTACTCTGACAGTAAAATCTTTCATTATTAAAAAAAATATGTCTTTTTTATGTATTTCTATACTATCTATATTTTTCGAATTATTGAATTCTTATTTCTTCTGTTAGTTTTGGATAACTCTCCACTTGAAATAACCTAAAAAAGAAGATACTAAAGAGAATTAGAGAATTTAATGCTAAAAATGGACTTTATGGTGCTTGTTTACTAAATGGATCCGCGTAACACTGCAAATAAAACAAATACGAAATATGTATAACTATGTGAATTTTGAAACCTGAAAAACCAACTGTTATGAAAAATGAGACAACCCTCTTCAGTAGCATATTTATAAAAGCCACTTAGATGCCGAAAAGGGATGAGATGGATTTTATTTCTTTAAGAAAATGCAATTTGCTGCTTGGTTTTGGTTTACTTAATTACGAACCCTCTTGGAAGACCTTTCTAAGAGAAACTAGCTAATATACTCGTTACACATGAGGAAAATTAAGAAGCGCCCAGGCAGCCATCCCGCTCGTCAGAATTCGAACTCCGGATCAAACTACCAGGATTCAGTGGCTTTACCGCTCAGCCGCCGATGGTCTTGACAAACTGTTGCAGTAATTCCTTTTGAAAACAGATCCCATGCTGAATGAATGAATCCCAGTGATAAAACTATGGACAATACAAATTATTTTTATTCCTTTTTACTCTGCTGTTGCCCAAAAAGCGTTGATATAGCCCTAAACTGTGTTGAACAATTATTTATTCAGTTTTACAAAAACAATATTTAAATGAGTAGGTAAGAAGTGCTATGAAAATCTTTATTAAAAATCACAACGAAACAGCATTCAGAAAAAAATATGACTAAATACAAAAACTATTTTTACTTTTTTCATATATGAATAACGCATGGTAACAACTTTTAACTTCAACGACATTGTTGAAATTGCTTCGCATTTAAATAGAACATCAACAGCCTCTTCATAAATTTTAAAAACACGTTTTGTTGGTACTAATAAAACGTAGATATTTTACTTGTTTATTTTTTTGTACTACCAACTACAGAAAATCAAGAACATTTAGTTCCACATGCCATGTTAAGCAAAGCACTTACTGTTATTTTTCTCTGTTTTACTTTGAAAGTATTTCACCAATTCTAACACTAACACGAAAACTACGTAACTTGACAACTTAATGCTGTTCCTCTTCGTTTTTCTTACCAGTAGCTTAATATATTTTTAAAAAATTATAAAACTTTCTGCATTTTACTTTTTATTTTCTCTCGTATGGTAGGAACGTTTTTATCGAAGTCTTTTCAAAGTTTTGGACCATTACATCATATCACGTTATTTTACCCGGCATTTATCATTAACAAGACTTCAAAAATATTATCACTGCATCTTATAAATACATTTTTAAGATAAAAATTCCTTTTGATGTTTGATAAGATCTTTATCTTTCAAAGTGTACCCGTGACTTTAACAACTTGAGAGATTTCAAAACAATAAACAGATTTCTTAAGAATTTATATTTTTATTTTGTTTTTAGTGACTGATATAGATTGCAATATATCCCCCTGATAATTTTTATTGACATATGCAGTATTATTATAACTAAGAAAAGACATTTCTGTCGCTTTATATTATGTGCCTCGGTATACAAACGCTCAAGTTTGCTTATAATAGAATAAAAGCAAATAATACGAATAATGAAATTTAATGCCATATATATCCAAATACTCGAACTACTACAAGAGTCTGTGACGCAGTTTAAACTGAAAATGGGATATTTTTTTAAAACTAATTCCTTTCTTTACTGTATGTTTCCATCAGCAACTGAGATTATTATAGTATTAGAACCTAAAATTTATTACGACATGTAGTAGTATTTTTGGATCTCTGACGTTTTAAGAAATTTTCTATGAGGCATTGTCTTTGGATTTTTGCGATTTAGAAAGTCTAACTCGATTGCAATTAATTTGCTTCGAAAAGTGCAGTTGCAACAGGTAAACTGGGTATTGTATTTATGAACAGCGGTAAATACTAATAGGTATAGCTACTGGTAATTATTAACAATATATAATATACTCCTCCTTCAAAATCAAAACTTCTCTATTAAACAATAGTATTTAATACACTAATCACATAATTCTATAATAAATAAATATTAAAGCAGATGTAAAAGAATTTAACACATCTTTCTACTATTAAAAGCCACCTTTGTTTATTTAGAACATCTCTACAATCATGATCATTATTCATGCTGCAAAATGTTGATACTATTTTTTATTTCTTTGCTTTCTGTTCTCGACATCTCACCTGGACAGATAAAGATACCTTCCAGTCTGCTGGAGGAAAAGATTGCCTTTAGCCTACTTTTCAAGTTTAGCAACAACAACTTTCGCTGCGATAGCTGAACTGCTTCGAGTGCGTGTAAGCCTTATCTCTTCTTCATGAGAACTATGTTATGCCACAGAAATTATACATATGTACGTTTATAGCTGTAAATTCTTTAAGCCTGATCAGCGTAATTTCTCAACCTGGGATCAAAGGGAAAAGCATGTTATTAATCTATTTCTTTGCTGAAAGGTAAAAGGTTTTTTGTGTGCAAAAAGTTTCTTGAATACCAAATTTATTTTCCCCTAGAATACCAAAATGCTTCGCGAGTCCGCAAAACATAAAATACTCATATACGTTTTTCCATTTTGCTCCCAGTAAGAAAAAAATCTGAAAGCTTTCGGATTTTATATTACGTCCAAAGGAGAATTTTTTAACGTTTTGTGTGATACTTTCATTTATTAAATATCATGCTCTTCGCATTTAAACCATATATAATTCAATTCAATAGCAAAATCAGGAAATATTTAGAAACACCATATCTTTAGAATTTCCGATAGAAAGTCTCGCGCACTGGAGATTAAAATGTTTCTTCCGTACAGTGTTGCTATTGTTCGCTTTGAAATCGTTGACTAAAAAATCAAAAAATCAAATTTGTTAATAAAAAAATCGTTAAAGTTTTACAAAATAGATAATAAATCAAACTTGAAATTCAAAATTTGGACCCCCAGGTGCCTGTGTTCGGGTGGAGGATTACGTTATTCAAAATTTGATGGCTCTAGGTACAGTTGGTTTTTCACATTGAAATATACATACATTCATGTAGATTCTTCATTACTTAATTATTTAATTTCTTCAAAAATAATATAGGACGTTAATATTTGGCGATTCGCCTTTTATAGTGAAAGGCCACAAATTGCGTTTCCAAACTAATAGCCCTTCTGGGTTACTGCCCCTTTGGGCTAAAAATTACATTTATTCAAGAACATTTTCAGAAAAAGGTGCTTTTTATTCAACTTGCCGTATTTCATGAAATACCTATTTTCAACCCTCTGAAATTCTATGAAATCAGAATGAATCAAAATAATATGCTGAAAATAATATAAGAAGCAAAAGAAAATAATTCACTAATTTAAGCCTCTGTTTCACTTTCCTTGCTTAATTTTAAGCAATTTTTAATTAACAAGTATTCACTTTTCTCAATTTAGAGTAACAATAATAATTACAATTTACATATTAGAATTACAAAGTTATTCATTGTAAAATGATCAATCAAAATTTGTCTTCATTTGTAAGATAATTCTTTTGTCATTGTTCACAGATAATTATTCATTGTTTAATAGTATTTTGATTGAGATGCAGCTATGGGTCTAAGAATTCATGCTCGAAATTATGGTTGACTACAGATATTCGTGATTAAATGCAACTAATTTATAAACGTAACTAATTCATGATTTATAAGTTTAATTCATGTACATTTAAAACAATAAATAAATAAATAAATAAAATTATATTTAAATATGAAATAGCTCCTTAACTCTTCATTTTAATTTGGGTATTTTCCCTTTCTGTTCTAAAAATAATAATTACTTAAAACAAAGCTCTTTGAACTGCGCCATTTAAAGAATAATAGCCTTCATCATGTGACTTTTACATAACGCTGGTGACGTAAATGGTACTGAAATTCAACCAGACAGTAATCATTTCAGAGCTTTATTAGTTAGTCAATCAAGCGATATCGAAATCGTAACTAACTCAGTCTGAATTCGTCCTAAACACAATATACTTCGCTTCTGATTCTCCTATTAATAAGACTTAATCTCTGATGTGAGATATATTAGCATACATCTGCAAAAGAGACTTGCTATCAGAAACGTAACATATATTCAGAAGAACTGTTCCTTTGGATACAATAAAGAAAAGGCTCTCTGCTTATGGATGGAGATGCCTTCGTAGAAGACCTTCTAAGGAAAAGTGACTCGTACTGACTATCCAACAGACCCGAAATGATTATAAATAAATTATAACTAAAAGTGTGTAGCAATGAATAAAATGTATCGTTCAGATTACATAGGGGTTTTATTTATAAAAACAAAAACCTTAAACATAAAACTTATTAACCTTAACATAAAATATTATTTGCTTAAACAGTATTATTAAATACTGAAGAATCTATATGTACATATGTACATATGTATTCTCTTCGCATTATAGAAATTCGGCTGCATCTACAGCCACCAAATTTTGAACACACTTAGGCCTTCACCCAAATATGTGCATCACGAAGCTCGAATTTTGAATTTTGAATTTGGTTTTGACTTATTTCACATTTTGTGTGAATTTAATAAACTTTTGATCAAGAAATTAGTGGTTTAAAAGCTTTGTTTTGCTATTCGGTATAAAAGATGTGCTTTGTCATTCGACAAAACGCAACATATTTGTCTTTCTTGTCTTTGAAATTTAAGTTTATTGTGGAAAAAATGACGTTCCGAATTTTGCACACGCATAATCTTTTACCTAAATATCTTCATCTCGAAGTCCGAACATTTACTTTCGAATTTGGTTTTCATTTTTTTTTCATATTTTATGCGAATTAAAGGAATGTTTTATTTAAACCTCCCGCTATAAATGCTTGTGTTTCCATTCGGCAAAGTGTAAGATATTTATGTTTCAAATTTTATCAGAAAACTCAGGGATATAAAAGAAGTGTATTGCCACTCGGCAAAATGCAATATATTTTTCTTTCGAATTTAATGAACAAACTCAGCGATTGAAAAGAAATATATTGACCCTCCTCGAAATGAAATATTTTTATTCTCCCCGCAGCAGTGTCTTATTCAGCAAAGCGTAAAATGATATTAAATTTTTCTTTCAAATTTATTCTGCTGTGTTAACAAATTAACGCGACTTAAAAGCAAAACATCATCTATATTTTTATTAATTACTAGCTGGACCCGTGAAATCACAATAAAATCTTTATGTATAAATTTTTCTTTTTCAAAGTAACTATTTTGGACGGCTGGCTACGAAAGCTGCTAATATGTAGAAAAAGAACGATTTTCCATGCTCAAGGGAACAGCGTTTTTTCTACATATTAAGCGATTTGTTAGTATACAATGCTTTCATATAATAATAAAATAAAGATGATGCACAGATAGAAATATTCAGAACTATGTATTCTGCATGCAGATTATCCAAGGGAGTTTTTCCAAATTATCTGTGCATCCGAAGCGATGCAAAAGGCCCGGTGCATCTGAAGAGAATTTTTTCAAATTAGGTTTGGAATGATTTTAAATTAATTTTTAGATTTTTTCTTTCACATTCTGTTGCTTAAATGATCGACTACTCATCGCCAAAATTTCAGTCATTGCAGCCTTAGTTAGATGGGGAAGTGTTATTCTGAAGGATATTCGTGCAGAACCTGTAACACAATTTACCGATTTTGGGGGGGGGGGTTCCTAAAGCACTTATCCGATGCTCATTATCGTTGTGAAGCTGCTTTTTCTGGTGTGCTAGCAATTCCTATGTTACACTTCGTGGCACTGCCTAGTTTTATATGCGGTAATTCTCTTGATTTTATTTTAATTCTGTTATTTTACTTAGCATTTTTTTTCAACATTCCTTCTCACTTATATTCGTTTTTATTAATCTCCTAATGTTCTGGCTAAAGTTTAAATTTCCGGTTTAGTGTATGCATCTTATTCGGCGTACTAATCCTTTTTTTATTGCAGCATGTTAGTCTTATTTTTTCATAGCATTTCATAAAAATATTTTATTTCTTATATTACACATTCATTTTATTTTCATTGCGCCTATACTACCAAAAACGTAAATAAAAAGTAATAGTTGCTCGGATTCTATTAAAGGTATCTGCTTAGTATATATCTGTGTCATATGAGGTTCACCAATTTTAAGTTTTAAAAACTATATAACAGTACACCGGTTTGACTCACTATAATAAATAGTATTCTCTTCCTTCTAGACATCTCAGGAATTTCTCATCCTCTTGAATATAAGCACTTCGGAGATGTAATTTTTCTTTTCTCTGAAGTTTTTCCACACTTTATCTTGCAGAAACAGGGTATACTGCTAGTTCAACGATTAAAATGGTTATTGCGTTGTATCGTGAAGAAACCGTGGTTTCAAGAATTAAAAAACTGCGGTTTCCAGAACTACGATTCTTCGCATGGAATATGTGTCAAACCATGGTTTGACACATTTTTTATTGGAAGACATTTTCTTCATCTGAATACGCTTCTGTGGGATATCAATACTCCAAAAGGCAGTGAACATCCTGAATACATCAGAAAACCCTTGTTTGACTATCATTCAAATAATTATATATTCTGCCTTTGTAGGGTTTCAGATGGAGATCTTAGAACGGGAATCCTTACAAGAAGAAATGAAGAAAAAGTTAAGAAAAAAAAACTAAAAGAAACAAAAAAGAACACACATCTCGTCATGTATAGCATAAATGTTATTGAAGATCATGATAAAATGAAAACCAAAGCAGATTGGTGCAGTATGAGCAAGAGAACAGTTAATTCAAAGTAAAATTGGCCGCCTTAAGAAGGCAAGATGCATACGATCTTAGAATGCATGCATCTTGCCGATAAGGCAGTTTTCAAGAATTATATAGTTAAAGCTCTTAGCAGAGATTCCGATAAGGCTATTGCACGCTTTATTAACGAAATTTGCATTAATGCGATTAAGGAAATCATGAGACTCACTAGTCTTAAGGATTGTACACTATGTATAGCAAAAAGCTCAAACGGATAATTCGAGAACTGTAAATGATTTAGTAGCCATCATAACAAATACATTACACTTGTTCTGCACCTGAACTGAAAAAGCAGATTAACAAAACAGTTTTAAAGTTAGGTTTGTGGGTTCTAGTACAAAACTTAGCGCGAGATTTCTTGAATTTCGTATGCTGCGTTAGCTCTTAGTTATTTCCTGTACACTGTCTTCTTTAGGCTATTTACAGGAAAAAAAATTCTAAACAAAAAAAAAACAGTTTAAGGGGGAAAATAAGCCGGGAGACTCAGATGCCCAGTCTCCCTTCAAAATGATACGATCATCGCTTTTATTGGCAAGTAAACGTTCTATACTATCGACTGACCATGAAAAACTTTACAGTTTCTATGTATTACGCAAATTATTAATTTTAAAGTTTAATATCCTGATATAAAGATCCTCCTGTAAAATGCAATTTTATTATTAAAATTTTATTCTTATCTCAAAAACCAAAGTAAAACATCAGTAAGCAGTAGAAGTATTAAAATAATAAGAATAAATGATATAATACAGAATTAAATATAAGGGCATCTCTCTCTGTACCAGTCTTTGAGTGCTTTGCCATAATCCAAATATCCAATTACACCTGATTAAACAGTGAAAAAACTGCTTTAAACTGAAAAATACAGTAATATATTTGATCAAAGACGCAGCAAACATGCTTTGTGATGGATTCAGATGGAAGGGGGAATGCGAATTTTGAATCAATTCATAAGCAAACTCTTACTCAAAATCAAAAACTAGTAATAAAAACAATAAGTAGGCAATACAAGATTCGTGCATAATTAACCCTTTTAGTGCCGAACGAAGATACATAGTCGTTCAAACACTTACGGTAAGCCCCGACAACGATACATCGTTTTGTATCCGATGGCGCCTTACTATTCGCACTGCAAGAGAACTCTTATCTCAAAATAAGTTTGTAAAACTTTATAAATGCTCTAATTTCATTGGAAACGAATTTTAAAAATTGTTTTTGGGTTTTCATAATGCTTTATGTTGATGTTATTCGCATGATCTATAAGGTATTTCTCCCGCCTTCTTCGCATGCCTTCGTGTAGTAGTCAACACGCTCGACGCGTAACCGAGAGGTCCGTGGTGCGATTCCCGGCGAAGGCGCTACTGATTTTTCTTGTCTCCTGCTTCCAAATAACCTAATGTTTCTACATATCTTCAACATTCAATAAATATTGAAATACAATTGGCATTACTTCATTTTCTTTCTTAATTTCCTAATATGTTGCATTTTGAATATTGTAAATATCAAATTAGCCGGGTATTCTTCGCATAGATAATAATTTCGCTTGGCGTTAAAAGGGTTAAACGCAAATAAAACTTACGCAGGCTGAAAGTGATGACTAATCAACATAGCAAATTATATAATACTCTATTAGCAATTGAAATATTTTCTATTATATTCATACTTGTATCTTTTCAAAATAAGATGATAAATTAGGAAATATTTAAGAAAATATTTTGGGTATGTTGTTACCTGAGAAATGATTGCGTACCTTGCAATCTGATAAATCGGAAGTTACAATAAAATATCAAAAAAAAAGGCTTGCACTTTAAATTTTATATAAATATAAAATGAACGTCGTAGCCAAAAAAGCTAATTATATCAGGAATATTTTCAATCAGTAATTTCGCCCCTCCCCTAAAGCGAATTTTCTAAATTATGAACCTACTTTAAAAGTAAATTAAATACATTTCGTAGTTTGGACAATGATGCATTCACTTAGAAAACCCCACATAAGTTTCAAAAGCACTTTCAAACATTATTAATGGTTAAAAAAATCACCAATATACTGTAGTATGTTAAGAAAGAGGCTGCAGACTTAGTAAAACCACAACTGAAGAATAAATATGCTTCGTAACATTTTAATAGTTTTACATTTTAAATTTCCAATAGGTATGAATGCAATAAAATATTCTTTTAGAAGCAAGGAGCTGTACAGCTACCAGTTGCAGTTTACACTGACACAATATTTTTTTCTATATGGAAAATCTGATATTTAACATGGTGAGGTAAATTTTCGTTACTAGTTACATCTAGCAAGATGAACGACATGCATAAAATATGAGCCAACTGCCCCTCAAAAAGCAATTACTATGTTATTATTATATAATAATATTATTAATATGTTATGCTAGATAGTAGTTTGTACATTAACCTTTATTTTCTGGTAATTGGAGATAAAGACGTAAGTAAATATGCACTTTTATCTAGTATCACGCGAATTTCCGAAAAAATTCATTTATTAAAATTCATTTGTTGTTTACAATATTTTCTATTATTCAGGGTTTTCAAACACTGATTATAAATTTAATGTTTAATAATATTTTTCAAATTTTTCTTTTTAAAGCTGCTTTAAAGTAAGCATCGGCCATGTATTTCTAGAGATTGAATCAGAATTCATTTTGAAAATAATTTGATCCGAAAGAAGCGTCCGTAAAATTACGCAGAAATTGGAAAAGATCAGAAATAAATCTCCGAAACATAGATTTATTCATTATTTTATACAAATTATTATATAACATTTTTTATACGTAAAAAGTTGAAGTAAATATATATGATTACTTTGACATGTTTCAGTAAACATATATTTTAAACTTGAGTCTCACTTTAAACTTCAACCTATACTTCAGTAAACATACCCTGTTAAATATCTATATATTTAAAAGTAAAGGTAAAACTATTTTTCGTTCGTTTAAAAGAAATACACACACTATTTGAACAAAATATATATTTATTTCACTAAGCACAGATGCTGAAATAATCCAAAAATGAACTGTAAACACATCAAACGAACAACAAACTCTATATCAGAAAAGAAAAAGGAAACGCAAAAATCTTCTGTGGTAACTAATTCAACGTTTATTATTATGTATACTTCTACGCGATGCCTCAACTAATTGTTCCATCATCAAAAAGCTATAAATATGACGCGAGTGAAAAAAATGAGTAAAAGCATTTTATGAACTTTATTTTTGTTATCATTTCTTAGATGCTGTTGTTCTTCATTTCCTTTACATACAAAACACCCGTCAAACATATTCCATTCCCTCCCTTCCTTTTTTTAAGTTTCGCTTTTTTCGCATTTTAGAAACTTCCCTGCTCCCTTAACTTGATGGAAGAGAGTTGCCACCTCTCAATGTTCATTATTTAACTTTATTACAATTTTAAAACGGAGAAGCAGCAAGTAGAAAAATAAAATATTCGAACGGTCACACCTCACACTGTCCAATCATCAAAGCCTGACCCGATTCTGTTAGGTATTTTTAGTGTAGAAGATAGTCGCTCACAAAAAAAAAAAAAAAAAAAAAA
>KK119317.1:337575-353312 GCA_000611955.2 Stegodyphus mimosarum | reverse complement strand
AAAAAAAAAAAAAAAAAAAAAAAAAAGAAGATTTGAAATCAAAAAATAAATAAGAAATTGGGAGAGACAGAGAAAAAAGAAGAACTAGGTCTTTCTCCCTTGCTTGATGCAGTCAGCGCAAAAGGCAGATTTGGGTGTATGTACCTAAGTGTGTAAAGTAAGAAGGAAGGATTCGCTTGGACGGTCTTACGTACATCGGAGAAATCTTTTGCGCTTCGGGCCAACCACATTCAAACACAAATACGAAGACCAGTTCAAAGTAGGCTAGTAAGCGCTACCTCCGCCCCCTCTCTCCTCTTTATTTCATTCTCCTCTTCATCGTCTGCTGCTAAGTGAACGACCTGTTGCCATCCCCCTTTTATGTGACGTCAACAGGTAAGCCTATTTTTGGTTGGCGGGAAGGGTTCCAGAGAATGCCTTTTCCCCCCCCCCCTTTCGATATAAAGCAGCGTTAGTTTTAGTTTGGGTCTTCAGTTTTCGGCTCACATTCAATTTGGTTGGACTTCAGTTAACGGTGCAAAAGCAGCGCGTCGTGTTTTGTTGGACTTACTTTTTACCTTGTTCTCTCTCTGCGCAGCAGACCATCGTCTATACAAGGCTGAGCCCGCGGCCGGCCAAGGATATAAACAGGTTGGTATTAAGTTTGTATCCAACAAATTAATACTGTTTTCAAAAATCTGCCGAAACATGTGGATACTGTAAAGTAACTGACATGGAAGGATAGTTTTTTACCGATATGGTTTGTTTACGTATTGTGGAATAAGCAAATATTTGGTATATGTAACCATTGTATATTCTATAAGAAACAGTAAACTGTGGAACACACAAATATTAAGCGTTTGTTCTAATGTGTTTCAGAATTTATTTCACAAAGACACAAATTCCCGATAGAATGGAGCAAATGAAAACTGCTTGAAACGCATTAAATTGGATGAAATATGTTATGATTAATTATCAATTTACGATACTCGTATATTTAATTTAAAAAGTATAATTTATATTATTAAATTAATTATTCATGCTATTCAACTAATTCAACTTAAAAGTTATTTTTATAATCACTAAAGGATACGTCTATTCATTAAAAGAACTAAAACACACAACGCATGAAGAATTATAAATATAGAAAGAAAAATTTTTATTTACATACTTATAGCACGAAAAATTTTAATTTACAGAATAATTTTACTTTTTATTAAAAATGTAAAATTGCAAGACATATTGGAAAGCAATTTAAAGTACATGAAACAAAAAGTTCTTTCAATCGTTTTACATTAATGTTACATTAATTCATCTCTAAGCGGATTTTGCTTAGACTTTTTACCCGTTAAATTACATCCACAGCTAAATATGCATTTAACTTCTTCCAAATACAGAAGAAAGAAGTTAAGTATAAAAAATCCTAAAATTAAGACGCAAACTACAATAAAATTTATTATGATCTTTGAATAATAATTATCTAACAAATCTATTTTAATGACTGAGACTTATTTTTTAGTTGACGCAATGATAATTTTATACAAAGGAACAGGTTTGTTTCAAATGCAAAATTGTTTGAATATTATTCCCTTTTCACTCTATAGCATATTTAAAATGTTTTAAGTTTCTGATATTCACTAATGTTTTAGAAACTAATACGGAATACTTGTCAAAAGCTCAAAATAATCATCACAAGTAGAAGGGTTGTAGAAACAATTTAATATATTAAATATGCTATTTTGGTTTTAGACACAGGCGTGATGTTACTGAGAACAAAATTAAAGTGACATATCCAAAAAACCTTTGTCATTATACATCTATGTGAAACTTTTCATATATCTACAAAGAAATTGGGAAAATATTAGTGTGAAGTTTTAAAAGCGAAAATTTAATCTTCAATATTTGATACATATTTTGTGACTTATCCAAGGCATATTCTTTCACAAAGAAAGAACAATTTCTCATCAATTTTAAATATATCTTTCATTATTAAAACAATTATGTTGCTTAAATTTGTATAAATAACAAAGTTTGAAACTTAAAAAAACAAAGTTCCAAAATTTATTGAGATTTAAAAAAGTCATTTAAATTTTAGGTCTGTGCGCTTTAATTGTAAAGTGAACTTATTTAAAAATAGCCTTTTCTACTATCTAAGAGAAACGTAGTATATTGCAGTATTGCAATAAAATGTTTTTGTACATTTCCACTATCAAATGTCTTAAAATGTAATTTGATGACCTCAATACTTAGTTCGACGTTTCTTGCATTATTTAGCAAATATGAAAACGTTCTATTAAATAATTCAGAACAGATTCTTTACGGATTTATGCAGTATTCAATACGAATATATCAACAAAAGACAAGACAAAAGCAACCGGTTATTCAAAGTTTTGAAAAAGGTAACAAAAGCGATATATTACTTTTTTTCTGTATTTCTTTTTTAAACCTTTTTTTTTCAAACTATTCCAACTTTACTACGCACTGGTACAGACTAGTTCTGAGTGACTCACGTTAAAAGCATAGCTTAACTTCATAAAAATTTAAAACCTAAGAAAGCAGAAATAGCCTGAATTTTTGTGCGTTTCATTACACAGTGGCAATAAGATATGAAAACGGAAACTTTTAAAGACCATGCTTGTATGTTTGTTAAATAGATTTTCTGTAAAATTTTTAATTATTGTAAGATGCGTTAACTTACCGAAGATAATTTTTAAATAATTTGTAAACAAACTACAGCTTAACAAAAAAAAATTACTTTTTTAAATATATTTGTAAAATTAAGTTTACAAAGTTTTTAAGTTATTGATAATTCGTAAACACCTAAGCTAGATATATTACTTTAGAATATATTTGAAAATTGTTTAATCTAATTTTTTTTTGGAAGATGCATACAAACTTTCAAAAAATATTTGAAAAACGTATTATATGTAACATTGCTTTTTCATTAAAATACTTAATAGCAAAATCATGACAATGGAAAAATTTATAAAACTACCTAATGATAACATATACCACCTTATTTAGCTGTTCGTCCATGTTAACAATGTTTACTGTCATTTTTGTAAAAGAAATTCGTTCTTTTAACGTAAGTTAATAAACGTTCTTTTAACGTAAATCTCAAAATAACGGAAATCTTTTACGAGTTACGTAGTTGTCATCAGAAACGAAGAAATACATTTTTTAACTCACATGAGATATTAAAATATTACATTTTGGTTTCAAATAATTTCAAAAAACGAGTTTCCATGGAATACAAATGAATGCTTAGCATATATTTTAAATAAATTGAGAAACATTAATAAATAATTAAAATATAAATTAATAATTTGTTCAATGTTTAAAAAATGCATGATTTAAACATCATTCTATAGCTATATTGCATATAACTTTGCATGCTTATTTCTTTTCTATTAGTTAAGTATTTATAGTTTAGTTAGTATTTTAAGTTAGTATATTTAAGAATATATCTGCTTTTATTTCATTGTATAAACTCTGTTATTAGATTTTTATCTGATAATAGGAAGTGATATAGTTTATTTTTAATTTACATGTTATGAGTATTCATTTTTATCCTAATAACAATAATTTGTTCTTCATCAAATTAAAATTCCGTTGGTTGTAGAAAAATATAACATATGCTCTGAATCTGAGCATCGCTTTCTGGCTAATTTATTGCTCCGTATTTAGTTAATACGAATAAAAGTTCATTCTCATATTGATCGAAAAGTTTTGCTAAAAATCTGTTTCAAAATTTTGTACACTTTTCTTGATTTTACGCCTAACAATAAAATAGTGTATTTAGCAAAGTGTTTTCCGGATTAAGAACTTAGGAACTTACGGATTAAGATCTCTCAAGCTGTTAATTTTCACAAAAAGTATGTTATTTGAGAGTTGCTGTTTTCTCTGCGAGCCGACCAGTGGCCCAGCTGCAAAGTTGCTGAATACTGGTAGTTCGGTCCGAGGTTTGAATGCCGCTAACTGGCTGGTTGCATGGGTGTCTTCATGGTTTTCCCCACGTGCAACTTGTACACGAGACAGTTTCCCGTAAAAAGTCCTTCACGAAGGCATCCCTCCCCTTAGGCAAATAGCCCCGAGGCTTTGCGCAATCACATAAACCAAACTTGTATTATTTGTTAAAAGATTCATTGAGGAATGCAAAGTAATCTGTTCACTTACTCTAGTCGAATACGCATGATAAGTTTCTATTCGTTTGGTAATAATAATTTGATACTAAATAAGCACTTTTTAAAATCTTACTGTATAGGTGAGAAAACGGTTATAAACGCAACTGCCACAGAAGCGAAGATAGAAATTAATAAATGTCCTGCCACACACATATAGAAAGCATAATTTTTTTTTCAAATGTAGTAAAGAAATAAAAGTAATTTTCTATGATTTTAAACTTAAATTGAATCACTTCAACAGCAGTTTATTCAAGATCATACTATTATGAATTTTGAACTACTTCAAAATCTTTTTAATAGATTTCGCTTTTCTGTAATTGCATTCGCTTCCGTAGGATAATCCCCTGAATCTTTTGTAAGACTTAAGTAATTTGATTAATTTCCAAGTAGTTCTGTGATATCAAAGTGACTGTAAAACTGAAATTACTGCAATATCGTAATTTTAAAATCAAACTATTTATGAGTTAAGGCAGTTTTTTACAGACTTTTACATTGCTTAAAATTTTCAAAATATACTAACACATTTAAAAAGGATGAGAAAATAGAAACAGATGTTACATAATATGAAATTTGAGCGAGAAAAAATGTATTTAACTTCAACAGTTTGTTCCCATCAGTTTTTCTAAAAACTGTAAGATAAATATTTTTAACTCCGCAATTTAATATTGCAGAAATTTAAAATATTTAATTTATTACAGGTATAAGCATTTAAAAAACAACTGTCTGTAATAAATGAAACCTAAGTAGAGTTTATTATTTCAAAAGTTTTGAGTTTACAATAATTTATGAATTAGTTTCAGTAATATTACTCTTGAAAATCTGTGTTAACTCTGATAACGGTGAATTATTAATCGACAAAGAGCCAAAAATGTATTTTCTTCGGTCATTTCTAGTTAAAATTTGTGAATGAGCTTTGCTCTCAGAACCTGCCTCAATTTTACAGGGGAAAAATTTGTGAATTTTTTTGTGAATTTTAAATAATCTCGATTTCACTTCTATTGGAAATAATTTCATATTATGTAACATCCATATGAATGCATTTTGTATGTTAAGTGGAGCTGAATTCAGTTATCTATTAGTGATGTAAAATAAAATCGTAAAATATTACTTTTCACTCCATTTTTAAAACTGTTTGATTTAATTAAAGAAAAGTTTAAATTTTTCTTTTTCCGTGTTTGAGAACGCAACGAGATATTACGAACAGCAGCTAAATATAAAATAATTAGAAAATATGATTCTTATCTTTCCTTTCTCTTTTTTTCGATAGTAAGGCTGAGATAAATAAAATGATATATCTACTTCAGGGAAAAAAGACATGTTTAGGTATAGCTTACAATTAAGCTGCCTCATAAAATAACAAGCGAAAAAATCAGACAACGTTTCTCAAACCTTCTCAACAATAAAGCATTTTGCCATATAGACAAACGAGCATAATATAATAGTACAGTAAACAATAAACATAGCACAATAAGCATAATATGGCAAGACCCCTGCACTTCTCGTCTCGACGTGCAGATGCAGCATATTTACAATTAAATAAACATTCGCTGTTAAGCGAAGTGCAAATGTTTATTCTCTACGGAAATAGGTTATAAATGCGTTAAAATGTATTTTATTAACTAGGCAAAGGATTAAAGTCACGACTGAGGTGTATAGTACGTAAATTATACGGATTAGATGTATTTTTAATTGCCATAAACACAACAATTATTAAAAAATAAAAATAAATGTATAGTAAGAAGTTTGAGCATTGCTTTTAAATCCAGCAGTTTGTTAACTAATGCATAATTTCGATTTTAAGATAAATTAAATATCTTTCGCCTCGGCAAATGGTAACACCGCTAACGAACAGAAATTTTCAAGACTACATTAACGATAGATCCCTTAATAACATAATACAAACTCAGACAACATAACAGGGCGGAAAAAGGGAAAGACTAAGCTATCATACTTATAACGATAAAATGCACGCCAAAGAAGAATGAAAAATATAAATCTCAATTAATTACACAGGGAGTACTTGGTTAAATCTTTGAAAATCTTCTTTGGTCTTCTTTGGTTCTTATATGATGTCTTTCATTTTGTGCATTAAAAGCTAAAAATGTATAATTCGAACTCTTTAATAATATGTTTTGTAAGAGAGGCAATTGGCTGGTAAGGAGCAAAAAAAAAAAAAGAGAATCATTCCAGTCAATATGAGAAGAGCTCAATTAAAAGAAGTGTTCTCATGCAAATCAGTCGGACCTACCATTGAATGGATTTTAATTTATAAAAAAGACTAGAAAATCCTTTGCTAACCTATTACTAGAAATTGCGATATGTATATTTCATTTTATGTCCTTTTTTATGTATAAATATGTAATTGAAAATCTTCTAATAGTAGTTAGCGTTTTAAGTTCTTTGTAGTGTTCTAGAAAACAGAGTAAAATAAATACTCATACCCTATTCATGATTTATTTCAAAAAGTAAATTCTATTTTTAATAGATTTTGTTAAATCTATTTTGTTTGTTATTCAAGAGGAAGTAAAAGAAAGCGTATTCTACCACTTTTCTTCTTTTAAAAGAAAGCAGCAATAAAAACACGCAATATCAGCAAACACTCAATGAGTAGGTTCTACTCAAAATTGGTAAAAATAAATAGTTTTAAGGGGAAAAGAAAACACTAATTCTAAATTTCATGCAAGGTAACTGTCCTGAACGCGGTGGTTCCAGACGCCCCCGTCGTAAAGAAAGCATGACAGTGTTCGTTACGCAATCACGGTTACAGTTAGAACCATTGTGTCCCAAATTAGCACAACGGGCAGTGTCTTTTCTCTGCGCCCATTTTTATTGGGGAAAAATAAATAAACGAACACATCAACTAGCAATCCATTGGACCATTAAGCGTCAATGCCCCTATTTTACTTTTCCTGTTTATGACGCCGACTGATAGAGCATTAAAATTTTATTTTTAAAATTCTTTTTTTGTGATTATTATTAGTTCTTTTTAGGTGGCTTTCGCTGGCTTCATTCTCAAGCCTTAGTTTTCCAACTCGTCTTTCTAGGTAGAATTCGATAGCTGTCCATTTAGTTGAGAGATTTGCTAAACTATTTTTTTTCCTTCTTTAAATGCATGGGATGTAGACTAAAGCTAGATTTTCCTCATGTTGTTCTATTTTTGACATAGAAAGTAAAGATAAATATAGAACGCCTACTGATGTTGTTTTTAATCGCAAGGAAAATTCTAATTTTGCACTTACATGAAGATCAAAAGATTGAGTAATTATTTTATCTAAGAAAGGAAATTAGCATTAACAATAGAAAAGTTCGATATTTTCCGCCAAGCTTCATTCAAACTTAATAAACAATGATGTAAATTTTAATAAGCTTAATTCTTTTAATAATCATTAATTGCATAGTTATAGATTTTATTCTAATACGGTAAGATACAATATGTCTAATTAAGAATTTATAAATAGGTTTAGAAAATAAAGTTTTTTTAAATTTAAATTTAGAACATTAATCAATTCTCTTAAAATTTGAATTTTAACTAACTAAATTATTATAGTAATATAAATCGCTATTCTAATTTTAAACAGCCTTCCGTAAATTTAATTTAGGTATATATTTTAAATTTCAGTATTATGAAGATGTTATGAAGAATTTTATACAAGCTAAACAATTATTGGATAAATGGAATAATCATTTTTACTTTAAATTGAGCAAGTTATCTTTATGCAATTTAGTCTAAATTTTGAAGTTGAACTGTGTGCAGTTTCAAATATCGGTTTGCATTACAATGTTCTCAATGTCAAATTTTATCATTTAAAAATACGATGGAAACATATTTGATAGTAGCAAAAACTTTTGTTTAGTACCATAGACTATTTTACGAAATTGGTCGTTTTCCTTACAAGTTATTTATTTCTAATTTTTTAAATTAAGTTCTTTCATTTTTCAAATGAATACCTAACCAATTACATCATTCCTTAAAACAAATGACAAAAACAGATTAAATATATGTTGATTCAAAATTCAGGCGCATTTAATTTAAAATTTACACTCAACAAAAAATATTAAATTATTTTCCTGCTACTTACACATCTATTAATAATTAATCAAATTTTCAGGAAAATCATATAAATAAGTAGTTAGTAAAGTGTGCACATCTACAGTTCCTATAATATCACTAAATATGTTCCGCTACGTAAACTTGGTTAGTGAGTATACAACACTGAAATTTAAAACTAATTTACAGTAACTCAAAGCATACTATCAAATAAATGTTAATTTTTCTTAAGCGACGTTTTAGTTCATTAACAGATACTGAGAATTCAATCATTTAAATTGAACTTACCATGAAAAAGAAGCATATAACAATCGACACCAAGAAAAGTATTTAAGACAGGGCTTGATCACTACGGTATTATTTTTTCTTCAATTTTAAAATGAAAAATATTGTATAGCCAAGCGACTCATTTCCAGAACAATTGGAAATAAACATTTCCAATAAAAGTTAAACTATGCATCATACGATTCCTGTCCAGATTTCACATAAAATAAGGTATATTACTTAATTTAAATGTCGAGAATTTAAAATTTTATGAATTATGATATTTTTTAAACACAGTGAAACGTAACAATGAAACAAAACGTAAAAATAAAATGTAGCATTTCTTCTAAAAACAGGAATCTGGGATTATTTCAAAAATATAATAAAATGGTTTAGATAAATAAAATTAATAATCATCCAATCATTTAAAAATATAAAAGTGTAAGTAATTCCGAACATCTCCCGAACTTGCTTGAATTTAGAACTTTTGAAAGCAACAGCTAATAATAGATCGTCTTTATAGAACTCTTAGCAAGGTAAAATAATACACTCATTATCAAGAATGTTCTAACAGCGTGAAATTATTAAACTTAATAATATACCATCACAAAAACTATTAAATAGAGATACATTAACAAGCATAAGACATTATTACCGCCATTTAGATCTTGTACTCAAATGCAAGATACGTATTTGCGGTCTTTTCATCCAAACCTTATAACACAGTACTTGAAGATGAGAGTTATAATACGTTCCAGTTAATTTGATCAGAATCATCTTTTTTCCTTGAAACTAATAAGCAATTTACACCGTCCGCACAAAGTAGAAAAAACATTGTCTTTATTTTGTAGCAGCAATTCTCTACTTTCTCAACCCAATCTAGTCGACAATCAATCAAACAAAAAACTTAATTAAGTCCTCTAAATTCTAAAACATCATTTCTACGCTGTCACATTTATGGCATTTAATCAGCTGTATGTAGGTGATACAATATATTTTATTAAAATTAAAAAGAGCTCTAAGAAAAGGTTTAAATAAGGGAAGAGATTTAACTGGGATTTATTTATTGATTTATAGTTAAATTAAAGGCAAGAAATGAATGAATGAAAGGGAACTAATTTTGTTTCCATAACGTAGCGATTCATTTGATTCAGTTTTATTTCACACTAAATATACCGTTCATTAATGCAACAAATGCTTTCGAAGAAAATGTTACTCACATTCAGGAAATATGTATGTATATAATATTAAAATAATCCAAAAGTTTATTTCCAATAGCCGAACTTCGCAACTGCTTTAGTTCAAACAGATAAAAAAAACAAAAGGGTCCTTTCGACTTATTAAAAAAAAGAAAGAGTAATATGTCTATAGGCCAAATCATTTTCAAATAACTGAAACCTCCTCTCAGAGCAATAATATGTAATAAAATTTTTCAGCATATTATTATCACTTTTCTGTTATTAATGGAGAATTTTGAATATGTTCTGATGCACAATATTATGCTTTTACTAAATCAGTTGCTCTTGTGTATTTATAGTTATTCCATGCGAACATAAACAAGACAATCAACAGTCATGAAGTTAGCGTGGATGTTTTGCCTACTCCTTGCGGGTAAGTATTCTAGCATAAAATTATTGAAGTCAACATTGTATTAATTTATATTCATGGTTATTTTTCATGATACGGCCATTAACTTCTTCAAAGATTACATTTCATTTTGTTTCACTATGACATTTAATTAAGATTACGTTTCATTAAAATGACATTTAATTTTATTACAAAGATACATTTAATTAAAGATTGCATTTATATTACATTTAATTTTATTTCACTGTTAATACTCGAGCAGAGTTGTTAGTTTCATTTCAATTATCCAAATTCATTCATCAGATTAAGGATATTCATATACCAATATATCGATCTAGATTAGCATTTTAAAACTCAACTTGCTTTGCGGTTTATACTTTGCTAAAGAATAGCTTCGGTTAAAAGCATCCGATCCTCTCGTCTAGAACACTCACGCATCTGCTCTTTCTTGCGTTGATTTTACTTCCGGTCTCCTCATTCTACAGAGGCTGTTCGCACATTTTTTAGACGATGTATATTGTATTCACAAATCTAAATTACATAAAAATCTTGTGTTTTAAATGTTTTATTTGATATTCCTTATTCTGAACTATCTTTCGACACCGCAATGTCCAAGATAATAATGCCTTTTGAAGTGTCAGAAGAGGTATTCTATCCCATTCCTCCCGAACAGCTTTCCAGAGTTCTGTTAGGGTTTTAGGACAACGTTTGGATAATGCAGTTTTTAAAAGTCCGAAAGCACAAAAATCCATAGGTGACACATCGGGAGTTTTAGTAGGGATATCAGTGAAGAGTATGGCCTTGATACCAGTTTTTTGTTCCATTTCTTTTAGGAAATTTACAGTGGATTTTGATGTGTGACTGCTTTTTCTGAATTGACATGACAATTTTTTTTTCCATATTTCGATTCTACGACTCAAATGATGCCAAACTACCAATTTTTGTAAAATCGCACGAGTAGTTTTTTAAAAATTAGCTCTCAAAATTTAAACTCCTCATTATTAATTGAATTTGATGCATATTTATTAATATCTCCTTTTTTATTAAATTTACTCGATTCCTTCTTTCACATTTCGAAATTTAGGTTCATTCCAAATAAAATCCGCCCATTTTTTATGATTTGCTTTTAAAATTTATATTTTAAAATAATTTTTATAAATTTTTCGAAAAACATTTGAGTTATAATCTATAAAATTTTTACCATCGTCTTAAAGTAGATGTATTTCTAAGCACATCTGCAAAGAGTTAGAGTTTTTAATCAAAATTTTTTAAGATACACGTGAATTTATATATTTGCGTGCTTTGAAATTTGGCATATTTCTTAGAAGCGATAATAACACAAATGTGGTTTACGCACTTTGTTAAAATTATTTGAAATTATGAACGCTAACCTTTTTCTCCTCTCGTCTACAATGAAAAAAAGAAAAGGAAAATAGGTTGCTATAAATTAAGAAGTTCGTGAAGTAAATTATTCTTGGAATAAATTGAAAAAAATACGCCAAGACAAATTTTCGAATTTTTCCGTACATGTCACACCAAATTTTACAAAATTTAATATTTAGGCATAATTTGAGCCGTAGAATCGAAATATGGAAAAAAGTTGACATGTCATTTCAGAGAAAGTCCGATTTTGTGTCATAATACCTATGTTAGAATGATGCTGTACATAAATCTAATATATATCCTAAGTCAGGCTTTCGAGACATGAAAAACGCAACTGAATTTCGTTAATCGGCCTAGTAGAATGGGAGATATAGAACTGTCCTTTTTTTTCGCAGTGTACTTCTTATTTAAGACTAATGTCCTTCAAAGAGAAATTAAAACCATTTTCCCCCTCTAGTCGCTAAAATAAATTTGTATATTTGAGGAGAATTGGCATCGTTACTAAATAGTTGATCATCTCTCTGACAAATCAGACTTATTCTGTTACTAACCATGATGCATATGCGCTTCAAAATAAACAGCAATGCTCAATTAAAGGAAAACGAATGAACTTCTTTATGAACTCTTGTGACTTCTTGTGACAAAAGTACTGACAGAATTAATGACAGTGTAATGAAATGTACATACGTAGTACATTTCATTACATTGTCATTAATTCTATCAGTTCTATTCTTATGGCTTTACTAAAGCTCCTAAACAAGAGGACTTACTCAACTTTCCTCTGTTTGAATGCACCAATGTATTAGCCAAATGGTTAGAACTCTGAATACTGGGACTTCGATCCAAGTTCAGATCTGGCGAATGGGCGGTCAAAGTGGGTATTTTCGTGAGTTTCTATATACATAACTTGCATACGAGTCCGCTTTCTTGTGAAAATCCACTACGAAGTATCCTTAGCCTTAGGAAAATATTCTTTGTACTTTTCCATCATCCAAATAATGCATTCTTTTATTTTGTATTATTTTGAATAGATAAATACAGATTTGTGCACCGACTTTTCTTTTTATTAAAAACGTTTAAAAGGAAATACACACAGCCTGTTCATTAAAACTAAAGAAATTATAGGAAAAGAAAAGAATATAGTACTTTGACGTATTTATGAGAAAAGAATATAGTATTTTGACGATGCCAGTTTTAGAAGATTAGATGATTTTAAATTAATTTCAGTAAAATACTTTCAATTAAAATTTACAAAATGGCTCAACTAATTTTGCAACACGATTTTGCGTTGATTCACTTTAAAGGCGTTGTTTCACTTTTCATTTGAGTCTGTTGCTATCCGACGAAATGTCAGACAGCGATCCTTGAAATTTAATCTCTCTGTTATTTTATTAATAAACCAAGCTATTTAAAACTAATAGATGCAGTTGTAAGGTTTATCTTAAGTTAACTGACAGTTATTTTAAGTTTTATATCTTTCCTATCTTATTCCAATTTCAGCTTAGAATTTCCTGCCAGAATGTAATTTCAGAATAGCAGTTAATGCAAATGAGAAAGAGTACTATTTAAGTTGATACTTCACCGACTTCGAGAGAGAGAGTCTGATTCCCTGACTAGCGCGCGTTTGCCTTTTGCTAATTTCTCTTTTAGTTACTACGCTCGGCCATACCTTAGGCCCTTGCTTGGCTTCCCGATTTAATTAATACTTAGGGGCCATCTAGTTAGATTTCTGATAGCTTCGGCTATACCTTTCAAATAGCTTAGTTAAGCTAGTTTAGTTTAAATTATTATTATACGTTCAAGCCCGAGTGGAGGCTTTGTGTAAAGTTCCAAGTAGGAACTGATTGTAAATATACTGAAAAATAAAGGGTTGTAAACCCTCTTTAAGTCTTACGTGTTTTGTTCACACACTTAAGCGATTATTCGCTTGTTAGTGTTCGTGGGGTTCTAAGCTAGACTTTAGAATTGAAAAGGTGAAACCCCACACAGTTTTTATTAATTTTTACCTTCTGAATCTGACTGAATAGTGAATCTGACTATTTAAATAAACATGCATTTAATTCCTGATATATCTAATTAAAAATATTCAGTATTTTCACACAATTACTTTATTTACTTTTTCACTTTTCAAGTAAACAGAAGACATATAATGCTCCCACGTTAATCTAAATGCATAGTGATCTAATATCTTATAAAACGTTTCGCTATTTCACTTTCTATCTCGCTATTCTGTTCTTTTCGCTTTATGTTTCGCTATTCTATTTCACTGAAAGAGGTCATCTCTATTGATAATTTCTACTTATAAACCATTTGAAATTTTAAAGTCCTTTTGAGCTGCTGTTAAAATCTAAGCCTTTTTAGATTTTTTTCAAAAGTGAAAGACTTCAAATATGACAAAGTGCTTTGCCTATTTAGACAACACTTTACATAATTCTCGGAGGGCAAAAAAAGCGATGCAGGTCGACTACATTCCATAAAAGCTACGCGGTCTTACCCTATTAATGAATTCTTTACTTCGAACGCTGAATAAAATAACGTTAAAGGAAATCTTAATATTTTCATTTTTACCTTCAAAAGCGAAAAGTCTGGATTTTTTGTCTTTAACTAAAAATGGTATTAATATATCCCTTTCATAAAAACAAATTATCGTTAAGTATATTGATTCAAGTAAAGGAAAGGTGAGGTAACCATGCAAACGCACGTGCATTTTACCGGAATACGAATCTGGATCGAAATACCAGGGTTCAGTTGCTTCATTCACTCAAATATTGTTGGGAACAAAGTGAAAGATAATTGCATTAACGTTTTTCTAGAAATATTTACATATGTAAAATAATTTATCATATTACGGAGTTTTATAACTGCAGATTATGTACTTTACTCGGGAAATAGAGATAGCGTCAGTTCAGACTTACTAAAAGCAAATTTTCGATTTCTTTTATTTTTTGCATGCATATTTATGTTTCTCAGTTTGCTCAGTTAAGTTGCAAAAGCTTGCCTCTTACAACCAAAGAAAACAATATATTTCATTCGTGACAGTGATTTATTTATCACAAAAGTATTTAAAAATAGTACATACACAATAGAAATAAGGCTTCAGTTTATCAAAAATAAATATTTTGCGAGTAAAAGCAATCGAACTGTGAGAAACAGGGATACAAATCTGAGAGGAGTTCATTGAAGAAGGAGGAGGGGAGAAGGCCGAAGAAACGTTTATCTGACAAACAGAGCACATCAATGATTTTCTAGATCTCGACTTATTTAGCCAAACGAAAGCCTAAATGATCTAATTTCTTACTTTTGGGTCCGATCAATCGTCTTGACACGGTTGTTTGTTGCTAAACTGGAGATACTGCCAAATTTCAGAGTCAAGGCCAAAACGTAACAAAAAAAAAACGCAAAAACAACGGTGGAACTGATAGCTAACATATATATTCAGCCGGATTACTTTATTGATGACCTTCGTATCAAAACAGAATTGCAACTGACAAATGAGTTTCTGAAAAGAGGTTAAATGGTTTAGCGTAAAACGATCTGATGTAAATTTCATGATGTTATCGTGAACTGTAGAACATTTCATACTTCGATTATTTTACAATTTTTATTGTTGTTAAACATCAGCTTTGAGTAAATAGGATAAAATCTTTATTTGTAATTAAACCAGTCAAACATTTTCTTTGAAAGTATAAAAATATCAAATTTCAGAAGCTATAAAATTTTTAATTGAAGTCAAGTGGCATTACACTTACAGTGCCGAGTTACCTGCCTATAGTATATTAATAAGGCCAGGTCTATCTTACGAATCAATTGGCGTTGAAGAGGTTTTATTGCGTAGTTAGAAAGATGGATGCATAAACCAAAAACCTTCCAGACGCGGCTGTTTGGAAACAGAATTTCATTTCATGATGCACATCATCACTGTGGATGCGCTATACATCCCGCAATTTTGCACAGCTTACATCTTCTTAAACAACGGACGAAATTAGAAACGTAAACTCTGCATGGCTAGCGGCAACGCGACACAGCGAAAAGAAGCAGAAGAGAAGAGCGAAGAGAAGGGGACTTTTATATCGAATTCCATTTCAGACCATATAACAGATTAATGTCCAGATGTTGATTTCAGATTTCATTGATAAGTGCGCATCAGAACTGCAAGGAGTTTAATTAGAAAAATTATTCCTTGTTATTTTTAGAAAAAGTTGAGAAAGGCTATCATTAATTTATTATTTAAAAGATAAATTAGATATTTTATATTTTACTATTAATTTATTATTTAAAAGATAAATTAGATA
>KK119317.1:305931-337475 GCA_000611955.2 Stegodyphus mimosarum | reverse complement strand
TCCACAGCTAAGTACCAGTACATGTCTCAATTTCAAATTTTATTCAAATACTAAAATCGAGTCAAAATATTAATTTTCGTAAAGATATTTATCGCTTTGACGTACTTTCAATGCAATGTCAAGAAGTTTCAAGAAAAAGAACAAAAAACTTTAAATGGCAATTTTAAGCAAGCGTATGGGAAAAAAATGGTTATCAACAAAAGTTCAAAGCGCAAAAAGAATGGTTGTTGTAATCAAAGAACAAAGGAATTATCAACTAATAATTTTATTTTATTTTATTTCAAAATATCTAAACCTCAAAAGATTAAGAAGAAATACACTTTATGGTTTAATCAACTAGCCATATGCGTGGTCAGCAACATAAAATAGTTATTATAAAAGAGAATATATAATGATCTTAATGAATCGATCTAGTGTAATTTCACTGATCCAGTTGAGCATTAATAATAAAAGAGATGAATAACTGCATTTATTATTTTCAAATCATATACTTTATAAATCATTTGCAGAGAGATTAAAACTAAAAAGAAAAGTTAAACATTTTATGCCTTGCCGAATATCAACACAATAGCGCGTAGAAGATAAAAATATTTTATTTCGGGCAGTGACAACATATTTCTTTTAAATCGATGAATTCTTGTATTAAATTTGAAAGAAAAATATGGTACGCTTTACCGAGTGGCAATTCATTTCATTAAAATCCATGAGTTTTGGATTAAATTTTAAGTAAAAATAGCTTATGCTTTGCCTAGTAACAGCGCACTACTTTTACACCACCGACTTAAGAAAAATTTCATTAATTTTTTATTAAATATGAAATAAGCAAAATGAAAACTAGAAAATCCAAATTTAGGTTTCGAGACACACAAGCTCCGGGGGAGGACTATATATGGTGGTTATAGGTGCTGCCGTTTTTTTTCATAGTGGGAGAAGCATTCATACATACATACAGATTTTTCATTACTTAATAATAGAAAATTAACCTCATAATTACCTTAAAATGATAAAAATTTAGAGCAGAAGTCTTTTAAAAAAAAACAGCAATTTTTAAGTACAATGTTTTCCTGGAGTTTTCAGAAAATGCATTTAAGTAACAAAAAATTTAGTAGTACCATAACAAGGAAAAATGAAATAGAAAATGGTTTGATGCTGAATTATTCTAATTAAACATAATTAAATTTACTAGAAAAATGTTTCAGGTCCACAGCCAAAAGTCTCAAAACATATTAAATTTATTTTACGAAAGGAATCAAATGGGGAAAAGAGAAATCAGATACAACAAATGTAAGTAAAAGAACATTAAATAATGGTTCTTGTTCAATGTGCCCGAATGGCCGGTCACTTGCTTGTTAAATATTGGAAATGGCCAAACTCACGATCATTTAACCGTCTCATCTTTCAGAAAATTCGTGAGTAGCATTAGGAGGCACTATAGGGAGAGACCAATATTATTACTGTGAAGGGAGGATTATGTATATACAGTTAAGTCTTACGCAATAGTTAAATCCGCAAATTGGTTTCGTACAAGCAGTCAATCTCTGTTAACCATTATACCGTTCCTGGCCACTCTATTGTTTTAAATAGCGGAAATCATCAGAAAATAACAGTGGAACACCTATTACTGTAATTTTGAGAAAAGGTACGGTTATAACACTTAATTGGACTGATTATCAGACTAGGTTGTTTTCTTTAAAATGCCTTTCTGAAAATCATACAAAATTTATATACGCTGCTAAACACTAAAAAAAATGAAACATTATTCTTCAGTGTTTGCATTAGAAAACATATTCCCTTAATTTCTCAGCTTTATATGGTATTTGTTGTTGCTGCTGTGAATTATCTCATTTTCTGACAGTAACATCGGAACAAGCCCGCGAAATTCATCGTGGCAAGGAGTGCAAGATTGCGCCTGTCATTGGCAAAAGCGTTGAGCACCATACAGGTGATAATACAACTTTGCTCAGTTTCACCCCCAATTTTAAAGAAGAGCACCCCGGGGGGGAACGGGTCGAGGGTTTCCCGCCCCATCTTCCCTTATCACCAACTTCTCGAAAGGACCTTCGGCTTGCCGCATATATAGAGTCCACCATGCCGCATAGACATTATACAAGCATCCATGCCTTCTCCGAGATTCGAACCCGGGCCCTTCGATATCGCAGTAAGCTCCCTTAACCACTCTAGCTTCTGGGTGAGTTATATGGTATTTAGATCATTTTATTTTCTTTCTTGCATCATCACATATCAAGCACCTAAGTTAAAAGTTTTCTTACCTGTATAAGGTTTTTACTACCTTAAGTACAGCATCAGAAAAATACGTAGTCGTCTTATCCAAATTGATTCAAAACTATCTTGCAAAAATGTCTAAATGCGCGTAGAGGGCACTAAAGTAAAAAGATTTTGTAATGGAACGTGTGTGCAAAAATGGCGGATTGATGTAGGACAGGGCGCTGTTAAGCGATAAGTAAAAACATTCTGATGGCGTAAATCGTCATTTCAGTACGAATTTAAAGTATGGATCTCTCCACGAGTCCGGAACTCACAGATATGCATTTTATTTATGAAGTTGCGGCTAATGGAGCAGCTACTCGAAGGGAGTACAGAGAAAAATTCCCACGTACTGCTTTTGAGCAGATGCCCTTTTTTCGTCCGCAGCTTCATGGATAAAATGCACGAACTCAACGTTCACGCAGCGATGCATACCGTTTGAAAATCGCACAGGGAATAAAGATTTATCCCATCAGAACGTTTTTATCTAAACTTAATAGCGCCCAGTACTACCTCAACAAGCCGATTCTGCACACTCATTCCATAACGAAATCTACTTATTTCAGGCTCCTCTACATTTTGTCAGATATTTCTAAATCACCCTGCAGGTCAGGCGATCTTATAACTGGACCACTAGAATATTATGTTTCAGTGCCTGTCTGCATCACTGAAAGCTGCAGAATAAGTTAGATTATGTTTCCTTTTCTTGCTGAAGCCATTATGATGACATTTATGAGATTCTACCTAGTGTACCTGTTGCCTTTGAAGAGCTTTTATGGAAGTTTTAGTAATATGCGGATTATTTAATATTTATTTCTTTTGAAATTCATGGAATAGGAAAATGAACTACTAAACTAATTTTAGGTATTGTCATCGCAAAAGGAGATTTTTAAAATTTTTATCACAAAATTTGCTTTAAGAGAAAGCATATTTCCAGACCATCATTTCTCGAAATGCAATCAGTGAGAAATCCTAAAATCTAGTGTAATGAGTATATCTCTACATGCTATTTTTGATACAAAATATCTTATTTTAGAAATTAACGATACAAAGTATACTTTTTCAAATAAATTACGGCGTTTTGATTTGTACGTAAACTTTTGCTGTGTTAAACCCTCACTTTATTATACTAGTTAGGAATAAATTTATGCATATTTCAGAATGAATTCTAAATAGTCACTAAGGAAAAAAAATGCTCATTTAAATACTTTCCTTAAAATTTAGAACAATTTCCAAGAGTAAACAGATAGAAATTTTGCAGAAAAATCTTTCGTCCAAATTTTCAAAAAATGAATTTAGTTAGTCAAAATTCAGTTAAAACATTTCAGCCTTTCCCTCTCCAAGCCTTCCCCAGTTCCTTACATTACCAAAATTCAACCTGCACACAAATGTTCTAACGAACATATCTCACAAAAATAGATTTAGAGATTCGTTTTAAGGAATTTTCTTCTTTCTTACTGCGTGACTTCGTCATGTAAGTGAAAAGCAAGTTTAGACATGCAATCGGAAGGTCTAGAGTTCAAATCCCGAAGAGGGCTTTATTGATTTTTCATATTTTTACTTCGAAATGAATCTAATGATTCTACTCACTCTCTGAAATGTTATGGGCGATAATTCGTCGCCCCAAAATTTGGTGAATGAGCTTCCTTTTCCCCAATTACCTTAAAGTGGGAGAGAAGATAAGAAATTTTCTTTTTCCTTACTGCATACCTTGGTGATATAATTATAAGGTAGGTCCGGCTAGCAATCGGAAGATCCAAAATTCGAATCTGAGCGACGGCGTCGTTGGTTTTTCCCATTTCCTACTCCAAAATAAAATTAAAGACGCTACAACATCAAAGTAAAGGAATTCTGTAAAATATGATTCTTTCATAATCGTAGTGATTGTTTCCAGTTTGTAACAGTAATTTATATCTAATTTCTTTCAGGAAAGCTTTCCCTGGCTACCCCAGGAGAAGAGAGGGCCGCAGCAGAGGCCAATTTGGTAAGTATCAGCTCCGTATTTACCAATTTCGTGGATCTTCTCGTCCAGAAATTCGTTTTTCTTGTAAATCTTTATCTTGCACGCCATCGTCGAAGAACTAGGCCCTCTTCTTCAGAAAAAGAATAAATCAATAATTATAGTTTTTGAAAAACAGCCATGATTATCGTCTTTTTTCATTTTTCTGCAAAACTGCAATTTTAGGTCGTTTCATCGTTTTAGTTGATAAAACTGTACTTGAATTAATTATTTCATGCATAGCAGTCTTTTCTCATTCTCATCTCTTGAAAATAACTTATTTATACGACCTGGAATGTCGTTTTAGAAGCTTAATCTTTCATGAATATTTATACCACTTACATTAGTATCCATTAATTATATGAAATTTGCTTTTTGAGGAACTATCCACGAATCATTTTAATTAGTTTTAATTTATTTATATTTAACTGAACACAAAAAAGTGAACCTACGCTATAACAGTTTTGAGATAACATATAAAAATATGTTATGTTAGATAGAACTAAAAAAAATGATTTGGTCTTTAGATATTAATACCGGAAGAAAAACGAAATGTGAAGAAAGGAGAAGGAAATTGCTGTACATTAAGAAATAATGCCTCCGGCGAAATTGTCATAGAAATAGGACAGTGAAAGGAAAGAATTAAAAGGAAGTTCAAATAAAGTTCCCCCCCCCCAAAAAAAAGCCTTTTCTCCAGCTGATATCACAGCTGCTTTTTATATGTAATTTAAAGACGTTCGTGGATTAATAAGTTTAAAATTGGAAATGATAATAAGGTAATACTAATGAAAGAATAAAATTTAAGGAAATGAACCTGCTTCAGTATTTGAAACTTATAAAATATAAAGAGGCTAATAATTCAAATATTTTTATTGATAAAGTAAATCTTTGCATTAATAACCTCTTGTCAGTCGAAAAGGTATTATGTAAGTTTGTTTGAAATAAATTTCATTAGCTAAGACATATTTAAATTGTGAAACAGATGTATGCATCAAAAAGGAAGGAAAGAGATTAATATTACAGGAAGGAACGAGACAGTCTGAGAGCAATGCAATTTCCGGCATTTTTTACAGAGGCGACGCGCTACATTTCAATACACATTTGATGCGGAAGAAACACAGATTTTCATTGCATTCAAGGAAGAATGAAGAGACATGAAATCTGAACTTGGATCTAGATGCAATTTAAACAATGAGCATCAAAATAATAACAAAGAAAAAAGTGTTTCTTCCTGTAAGTTAACAAACGTACTGAAAAGCTTTGATAGTAACGAGAGACATAAATGTCTGACACGAACTGACGACAATACGTATAGCGTTCATCCACACAGAAATCCTTCTTCCAGAGGATAGTTTCTTTCAATCTTAGCTAAAAGTTGATTCAACGGTGTTTTACGCCTGATGAAAAAAAATGAATGAAAAGTTAGTTATGCATGGTGAAACATAGAAGACCTATAACTGAAAAGTATTTTTCAGAATATTCAACGAAGCTTCCAAATGATAATAATAGTAATAATAAATGGCTTTTAAATATTCAGTTAATAAGAAATATAGCATGTTTATAACAAAAAATGTTTTAGTTCCATCAAAAGTATATTTCGCAAACAGAGAGTTGGAATTGGAAAACCACAAATTTCATTTTCATTTCAAGCATGAAATTGCTTATTATTTTAATTTATAATTTTTCGAAGGATTGTAAAAATATTTGATAATGCTATAGAATATTATTATTAATTTGTTTTAACCATCCAACGCATTTGTATTATAAATTCAATTCTTTAATTTTACTTTGGCAGGTAAATTATCAATGAAGGCCCACTTTATTTTTAATGCTTATATACAAAATATTTACTATAGTTTTCATTATATTTAAGCTAATATAAAGCCGTAGTTTCACCTTATATGAAATACCTTTTCCTTAATGTAGGTAGGTGAATTATGAATGAAATCGGGATAATTTCAAAGTATGAAAAATTTCGAGTCTGTGCTATTGTTTTAAACATATTCCAAGAATAAAGAAACATTCCTGATTTAATCATTGCTCTTCATGTTCAACTATTTTAACTGAATTTTCATGATTTTCAAGAAGCAACCAAGTAACCAATAATGACAGTCTATCAACTTACATCTCGATCTTACTGTAAGAAATATGCTGGCCTTTAAAAAAGTGTTTCTATTGATGTCTACGAGACTATCCCAGCTTCGAAGGGATAATAAAGATTTCTTTCACATTTCTAATAACGATAAAAGTTTGAGTTAACTGAGTGTCCGTATCAATTCTGTATTGCTCTTTTTATCTGTCTCTTAATGCCTTGCTGTTTTCGTTGATAGGACTATTATTTTATTTCCATATTATGAACTTATTTATATCACGCCATTATTTTTGGAAGAAGTTTTACAATTAAAAAAGTTTTAAGGTTAAGCAATGTAATTAATGAATTTACATTTCTATTCAGTATCATATTGTTTTATTAATTATCTAAAAATTCCTTTTAAAATCCATGATTTTCCGATTCTTTTGAATAATCTGTAATGCATAAATTACTTTCTTGTAATTTGCAACCAGCGATCAGCATAATTGCCTAAATCAGAATTTGTACCTCAAAATGAATAATTGTTAGAGAGTCCTTTTTTTCGTGCTTAACCGAAAACTGAATGTCTTTTATTTTTTATTTGAAATAGCAATGTAATTCTTCAACATAAAAAACCTATATGCATGCATCTTCAAAAACATTTTTAAACGTTTTCTAAAAGCTATTTTAATTATGTGTAGTTTTCAAGTAATTATGTTATAAATAGTGCAGTTTGTTGATGAAACGTTTTATTGATTTTTTTTAATTTCAATTAACTTTAAAAAATGTTCAATATCATAGATATGTATATTAATAAATGATTTACTAAAGTACTTTTGCTATGCATGAAAAATATTTTAATTTCTTTCAAGCAATAATTTGAGTTTATGCAACAAATTGCTTTAATGATATCTATTTATAAAGAATTTGCGGAGAAATGTCAGAAATTTTCTTACACGAAATAACTTCTGAGTAAATATACAATTAACTCAAATTACTCAAGAAGTACGTGTTGAAATTTTACTAACGCGTTAAATATGCCTATACTTTCAAATTATTTCAAAGTTTTCAAAACACCAAAGCAATATGCATATTTTTTATTTTTAAATAGTTGACTACTACACGACTAAATGTGTATTTTATGCAGATTCTAAGGTTAGTAAGGGAAAATAATTCATTTCATTTATTGTACATTTATTGCTTAAATTCAGACTTTCGAATATGAATACAATATTTAGCTTAAGTCTGTGCGATACCGTGAATAAATAATAAACAGATTTCCAATAAGAAAATATTAAGCTACATAAATTGTAATAAGAACATGTGCATATTATTTTTTTTATTAAATCAATTAATTTTTTTCTAAAATTCTTCATTAAAAGAAAAAGATTCATTTTTAAAGAACATTTTAATTTTGAAAATTTAACGTTGCAATTTCTTGATAAATTCTGAAGAAATTTAAGCACTAATGGATAATTTTGATAGTTGCTCAAATCTTTCTTTGATAAAAAGCTCATTCTAGCTATTTCGTTGCATTTTTGCTTGTTCTAACTATTATAATATTAGCTCTTTAAGAGCTAGTGTGCTTTAAATCCTTACTAATGCAGGTAAAACATGCGCAACTATCCGGTATTCTCTCGACATTTTTACCTGATCCTCAGGGTTCCGGTTACATGATGGCCTTCCCCATGAATGACGATCAAGTAGCGGAAGAAAGCGCCCAGGAGGCAGTCAAAATCCTCGCAGAATCTTTGGTCTCAGATGACAATGATGATGACGACGATGATGATGACGAGCCCGCAGACGAACAAGAGAAGAAATCCGATGACACAACGGCTGAAGACGTCAAAACTGAACAAACAGAGCAACCTGAACCTATGGGTATTCTTCAAGCTGAACTCGCAGCTGAGGAGGCAGAAAAGCCAGCTTTGCCACAAAGACCTTTCTTCAAAAGACCAAAAATTGAAGAACTAAGGAAAATCTTAGGTTTCCCTCCTCCGGAAGGTCCAGCTGCCAAATCCAAACCCATTCCTCAGGAGAAACCTAAGGTATTCCAAAGCATGTTTAACAAACCTAAACCTAAAATTGAACAATCACCACTTGGAGGACTTCAGTTTAATTTGAGAAGAGAGGACCGATTGCGGCCTTTCGGTTTTCCTATGCTTCCTCTGAAAAGGGATGACAGTTTCAGGCCCTTTGGATTTCCGGATCTCGTCCAAGCTGCTTCAAGCATTCTTAGAAGAGCTATACTAGATGACAACAATGAAAACGATATAAGTAAAGATGATAAAGAAGAAGAACAAAATATTAATGAGACTGGTCCAGAAGAAAACGAAGAGGAGGAGGAGGATGAAGATTCCCTCATGATTGTTCCAATTCCTGAGCCAAAGGAAGTTACTATTGAGAGACCACCATTATTCCGCCGATTCCCTATTCCCTTCCCTTTCCCTGTACCTAAACCAATGCCACAAAGCAGGCCTCGTCTTCCTTTCCCTCCTCTAACACCAGTAGCTTTCTTCCTCCCCATAGCTCAACAAATAATGCAAAACATTCGTCATGCCCAACCTAGATCCCAACCTCCTATGGTTCCATTATCTCACATGCATCCCATGCAAAATCTAATACCAATCCAGACACAGATTCCGATAGTTCCTATTCATCATCCAATGCAAATGCAGCAAACCCAACAACAGCAGCAGATGATTCCCCTGCATCATCCTATGATTCCCGTACAACAACCTATCCAACAAATTGTTCCTTTCTTCCCTGTACCTCAAGCCGCTTTCCATGTACCAATACTAACACCTCTTCCACCTAACATGCAACGTCCAATGATGCGCCAAATGCCACGAAGAATGCCTATGCATGCACCACCTCCACCTCAAGTTCCCCGAAGATTACCCTTCCCTAGTCCAATAAGTCGTATGGCAGGTCATCAACCACACCATCCCCTTCAACCACAAATTGTTAATCCCATGGTCCGAAGACCAATGCAAGCTTCCCCTAATACCCGTCCTATGCCGCGTGTGGTCCGCCCACCCATGCCCCCTGTTCATCCAGTCTTCTTTATGATGGCACCGATGCCAGTTCCTAATATACATGTGCCAATCGCCCAAGCACAACAGCAAGTGCCAGTGTATCACAGGCCCCAGAATGTGCCTTTCCTCCCACAACACATGACATTAATTCCCCAGCAACGTCAACATTTGCAGCCTATGCAAACATCAGAAGAAGAGCGTGTCATTTTCCTCAGGCCAGAGCAAGAAGATCAGGATGATGACCAGGAAGTTCTGATCCTTGTACCTAGCGATGAAGTAGAAGTCGCTCAAAGACCACCAGTTATGCCACCACAGTTTATGAGACAGGTGCCAACACCTGTGATCAGTCCTCTTCAGAGGATCAAGCTCTTACGCGACCTTCTAATGGCCCGACAAGCAAACCGACAAACTATGTCTCCTCAAAGTCGAGCCTCAAGAGTGGTCGAGATTGTACAGCAGCAACTCCGAATATTCCCTGCTCATCATCCACAAGCTCATCCTCCTCAACCTCAAAGAGCAGATTCAAGTGAGTTGCACCCGGTATATGTTCCTTATCCCGGAGCTCAGTAAAGAAGGAGAAGTGAGATATCTCCTTCCATTTGGACTCATTAGTGCATCGAGTACATAAATGAAATTCCATCTGTCGTGACATCATTTGAATATTGGCTCATCGCGGATTAATTTGGCAGCAGGGATGTCAGATTAATTTATGTGACTTATTGTTCTCGATAAAAATGTAAGATCTCACTTTTATTTTTAAATGTTGTTACCTGTTTAATTGTTCTGCGAAGACAATAGGTAAAATGCAGATTAGGTTTTATCAGAGTCAGAGATAAAGCCAGGATAATAAATATCTAATTTATCTGTCATGCAAAGTAGGCCTTCACAATTGAAAAGAGAAAAAAATAGAGTAAACAAATTATAAACAAAGAAAAGAGTAATCATGGAAGACCACATTGAAGGTTGTTGTCTACAAAAATATTGTGATCTGGCATCCCTGTCCAACGGAACTTAATGATTGGTGGACGAAAATTGTTTTCCGAGCTATAGAAGGGAAATTTATTTCTTTATAAGAAATGTGTGCAAAAGAAAATTTTAAAATATATAAGACATAAATCATTGCTTATATTTTCTCCATATGTATATAATTATATATGTATGCAATATTAACGAATCATCTGTAATTTAAGGTTTTGAAATTATGCGATTTAATAATCAAACTGATTATATCAATGTTAGTCTCTACCACAGGAAAACGGTTATTCACTGGCTTATATTGTAAGATAAGCAAGTAATAGTCGCAGTTTTCTCCACCTACAAATAATCATTAGGTTTCGTAAAATGTAAAATTCTGTGCGGTGCAATACCTTTTGTAAAATATTGAATTCAGTACCACTCAGTATTAAAATAATGAAAATCTATCAACTACAAAATTTGAACTTTGAAATTTAAATCGACAGATATATTAGCATAAATATAAAAAATTTCAGTAAAAAAAGAAAATTTTACTTGGTTTGACGTCTGTAAAAAGAATTAAGTAACGCACATTTAACAGCTTGATTGTGTATAGGCCTATACCCTAACTAATAAAGGTTAGTGGTTCAAAATGTACAAAGAATAAATACTTTATAAAATTGATTTTCGTATTTCACAGTTATTGTACAACCAAGAATGATTTGTAAATTTCTTTTCATAAATAACTCAGCGTAGAAATAATTTTTAAATAAATGTATTTGTAAAATAAAAACTTTGTTTTAAGTTTCTGTGATGGTTTTATTTTGTGTTTTCTACATTAATTAGTATGCCATGCGTTTAACTGCCTCCTTCAGGGGGGTTTCTGGAAATATTCTATTTAATCAATTTTAGAAAAGTTTATGAAAAAAGAATTTTATTTGATTTTAAACGGAAACTTTCTCGCGGAATTCTTAGTTTGTAAAAGATAACCCAGGAAATAAAACCCTTGTTGATACAATTTGGAAAAAAAACCTAACATTTCGATTTGAACTATCTAGAAAAATCCAACTTAATAAATAAATAATTATTAATGCAAACACTAATATATTTTAAGATCTTCTTCAAGCTTCGTTTTATATTTGATCAGTCAGGTAAATGATTTCAGTTACCAAATAAGTTAGTCACGACTCTCATGTTCTTTACATTAATATTACCGAATGAAATATAAGATTTCGAATAAAATTTGCAAGAGAAAGGAGCGTAGTTTGAAGCTGAAGTATTTCATTATTTGTAAAGAATTGTTAAATTATGATTTTTCTTAAGTCTATCTTACTGTCCCTCCCCCATTATTTTCGAAGAAATAATGAAAGAATGCAAAAGTGTTTACTAACAATACAAAATAACCCAATTCGGAAAATATCTGATAAAAAATGTAACATTAACTGGTTCTTGGAAATGGGTTCAGGAAAAAAGGAGGGAAAGGAAACCAGTCATTCTTTCCCAAAAGCTATTTGTAATACTTGATCGCACACTACCCAATTTCATTTAAAAAAATTTCTTTAAGCAAACTTTGGAAGTTTTATGTTTTAAAAAATGGAATAGGTAGATATTCGTTGTTGACTAATACAAAAAAACAGACTTTTATTATACGCTACTTCTGCATTCTAAACTAGGATAATTCTGTATTTTATTTGTTAAATAATATTATAAAAAAGTAAGTGCACATAAATTTAGCAAAACAGGTAAAGGAGTTAACAAAGGTATCAGATTATATTAATTAACAAAGATCATTAAAACTATAGTTATGAAGAGTCACGCTTTTATTCATGTTCCAAATAAATATTAGGGAAGAAAGTAAACTTTCCTGCTTGATAAAGATTCTTACTTCTTAGACCAAAAAATTGAGAATCGAAAGTTCAAATTTAGCAAAATGAGAGTGAATATATATACATAAAAACGAAATTCTTAAAGATTTTAAATTAATATTGTAAAAACCGCGCAGTATGCTACGAAATTAATTAAAATTAGGTCAAGAAATTGGTTAACAGTCTAACTCGAGAATATTTCCTGTTCTGGTCGAAAGGAGGGGAAATATACGGATCAAAACTGAAATAAAAACAATTTAGTAAAATTAATATAATTGAATATTATAAAATTAATACAAAAGTTCCATACAATTTTTCAAAATTCCATGATATTTTCCAAGGAGAAGTCGAAGAAATTTCAACAGAGTCACATTTATATCTGAATGATAATCACAATTATATCTGGATGATTTTTTTTATAATTAAAAAAATTGGTAATTTAAAAATTGCCATTTAAATAGTAATTTAATTAAAATTATCAACTAAAAGCTTTTAAAAGTGCAATAGAGTAACATTTTTTATTAAATATTTTATTTTATTAATCATCAAGATACAATCTGCTCCGACATGACACTAAAACAAAATTACTGTAAAAACAAGCACAATAATAAAAATTCTTGAGTAAGAAACTAGAAAAATATTGGGTAATGTGCTAAATAAATATTTAAATAGTCCGTCTATATCTGTTACTAACAAATGTTCATTTCTATTCCTGTCCTATTATACGCCAAATAGGTGAAGAAGACTTCACTCTCTTTTTTATTTTTCACAACCTTTTCTATTCTCCAGTACCCACATATAACTCCTCTTAAAAATCTTTTTACATGCAATTTTTTTTTATTTAAAATTTCTCACACATAATTCATTTGCTTTTGTTAATTTAAATAGTTTTAAAAATAAAATTTTTAAAAATTTCATTTCTTTCCACAACTTGTTCTGTAATTTAAAAAAAGTTTACTTTGTTATTTTTAGGGTTTAAGTTATTTAAAAAATCCTTTTTTGAAAAATTATCTTTAATTAGCTCTCTGTAATTAAATTTAATAATACGAAATTAATTCCAATTTAATTCAAGTATAGCACTAAACTTACAATCTTCAACATTTTCATTTTTCAATTTTGTAAGCTACTTCTTTATACCTCAACTCAACTCTTGCTCTTTATCTTTTTCATTTCATCACAATCCTCACCTACCACTCAACTCGACTCAATTTTCTAAGCAGCATTCCCTAAAGTTATACAGAAAATTATCATGTGGCTGTAACACTTCATTCAGTCTAATTAGTCCTTTTAATTTTCCATTCAAATTAATTTATTTTATTTAATTGATTCAGTCTAATTTTAATTTTCGATTTTAAGCATACTGCCTTTTTTCTGCATTTGAGAGGAATTCTTCTTCACTTCTGTCTTCTTGAAACCAGCATAATTTATTCAGTCATGAATACAAATGTTGTAACTTATAAGTGTAAAATAGTAGTGATAATTCTTTATTTGCAACTGATTTAAACGCAGAATAAAATCTTTTGAATCTTTTGCTAACTTTTTATTTGGGGTGCACTGCTCTGCACAACACGTTACCGGCGATGTGGAAGCTCTTAGTATACCTGCAGCTATGTTTTTCTGTTAACGTTTTGAATAGAACGACTTGTTGCCTGAAGAATCTCTGGAACAGTTCTGAAATTAATGTTACGAAGTGGTTTCTCCATCTTTGGAATTAAATCATAGTCGAAGGGGTTTAATTCTATGTCCCTGAATATTGCTTTGTAAACTCATAAGAGGAGGAAGGGTACTGTCTCTTCTTCCGCGAAGTTAACGCCCGAAGTTCTTTCGCTGTTGGGGTCCTGATAGACTTTTGATTTTCAAAGTGACCGGTAATGACGCCACGCGTTCGACTCAGTTTTGGCTAATAAGATCTGACTCATGTCTTAACCAAGGTAGTGATATGGCATAGGAAAGCCTCTCCTTCGGGCCCAAATGCATTTCAGCAGTTTCATTTAACAGAAATTTCTGCGTTTCGATCATGCAGATAGCAAGAAGCAACCATTAAAATTCCAACTCAAGTAATAATAGTAATGGCTAGTCTTTGACATTATTTCTCGAATGAATATGTTTATTTATGAAAAAGAATATATGTAATTGGTGCAAATGTGACACTTTCGATGAAATTTATGCAAGAAATATGTAAATTCATAAAAAAATATTTTTATTAGTCTAACATAATTTTTATTAGACCTAACATCCGTTAATATTTATCCCTAATAGAGCAATGTCTTTTGCAGCATTATCTGATTAGAGCAGGGATTGAAAAATGTCATAAAACTGAAAAATAATGCTATCTTTTCCAGGAGTTAATACGAACAACCCTCTTATCAACTTTATCAAATCATTGTTAAAGTATAATGACAATGATTGCTATGTGTTAAGAAATAAAAAATACAAAAATGCATACAAAGTGAAAAAATTCACAATCTAAAATCTTTAGATTACAATTTACTCTTCCATTATCTTTCTATGAGGTCATCGAAAAAACGCTTATCGCCAAAGTTTTTAAATATTAAAAATATATAAAAATTAAAAAGTTTAAAATAGTTATAAAAACATGTTCTTTTTGTACTTAATTTAAATTTATACCTCTTCTTTGTAATTCGAAAAATTAATTAATTATTGTTAGATAAAATTTTAAAAATAACTCAAAAATATTTTAATTTTAGACCCCGGAAATTATTTTTGCATATACATTTTGAACTTAAAATGGTATGACCGGTAAAATGTAAAAATATTTTTAAGAAATGAATTCCTTTTAAACCAAATTTTTAAAAAATATCTAGAGAAACTTGTAACTTATTTGTTATTATTGTTGCTTGCTTACGGGTTCGTAATGGATTGAATGCACAAGTCGATAAAAAGTTAATAAAATTTATTCGTTTCACAAGGAATAAAACAAAATGCTGAAATATTTCTTCAGAGATATTCATACAATATCACAATATTTCAAACGTTAAACAGAACTCAATTCAAAACAGAGAAAGTTAATCCAACCTCACAGCGAATTCGCTACAATCAGTAACAGCGTTAAGTAAACAAAATGTTAGCTTAAAACATCAGTAACTGAGCTGAGGCGTTTTAATTCGGCTTTTATAAGCTTTTTAATTATTCACTAGAACATTCTAGTGAATAATTAAAAACCTATTTTCTCCATTTTTCTCAATTTTTCAGGATGGCAACAACAATTACGAGATATTTATTTATTAAATATTAAATGCACGCGCTCTTTTATTTTTACATTTCCGACGTAGCTTTTTCTTCAAAATCGTCTGCGTTGCACGGGAAAATAAAATAATTTCCATTACAATTCTATGTCAATAGCTAAATAAATACAAAATCCGTATTTTAAGTGGGTCTGCAGTTAAAGGAAAAAATGGATGTTGATATGCTAAAAAAAAGCGTGCAACGGCAGGCAGTGCTTTCACTAGGACGGTTATAAGGTATTTCTCCCGCCTTCTTCGCATGCCTTCGTGGTGTAGTGGTCTGCATGCTCGACGCGTAACCGAGAGGTCCGTGGTTCGATTCCCGGCGAAGGCGTTGCTCATTTTTCATAATCTGATGCTTCCAAAAATACCTAATGTATCTACACGGTTAAGATTCTAAAGAAAGAACTTTGTAAAGATGTTCAAACGGATAAAGCTGTATTAAAAGATAAAATTGTGAAGTTACAAACGATAATTGCTGAGTTAAAATCTTACGATTCAGAAATGCTGGATTTATTGATTAAGGGAAAGCCGCTGAGGATGATCTAAAGCAGAAGTTATAATCTGCGAGGACTATTAAGATAAATTTATCGCTCTTAATCGTCGGGTGAAAGAGAGTATAGAAAATGCGGATGACCGTAGTGTCTACACAAGTTCTAACACGGATAGTAGCATACGCGCTTCTAATGAAAAACGGTACAAATTGCCAAAAATTCAAATTAAAAAATTCGATTGGCAATTATTAAGTTACCTTACATTTTGGGATCAATTTACGAAGATCCCTGAGGATAAGGAACTTAATGACGTTGGCAAATTCCATTATTTAGCTCAATCAATGTTACCAGGAACTCGGGCTAGTGAGTTGATAGATAGTTATTCTTTAACAGATGAAAATTTCCCAAAAGCTGTTTTTGCGTTTAATGAGCGTTTTGGAAACAAGGAAATTTTAACTGATATACATGTGAGGGAATTGTTAACATTAGTTATCCAAAACGTACGCTTACAGGGAAAGGATCGTTTGCTGCTAGTGTCCCTGTTTCAGAAAATCGAGTCCCACCTCAGATCTCTAAAGTCTTTATGTTTAGTCCTAGATACTAATGTGTCCTGTTTATATCTCATGGTCGAGTCTTGCCCGTCGGCTGAGTTGCTTAGAGTATGGCAGAGAAGCATTTTGTTCAGTAACCAGGGGTCACGTCTCTCAAATCTCCTGGAATTTTTGCGAAAAGAGTTCGAAGGAGAGCAGGAGTTAAACTAGCCAGGTCTGGATTTGAAATTTCTTCTACTTCGCGCGATGAACATTCTAAAGATGTTAAAGTTAAGAACAAAAAATCAATCGCGAGCGCAGCAAGTCTAGTGGCTATCAAAGAACAAAATGTGTTTTTTTGCGGAAAATCTCAGGAAAGCAAAGAATGTTTTACAGATAGATAGATGTGCTTAAAGGAAAGATTAGGCAAATTAAGGGAATAAAAATGCTGCCTTCGCTGTCTTAAATCAGAGCATTTTCCGAAGCAGTGTCCTCAGTTTATTCAGTGCTATTCGTGTAGGCGATCTCACCCTATAATTTTATGTCCGGAGGTATCAGAGAATAATGTGGAGAATAAGGCAAAGCGAAAAGAGTCAGTAACAGTACAAAGTACAATGGCCTCTCCCTTATGTAGGAATGAAGTCACTCTATCAGGACTGGTGTTTCTTTTAATTGATTTCGCAAACATAATTGTAGTACTGAGTAGGTAGCTTACTAAAAACTATGTCGTGCGTCTGCAGAAGATACAACAAAGATAAGGAGGGTTCAAATTACCCTTTATTTGCTTATCGATTTTACATACGTTCCCGAACTTCGGGATATAACGACCAACCACTTGTGGTCTGAACGTAAAAGAATATAAGACTACTAACTAACTAAACTTTAAATAAGAGCTGACATTTAATATCTTACACAGATGACTAGCACTAAGACAAGCCTTTTAAATTACTACGCCTGTAGTAAGCAAACTGCCGAAAACTACAATACGTCTTTAACTTTCAAGAGGGTTAAACTTCTAGCCTTAAAGGCGGACAGTAACTTATGGCAAGCTCGCGTGAAGACTCGTAGCAAGAGGGCTCTCTCTCCTTCCTTCTAATGTCTTGGCAAAAAGCCACAATTAGCAAGTGCAATTGCATAAACATATTCACGCGTTAATTCTGGCCGGAAATGTAAAATAAGATATTATAGTAAAGTTTTAAAATAAAATAAACGTTAGTGAACTAAAAATCCTTACATACTTCCCATATAATAAGTTTAATAATTTAATTTTCCCATTTAATAAGTTTGAAACTAAGGTCTAAATGACCTTGCTGAAAAGTTTTAATTCTAAATTATAAGTCTAACGCGAGGCCAATCTTTCACAAAACCTCCTCACTAAAACTATCTAACCTAGAAATTATGTAAAATGCAGTTTTACAATATTTTCTCCAGGGACAATTATTTTTCATCTGTTGTCATCAATGTCTTGACTCTTATCGGTTCCTTCCAGAGATCTGGAAGGAAAACTAGTTTAATCAATTTGTCAAGTAATTTAAATGGCAAGTAACATGAACACGTATACCTTTTTTCTTTTAAAATTCTATTCTTATTTCATTCACACCATTATTTAATTATCTCCATGTGCTCTCTGACCTGTGTTGTAAAGAGAGAAACACCAAACACTGGCGTTTCTATGTACAAGTGTTCAACACTACAGTCTACAATCAAAACACTAACATGTTAAAATTCAACATAACGAGACCTCAAAACATGCCTTACATTCATCTCCGAATCTTGAGGTACTATAGTAAAATAAGTGGCTAACTCTGCAGTGTAGCGTCAGAGAACCTAACTACATTCATTCATTCCAAATTTAGCACATATTCACCATGCGTTAAGTTGTATTTATGCAGTCATATTCTTTTAACTCAGCAGTTTTAAACTTTTACATTCATATAATGCTTTCACATTTAACACATCACTGTACTTAAATTTTAACTTAACAGTTCACATGTATATGAGAGAACACATTAACATGCCATTAATTCTACACATTTGAAAATATACAGTTAACTTTCTTCTACTGAAAGCAAGTGCTGTTTCTTTTACATTTAAAAATTACATTTCACAAGTCGTTCAGACTAAAATGTCTTTTCTTAACAGAATCTTTTCAATATTTCTTTATACAATATTTTTAGAATGTTCTTAAGGTACTTTTCTTATATAGTTACAAAATCTTTTACAATACTGAAGTATTTACACACTACTATTACACAATAATATTAGATTACTTGCGAGTAGTTGAAAACCATAGTAACAAATAGGTAAAACTCATTTCTAGCCTTTTTGGCGATAAAGGTAGACGTCACATGAAGTAAAACTAAAATTCTGCCACTTGCAGTAAGAACGAAAATTAACTTAAAGTTTCAAAGTAACATAAAGTTTTACTTATCTTTTTGATATTCAGACATCCATTTAGCTGCCCACTCCTGGAAGGTAGCAAAGACCATGGTTTGATCCTTGTCCGGGTCCGACCCTTACTTTCCTCTACAGTCTGTTTCCTTTTGGGGCGTGCTGGATGCTTCTTGAAAAACTTCTTCCTCTCTGTTGGTTGATTTCTGGGTCGCTTAATAGGTGCTGACCTTGGGGGCGTCGGGACATTTCTGGTCGGTTGTTATCGAAATCTGGAAGTTTGCTATTCCAACTTTTGTTCCCTTGAGTCTGCAGCTGGCTTTCCCTTGTCAACTTTTGGACACTTGCTGCGTAGACTCCTTCCTGAGGGTTCACTATTTCTTTCCTCACAGGTGCTTTACTGCGACCATTTCTTCTCGCCTTCTTGGTACTGTTAGAATTTCCGTCTTCCTCCTATTGAAGCCGCTCGTGACATCTGTTTTTTGGTTGGGGAAATATCTTCCTTTTCTTGTTATTTCCGGTGTTCCATCGGGGGAAGGGGACTTTTCTTTTCTTGTTCGTATTTTTACTTGTGGCTGACTCTGGCGGTCGTTGCTGTTGTGCCATGTTTTGAGAAAGTGCCTGTCTTGCCGGATCTTGAAATAGTCTCATGTTATTTCGATTGTAATACGCTTAATTTGATCGATATTTGCGTAACGTTTTCGCCATTCCTGGCTCTTAAAACCACCACTGCCTGGGTTATTTTTTCAATAGAAAACAGTCCTTCAAACTGTGGACAGAACTTGGCCACTTTATCTTCTGGAGCTGAGGAAAGTGAATGTTTTAGCTTCAGTACTTCATCCCCCATATTATAAGTTACTTCCCGTCTTTTCATATCATAATAAAGCTTCTGTTTCCTCTGTAATACTTCCGTGTTTTCTTTTACCTTCTTAATTAACTTTTGTATATCCGCCATTTGGAATTCAGGGACCCTTTTTTTAACATAAAACAATTTGTCCAGTGGGGTTATAATCTTCCTGCCTAAAAATAACTCAGCAGGAGTTTTGCCTGTCTTGTCGTGCTTGGCGGTCCTAAGAGCGAAAGTTAATTCATTGACATAATTACCCCACTTTTGTGAAAATTTTTAACATAACTACGAATAATTTTAACTATGTTTCTGTTGACCCGTTCTGCTATATTTGATTGCGGCCGATACGGGACCATTATTAAATGACGTATGCCCAGTTTTTGACACATGTCTTCAACACTATTGCTTATAAACTGAGGACCATTATCCGATATAACTTTTAGAGGCGCCCCGAATTTTAAAATATATTTATTTAAAATAGAATCAATAACTAATTTTGCAGAGGCTCGTTTTAGGAGAACAAGCTCGGTCTATTTACTAAAATGGTCAACCATAACAAGGAGATACCGACTTTTATTAAATTGACTTTTCGGGAAAGAGCCCAATCAATCGACGTCAATTATTTAATACGGAAATTTTGATTTAATGCTAGTTAGAAACCCGACCGGGCGGAAATTAATATAATTAACTACCTGGCATGTTGGGCAAGACTAGACATACACCCTTGTTACCTTTTGCAGTTCAGGAAAATAAACTGCTTCGCGTACGCGTTGGTGGTTTTCCGAATACCATCATGAGCTGCCAGCGGCGAATCGTGCAATTCCTGTAGTATATTTAATCTAAGACTAGCTGGGATAACAGGTAGTATTTCATTGTTATTATTTGTAGTTTTCGTATAAAATAATAGACCATCTATCAGTTCGTAATGGGCCGCCTTATTTCTTATCGCCACAATATCTTGGTGGCTAAAGTTTTCAGAATCTCTTAAATAATCATATCTATTTTTAAATTCCGGATCCTTGCCCAGTTCCGTTATTACTATCTCACGGGAATCTATCATCTGGGATGGGAGCATTGCCACTGAATATAATCTAGCGACCGCCTCGTGATCAAAGTAGACTGTTACTAGAGAACATATAAAATAGACCTTGAACGTCTGTGCTGCTAACAGAACTGAAAGTGTTTCCATTTCTGTTGCTGAATAATTTCTTTGAGTATCGTTTAAAGTGCGACTAAAGAATGCCACGGGCTGCCCATTTTGGGAAAAAACTGCCCCTACGGCTTAATCCGAGGCATCGGCCGCGATTTCTAAATTTTTATCATTTTCGAGAAATTTCTAAACAGGGGCTATAATCCGCTTGTTTTAATTTTTCAAAAGAGGTGTTAGCTTCGACTGTCCACGAAAATCTTGCTTTCTTTCTTTTTAACTTTAATAGCGGTTCGGCAATTGTGGCAAAATCCTTTATAAAGGACCTATAGTAGGAGCAGAGCCCTAGAAAAGAAGCTAGTTTCTTCGCCGTATTAGGCGGCGGATAATTCTGATTTGCAATTATTTTTGATTTGTCGGTTTCGATGCCTTTCTGGGAAATTTTATACCTCAAATAACGCAATTCCTTTGCCGCAAATTTGTACTTTTCAGCATTAACTTTTAAACCGGATCATTTAGTAATAAAAATACTTCTTTTAAGTCTTTAATGTGTTGTTCTAAATTATCACTAGTAACAATAATGTCATCCATAAATAGATAAAAGTGCTTTTCCCGAGGATGGGTCTTAGAGCAATATCCATACAACGTTGCAATGTTCCTGACGCGCCTGGCAGGCCAAACGGCATACGCAAAAATGCATAAGTGCCAAACTTAGTTATGAAAGCGATCTTTGGAACATCTTCAGGTTTTACGCCTATTTTAAAATACCCAGATGTTAAATCTAATGTTGTCATATATTTAGTGGAAGTTATGTTTCGCAAGATTTCCTCAATAATGGGCAATGGATAAACCGCATATTTAGTAAGGGTATTCAATTTGCGGTAATCAACTGCAAAACGCCACCATTTTGGGTGTGTAACCGGATAATCATTATTTTTCTTACATAAAACAACTGGGCTCGCATAACTACTGGAGATGGGCGTGATAATCTTTTCACTTAGCATGTCTTCAGTATGCCATTCGATAAATTTTTCTTTCAATTTGTCATAGCGGTAAGCCTTGCGGCGAACTGGCTGTGAATCTTCCGTATTTATTTCGTGGTTAGTCACTTGCGGGGACACTGAACAAAGTAAAAAATTCACACACCGCTTGGTGTAGATTTTCTTGCTCTTCAGTTGGCAGATGTTCGAGGTTTAATGTAAGGAGATCCGCTTTTACTTCAGGCACCGGTTTCATTCTTAGCTTAAGAGATGCTTGACTGAAATCTAGTGTTGCTTCGGACGCTTAAAGAAAATCTACTCCTAATATGATATTTGCTTGAAGATTTCTTACAATAAGGAATAAAATTTTTATATGCTGATCCTTAATATGGATATACAGTGGTACTTTACCTATACATTTGCATTTTCCCCCTGAGCTACTATAACCGTCGTATTATCCGAACTGTAGATTCTATACCGACGAAAATATTTTTTAAAAATTCTTCTGCCACAAAACTACACTGAGCTCATGTATCCAGGAGGACGGCGCTTGGAATATTGTTCACTAACACTTCAATCTTCGGAAGAACTAAATTTTCACAACAACTTTATTGAGCTTGATAGTAGAAGGATTTTCTTGGCCTTCGGATTACTGCACCCTCCCGTCAACAGAAATCCGTTTCAGTTTAAATCTTCTTTCTTCTTTTCTGCGCCTTTTCGCTGGCCTTCAAACTTTTTGTCTGGCTTAGTTTTGAACTGTTGACGTTCGCTGGTTGTTTTTGAATATTCAGGTTTCTTTTACCACTGATTCGACTTGCTTCCGTAGCCGTGGTCTTGCCTGTGCTGTGGCCGTGGCGCACGAAATTTGCTTCGTTGCTCGTACTGGCGTCTTCTTTCAATGTCTGCGGTTCTTCTGCTTTCAAATTGGATTGCGAGCTCAAATAGTTTTTCCAAAGTCGTCGGATTCCTTAATTCGATAAAGTGACCCCTCAACGCTAATAGCCAAAGTGACTTTTTAGAACTCGTGGACTGGATACAACATAAAGTGGTCATCTAATTCTTCCAAAAAGTTATTCACCGCTGAATTCCCATCGAAGATGGCTGCTGGTTCCATTGATGCTCGCATGGTCTGGGCGATGTACCCGAATCCTTCTAGGGCAGCAGCTGGCATTTCTGAATTTTGAGCCGGGTTCATCATGGGTTCATCGACTTCCTCTTGAAAGTCGGCCATGGGTCTTCTCCTTCGGGCGCCACTATTAGGACTGGTGTTTCTTTTAATTGATTTTGCAAACATAACTGTAGTTCTGAGTAGGTACAGGGAACTTACTGAAAACTATGATCGTACGTGTGTAGAAGATATAACAAAGATAAGGAGGGTTCAAATTACCCTTTATTTGCTTATCGATTTTACATACGTTCCCGAACTTCGGGATATAAAGACCAACCACTTGTGGTCTCAACGTAAAAGAATATAAGACTACTAACTAACTAAAATTTAAATAAGAGCTAACATTTAATATCTTACACAGGTGACTAGCACTAAAACTGGTCTTTTAAATTACTACGCCTGTAGTACGCAAACCGCGGAAAACTACAATACGTCTTTAACTTTCAAGAGGATTAAACTTCTGGCCTTAAAGGCGGACAGTAACTGATGGCAAGCTCGCGTGAAGACCCTTAGCAAGAGGGCTCTCTCCCCTTCCTTCTAATCTCTTGGCGAAAAGCCACAACTTAAATACTTAAGCATTAGCAAGTACAATTTGCATAAACATATTCACGCGTTAATTCTGGCCGGAAGTGGAAAATAAGAGTGATAGTAAAGTTTTAAAATAAACGTTAGTGAACTTAAAATCTTTACAACTTTTATGACTTTAATGGTTGAAGTAGTTGCAGATAATGTAAAGAAGGTGGCCAGGTGCCTCTTGGATTGTGGATCCCAGCAATCTTACGTTTTACAGTCCACAGTTGAAACTTTAAATCTGAAAAGCACTTCCCCTGAGAATTTAACTCATGCATTATTTGGGGGAAGATGGACTGAGTTAAAAATTCACACGTGATATTCTATAAGCCCGGTTGGGAAAAGCAAAGTGTACCAATTTAGTTTTCTGGATCAAAATACTATTTGTGGAGGCATACCACGCATTCCTAAAGGTCCGTTATTGAAGGAATTAAAAAGACACCGAATTTGGATTTCAGATGTCGGTGAGGGTTACCCGGAAATAGAAATCCTCATAGGGAGTGATATTTATAGGCAAATGCTTACTGAAGTACTTCAGCTGGAGAGTGGTTTGACAGTCACAAATACTAAATTGGGATGGACGTCGTGCGGGGAATCGAAAAGAACAATTATCCAAAGTTTTGGAGGTACCTCATCTATGTTAGTAATCAGTCTTCTTATTCAAGACATGAAACCTTCCATTATGTGGAAGTTAGAAACTATCAGCATTGCAGATCATGCACAGAGCATTTCCAAAGTCGCAGAAGACTAAGCAGGCAAGAGCTTTTTCTTAAGGGCTTTTGCAGAATCGAAGATAGTAGACATTGCGTGAGTGTACCTTGGGTTCTAAAATTTCCCCCCTCAGATTCCCTCCAACTTCACACTGCAGAAAAGAGGCTCTTTGCTACTATGAGAAAAGTAAATAAATTTGATGAGTATAGTATGGTATTCAACGAGTGGCTGACGGAAGATGTCATAGAAATTGTCCCAAAATTAGTAAAGAGTGATGGAGGCCATTATTTACCACATCATCCAGAAATAAAATTAGGTAGTCTCATTACCAAGATTAGGCCTGCATTCCATGCATCGAGCCAAGTCATTGGTTCGCTTTTGCTAAATGATTGCTTGATAAAGGTCCAAACCTTGTAGAAGAAATCTCAGCCATTCTAATGTGATTTAGGAAAAAGGCAATTGATGTAACATCCGATATTAGGCGGGCTTTTTCACAGACTGAGATAGAGCGTGAGGATCAAAACTACTTAAAGTGTTTATGGTGGATAAATAATAGACTAGAAGTCACATTTTGTCACAAGAAGGTTGTTTTGGTAACCCGTAGTAACCCGTATTTATTGGTAGCTGTAATTTCCCTTCATTTGTCACATGTTGCACCCGAATTCACAGCTGTTGGGAAAAAAACTTGCCAAATCATTTTATGCTGATAACTGTGTCACACCAGTTGATAATACTGAAGAGCTAAAAATTTTCATGAGCCAGTCGATTACTATTATGGCAGAAGCCAAAATGGATCTTCGAATGTGGACTTTTAATCACTATGGTGATCAAGAGCTAGCAGCTGAAAATAGTGATCCAGTCTCCGCAGTTCTAGGCTTGCAGTGAACGAGATTACAGTCTTACAATATCCGTCCAAAGAGAAATCATTAAATGAGACTTATTAAAAAGGAAATTATTGTCTCTAATCCGTGCTGTTTTTGACCCGCTGGGTTTCTTTGTGCCCGTCATATTACCTGCGAAATTAATTCTTCAAGAGGCCTGGGCAACAAAATCGAAATAGGATATGCCATTACCAGATGAACTTCAAACAAGATTCATAAGATGGATTGAGAGGTTGTCTAGGCTTTCCCGCCTTAAATTACCTCGTCGCATGGGTTATGGAAATAAGGATTCGTGGACTCCACACGTCTTTTGCGATGACAGTCAAGCCGCTTATGCAATTATCATTTTCTTAAAGAGTAAGGAAGAAGACAAAGTTTTCGTGAAATGAATCATAGCAAAATCACGCGTATCGCCCTTAAAGAAAATAAGTGTTCCACGTTTGGAGTTGCTAGCTTGTGTTTTAGATGCACGCTTGGCAAGTTATACTGTTGAAGCCCTGTACTTAGTTGATGCCCCGATATCCCCGATATATTACTGGACGGACGCTACTGTGCCCCTTAGCTGGATACAACGAGAGGAAAAGTGGGGCGTATTTGTAAATAACAGAGTAAAGTAGATTCGGAAACTCTCGAAACAGGAATGTTGGAGACATATCCCTGGGAAATTGAATCCTGCAGATGTGGCATCTCGTGGCTGTACTCCTGAACATTTACAGCAATTCGATTGGTGGCAGGGCCCCGAATTTCTGAAAAGCTCTCCGGAAGAATGGCCAGACTTTGAGTTTACTCCAGACGAAAATTCTGTTGCAGAAAAAATTAAAAGAGTGGCTGTCAATTTGAGCATAAAATTAGAAGATTCCGAGTAGTACAAACGTTTTTCGAGTTTTTCTCAAATAGTTCGAGTATTCTGTTGGGTTCTACGCTTTCCTAATAAATTCCTAAAGAAACTCTTCAATGCTTCGGATACCCTAACAGTAGAAGAAAAAACTATCGCCGAAACATTTTTGTGACGTTAAGAGAAAAGGAAGCACTTTCAAGAGAAAGGAGCTTCTGTCCACTCTTGGTAGTGAGAGACAACGACGGAGTCCTCAGATTTAAAGTCATTGAACGTGATGATGAATTCTGCTTCCTTTATCCCCTCTTGCTTCCGTCCAAGCATTATATGACTGAATGCCTCATAAGAGGGTATTATGAAAAGACTGCCATGCTGGAGTGCAGATATTAGCTGCTAAATTAAGAGAGCGATACAACACTGCACTGACCTACTGAGCAACTTCCCACCTGAGTTAGCCTTGAGGCAACTAACGGAATAAGTTACTCAGAGGTGGGACCATCTACTATCTGCCACCCGCAACCTCAGGTCAGAGCCAGAGCTGATCAGTCGCGCATTTATTGTCAAAGTTAAAACTACGGAGGTTACGATTATACAATAATTACAAATTGATTAGGTACATAACATACGTTGAAGAGTACGTCTAATGTGATATACAAAAGTTTTACAAAAGCTTAGTGACATGGTAGTAATCAGCTGCCGTCTAAAAAGGCAAACATTGGAACACTACAATTTACATTTTTTTGTAGTCCTGCGTTTTACTTTTTCAAGTTACACTTATTGGATAAAAAAAGATCTTATTGATTTTTAAAATATATTAAGTAATTTTTATGTATTTTCCCCTTATATTATTTTGTATGATTTTATCCTAACTATATGATATAGCTTTGTATCAATATATGATATAGCTTTGTATCAATATATGATATAGCTTTGTATCAATAAACAATTATTATTATTATTATCATTTTTTTAATTAATGGCATTTTGAGCATGCTGATCAATTGGCCCTACATATTCGGCTATGAACCCCTTGATCATTACCGAACTCTTTAAAATTTCATCGATCCCCAGAGGGCAATACCTACTCCGTTGTGAACACCTGATATAAAGTAACACTTATTGCAAACTGCTATTAAGAAGTCCAGACGAAATGACACTTTAAATGACGAATTGTATTACGCTGGTCAGCAACGCACATTTTTAATTTCAAAAATAAATCATTGACATTATATATCATCAACCGGTAACAATACTTATTTATGCCAATCATGATTTTACCGCAAAGTGAAAACAATGACACCTACTCGAAGTGTTAACAAATAAATAAAAGTGAAAGAAAAGAATAAATTTGGGCCCATATTAATAAGGAGGTCTATAGGCAATAAACCACATCCCCCTAGCAACTCAACAAAAGTTTTAAAAATTAAAAGATTTTAAACATAATAGAACCCAGAACAATGGAAATTAATCAAATAACAAACATTCTCTCAAAGCAGTCTTTAAAAAACATTTAGTTCAAAGTTTTTAAACATTGAAACAAATAAAAAAGAACTGCTTGTCACAGTATTAAAAAATTTAGAAGAAATAAAATCATATAAAATAGCAGCTTCAATTAATGGTTCATTAATTAATATTTACTATCAGAAAAGAAATATATGGTTGTAGAACATCGTACGTGTCAGTGTTCCCTAATCTAAGATTCCTGCGTAACGATTGTTAAATGCTAAAAAAATTGCAAATTTCTGATTTAGATATTAATACTTTAAAACTGAATAAAGTTCTTTTTGACCAAGTACCATTTCTGTAAAAATAGCACAGAACAATAGACACGACGTTTAACCGTTTTTAACCGTTAGTAAAACTTCGAAAATACTTTCATGAAATTTCGAAATTAATTCTGTCAGGAAAAAATAAATTAAATTAGTTAAATGTTCTAAATTTAAAATTTCATTTGGAGAGGAAAGGTAAATATACGAATCTTTGTAAAATTGAAACCACCTTTGATGTAAACATAATATTCACAATTTCTAAGAGCATCCCTTCTAAGATAGATTACGCAAGAAGAGGGGTGGAGGAGTATGTGATCGGTATTGTCGGAATTATTATGTCATTAGCTTATCATATTTTAGCCATAGAGGAATTATTATATATTAGCCATATAGATAATTCGTGTATAAAATTTACAAATTTATGAAACACTGCCGGAAGGTTTGTATTTTTGTTTTGTTTGTTTATTTAGTTTATCGACTGGAACCAATGCATACGAGGGCTATCTCCAACAGGATAAAGTAAACAAATAAACACGTACATTTCCACTAAATGTATGAGTTGCACTAATTATATAGAAGAAACCCTTTAACCTCTATGAACTTGACCCATTGCTCTCTTCAGATAGGAATTTTGAAAACATTTACCAGGCTGCTTCCTTTAGGATAATGCAGATGTAACCGTACACACATTTCTTAAGTTTTCAGAAATTTCATTAAATGTTAGATGTATTAAAAATATGAGATATTTTGGCCCATTTGAAGTACCAAATAAAGAAATTGGATCTTATACGAAAAATAAGTTAATTGAAAGTTAGAATGTTAGGCAAAAAATTTTTATCAAAAATTAAAATGTTAATAATAATTTCATTTACGTTTATATATAAGCACTCATGAAGACGAATTTCAAACCTAAACTGAAAACTAAATTTTACAGCTCTTCCAAGATATATAGCTACTAGAAATGATTTAATAAATTTCAAAGCGCAGTATTTTTAAAGGTACTCCACATGGAGTAACGATACATGAAAAGAAGAAGCTCGCCAAATTTTCAGCCAAACACATCCATGAGTAATCAGATTCATTCAACACTTTTTATAACATTCTGCTGTCAGTGGTCATCAGAACAGCACCGATGTGTTACCTGAGCTCTACAGCAGTTGTTAGCAGCGGGAATACGTATAAAAATACAGTTTTGAACATGGTGTTAGATCTAGAGACCTGGAGGCGGACATACAAAAGATACGAACCGAGCTCAGTTGCAATTTGTATGACGTGCGATCAATGGGACACATGTAGGTTGTCGAAAGTGAGAAAAACTTGTGAACTCTAATCAATCCTTTATAGTAGTCCTGCAATTTGATTGCTTTTATAGAAATATTTCTAATGCATATCTACCTGTGATCTTTGATTACATAAACGAGAAAAACTAGATCATTTTAATTATCGTACGACATTTGTAAGAACTTTGGTAATTCGAACAAAGGAAAAGAACTGTAGTGTAACTGTTTCAGCTCTCTCTCATTAGTTGCAACAGCTACCGTTAATGGGATTTATTGCTCCAAAATGCATTTTGAGAGCCTCTCTTTAAGCAGCGTAAAAAAGTATATTTGTCAAGTCTATTTAAATTCTATGTACCTGAAAAAAATTAAAATTTTCAAAAAGCATGATAGAAGCGAGTTTAATTTTTTAATTTTTCCTAAATTTAGAAAGTTATTTTAAGCCATGTGAAAACTAAAATACTAAGTCTGATGTCTGTATACATTCCAAAAACCTAAGGATGAATACCATTATGCTAGTTATCACTTATTATCATTACGCTAGTTATCTTGAAGTCATTGTGGAGATATTGTGCAGAATTTAATGTAACTAATTGATGTATTTTGCATTGTTGAAAAATGAGCTGCAAAACCAAAGAATATGCAGATTTCTAATTGTTACATTTAAATTTCGTGTAGTAATTAGATACGAGGTGAAAAGAAAATCAGCACTACCGATGAACAATGTTTATCAGCTTTTCTCGATGTAAATCTACAAACCTGAAAGTTTTAACAGTTCTCAAAAACATTACGACTTTACTTATAGAAGAAGACCTCACACTTACCAAAGTTGCAATGGAAGTTGAAGCCGCATAAATTGTTATCATCAGGCTTTCAGCAGCATTGAAAACGGCTAGAATGTGTTCCGTAATTATTGCGCGAAATTGCATTTCTCTCGCGACTGTAGAAGAAAGTGAATATTCTGGGTAATAGGAGTACTAAATTGATGTTACGGCGGTTAGCTAAATTTTAAGTCGTCTCCCTTGCACTACAGGAATGAAGATATCCTGTCAAACTGTAATAGACTCCCCAAGACTTCATCCTCACTGTTCAACATTATGAGAAGATGAATTCCAGCCAGCAGTCCTTTCTCAAAATATAAGCAAGACCTTATCGTGTAGAATATTTAAATCACACTGGTGAAATAAATTAAGAGAATTTTCATATTTGATCTACTGTCTCCAGAACTACCGGACAGATTTTAATAAAATTTGGTGTGAAGATAGGTTGATATAATACGCATAAAATAAACATTCAACAGTTATAATAGACATACATGTTCGTGTGTAACACTCGTGGGAGTCTGGAGGTCTGAAACAGCGGTTGCAGAAGACAGAAAAGAAATGGGTTAATAGGGGGTATGGTCCCCTGTTACAGCCATACAGGCCTCGCAGCGTGATGTCATACTGGAAATAAGGCAGTTTATCACTGCCTGTGGCATTTGGTCCCACTCATTCAGAAACGCTGTTTTCAGTTCCTGGATGGTTCTCGGAGGGGGTTTACGAGTTACAATTGCCCTCCCCAGAGCGTCCCAGACATGCTCTATAGGGTGAGGTCTGGAGACCTGGCTGACCAATCCATCCGGCGAATATCCTCACTTTCGAGAAATTCGTCGACCAGAAAAGCTTTATGTGACCTCACATTATCGTCCTGTAAGATGAACTTGGGGCCCACTGCACCCCGGAAAAGACGAACATACGGCTCCAAGACCTCATCCCTATATCTCACACCAGTCACAGAACCTCTGTCGTTGGGGAACAGTACGGTCGTTCATTGCTCCGTACTCCAATTACTATGCTGCTTGCACCATGTTAATCGGACTCTCCTGTCCGTAGACGTCAGTGGGCCGCAAACAGCCGGTCTTCTGGCAAACAACTCTCTCTCATTCAGTCTTTAGGAAACAGTCACCCTTGCTACACGGGTTCCTGTGGCTGCATACAGGGCCTGAGAGAGCTGAGAAGCTGTTACGCTGTTACCCCTCTGTTACGCCTCGCTAAACTGGACAAATAGCGATCTTCTTTGGCCGTCGTGGCTCTTGGACGACCTTGCCCAGACTTTCTCTCGATGTATCCAGTATCCTGGAACTGTTCCCATAGGTTACACTGGCGTCGTTAAATTAAACTCTCTGCATATCTGGATTTCCGACTGGCTTGCCTCTAGCTTTCCCACAATTCGTCACCTCATTCCATCATCTAAACGTTGGTGGTTACTCATTTTAACTGTTCCGATGTGACTTTAACCGATTGCTGCAAGATAACACCAAGAAATTCGCCGAGGTGTGCGAGCGAACGCAATTCGTCTTTCCCTCCACGCGCTTATAAAGCCTGTTTTTCTATTGGCTCCACCTACACACACGTGTACGCTTACGTATTTGCCGTACAAGACTTGCATTTTTATCTAGAAGCAGTGGTTTTTCCATCAGTTCAGTTCTTTTCACGCAATTCGATAAAATATGCAAATTCTCTTAA
>KK119317.1:285569-305751 GCA_000611955.2 Stegodyphus mimosarum | reverse complement strand
AGGCGAAAATCTGTTTCTCTGACACATCTGAAATACCCGCATATTCGAATTTCTGTTGGAATGGATTTCCTTCCCTCCCTGCCGAGTGGAATACTGCAGCGCTAACAATAACCTATTTAAGTGAAGTGATTACTTTTCTTTTTGGGATTTTTGTACGGTTTCCCTTTACAACAGAATTGCAACTACGAGCATCAATAGCTAAACAAAGCAGAGGGAAAAAGTGCATTCAAGTAAAAGAGCTACTTTAGTTGATTCAGCCATTTGACAACTCCCGAAACAAATGAGCTATACACTAATATGATGGAGGAAAGTATCAGGTAGAAAATGAACGCAGGCATTTGGTTGACCTGCCGATGTCTGAACGAACGCACGGGCGTTTCAGGCGATTTCGCTGTGAAAGAGTTAATTTATTTCACCAACCCACTGTTTTACGATTTTTATAAATACTATTACTTCTATTTTTCATGCTCTCCCCGAAACGCAAAGGAGAAACGTGTGTTTGTTAGCTTTTATGTTTCCCGAATTACTCGCGCATTTGATTGGATTTGAACCAACCTCGTTAGGGTTTTGCGCTACAAATCTTCAGCATCAAATTACTTTCAAGATCACATTTATATTACCTGAAATACCCCAGACTACGAACATTTAAATTGTAAGCGCAAGCTGTGGATCTTCTAAGTTTAAATAAAAAAGTTATTTAAAACTTCTTCTGAATATGTATTTGCTTTCACAGACGGGGGGCGATAAGTCTTTTGACAATCTTGGAAGAGTTCATAAAATTGAGTTAGTAAGCTAAACCCTATAATCTATATTCTAAAAGAGAAACTGAAATATCTGCTCCAAGAACTCCTAAATCATTTCGAAATCAGCTTGCAACAAGGAGGTTGCAGCGTTACAGTTCGAAGTTATTGCATTATTTCTATTGAGAGGTCAACGTGCTTGGCCCTTGGTACGCATTTTCATCCATCCATCACCTACGCCTAGCTCATATGTATAATTTAGAGTTTATACAAGAGACTACCTTTGCTTTGATTTTATTACAAAGGGTTATTTATTGATTTAGGAGTGAAGATATAAATATCTTGCAAATTTACAATTTTCTTTGTAACTATCTTATGCATACACAAATGTCAATCATCCTCAAGTTTTTTATATATGTATGCATATAAACTACATGACAATCTTAATTCTTATCAATATCTTCTGAATAATAGCAAATGTTTGGGCCTAATGAAACATAAGAGTTACAAAGTTTGAATATTCCACGTGTTATTTTAATTATGAGAAATTATATCTGTATAATAAGAAACGTATCATAGAAAACATAAAGCTCCTTGCCGTTCATAAAAATGTTTTTCACCTTATCTATACCTGAATGTCAGTGGAAATTACTACAACTCACTTTTATCTGACGCAGAGTTAGCGGCGTCTGATTAAGCTGAGAGGCGAAATGAGACGAAAGTCCTTAATCAAAATTCACGTTTATCTTTCTCCCCCCTCCTGATAGTACTTCATTCAAATGCTACTGTTTGCAAAAAAGAGGAAGTCCTCCCCCCCCCCCCTTGAGCAACTGATGAGAAGCATAGCTGAAAAATTAACTGTTAGCACTTCTTGCTGGTCGGCATGTGATTGAGAAACGGATAGTCTCGTGTCTGGACAGTGCTCGCTAAAAAGAGTTTTACTTCTTTAAATACTGAGCCTAGGTACATATGCAGTTATAAAGTTCTTAAACTAGATAAAGAATTTTATAAGATTATTCTAACAGTGTGAGAAGTAGGGTTCTATAATTACAAAATCTAACTTTAAGAAATTTAGATTATTTATATTTATAAAATATTTAGAGAATAAAAATTCAAGTTAGTAAAATTCACATGTTAAAACCAAAATATTCTATAATATTCAAGGGCCAGTTTTGAAGAGATCTACTTTATAAATACCTTCAAAGAGTTAAATACAAGTTCAGTTAAAAACAACGTTTTTTCTCCAAGAAATGTTTTACGAATCCCCCCACACACAACGTTAAATTTGTTTTCATGAAATAGTGTACCTTATTTTGAGAAACTTGTGGGGTTGGTAAGCTGAAATTAGAGCAGATAGGAAAGAATCGTAACTTAAAATAACTATTAATAAACATAGGATAATATTTACATCTTCTTCTGCCAGAATTTAACTACTCGAAGATTAAGGTCTCGAAACGACCTTGTTTAAGAGTGTAAATTCAACAAAACTCTTTCTCATCAAAGTTTTCAACTTGTAGCAAGTGTGCTTTCTTGACATCATCATTAAAACGTATCCTGTTTAGGGCCAACTTTACACAATATCTAAAGCTACACAAAAACTAAAAATTTTACATTAATTTTTTTTTTTTTTTTTTTTACAAATTGACTTGGACAAACATCTCCTTCTAGTCCTCTAGAAGGAAATCATATTAGTTGAATTTTCAGAAAGATTTTATTTTCCCTACCATTCTCCTACTATTGAAATTGTCTTTTGGCCCTCAAACATTTTCATTCACACCAAACTTTAAATCTTCTTGGCCCAGTCTCCAGAAATTGTTCTCAGTGAAACGAGCTTTTTATTGTTGTTTTTCTCGAAGATGCACTACCACTATAAAACCGCTACGATTTCTTAGAAACTAGACATTCGAGACCTCAGAAGACTCCTTAAACACAAAGCTAGTTCTAATGTACTAACATAGGAGCTTAATTTAAAATTCTTAAGTGAAGCCTTGAGAGCCTAATTTTAAACACATTCAATCTATACTTTCATTCAATTCATCTCTTATACAAGGTATTTAGAGTCATGCTTGACCAAAACTTACATTTGTACAAATTTAACTTTCACAATAGTTTAAAAGCTGACATTAGCATTTGTACATTCAATACAACATTTTACATGCAATATTTAAAATTCATTTTACATCATTCGTTATAGTTGCTATACAAAATTCACAAGGCTTTGCTACAATCTTTCTTTAACACACTTGAAGTCTTTCGACTAAACATATTCACAAATTAGTTTCTCGTAACTTGAGAATTCTCCAAAAGAAAGTATTTACAAAATATAAATTCTCGCCAACTTGCGAATTCAAAAATCTTTTCTGTTTAACAAATAGCTACAACTACATTCTCGCAACTTGCGAATTCAGTTTCTTACTTTAAACAGTATTTAGCAACTTTAAACACATGAGATAAATAGAACTTTCAATACAAAATAGAAAACAAGGAAAATTTTTATTTATCTTTTTTTTTTCTGTATTTCTCCATTCTTTTCTCGCAAGATTCTTGCCATGTTGAGGACTTTAAACTTTGGATTCTCAGTCGTCTCGGGCGGTTGGCATTCACTTCTGATCCCTCTTTTCTTTTCCTTTCCCTGGCGTTGAATCGGCCTGTACGTCGTCTAGTTGTTTTCTTTTCGTAGAACTTGGCTGTAATATTCTTGTGGTTTCTCTCGAGGTAATTGGCTTCGGTTGTGGCGTTGAACGCTTTCCTTGCTGATTTTCCATTAGCCTTTTCCGCTTTCCCATCGGCGCTGGCTTCTGTTGAAGAAAAACTTTTGCTTGTTTCGTTCTTTTCACTCTCATTGAGTCTGAACCTTGTGGCTGCTGTTGCTTTCGTTTCGCTGTCCTTTCTTCAGTGTTATCAGCTTTTCTTTTAGCTGCTGGGGGATCCCTGCTAGGTGACGGCGAAATCCATATACTTGGGGCGCTGCCAGAAACCTGCAAAAGAGCTTTTAAAACTAGAAAATCCGTACGACTATAGTACGGTTTCAGCTGGTCCATGTTAGCAATTGTTTGCTGTCTATTTACTGCTTTTAAGTAAACCGTAGAAAATTTAATTTTCTCGATAATGAAAGAACCCTCAAACCTGGGCTCAAATTTGGCTACCCTATTTTCCGGTGCAGAAGATAAAGTGTGCTTTAGCACGTTCTGGCCTATCGTATATTCCACGTCACGTCTCTATCATAATATATCTTTTGTTTCGACTTTGCCTCATCAGAATTTATGATGGCCTCATTAATAATTTTCTGTATATCATTCAATTTAAGCTCTTCCTGTCTTTGTTGAAAGAAAAATTGCTTATCCAGAAGCGTTAAAATTTTTCACCCTAGGAATAATTCTGAGGGGGTTTTTTGGATGGTACCATATTTTGCTATTCTCAAGGCAAAGCCTAATTCATTGACACAGTTGTCCCAACGGTCATGATAATTCTTAATATATCCTAAAATAATTTTAACTATATTCTTATTTATGCGTTTCGCAATATTTGATTGCCGTCTATAAGGTACCATTTTTAGATGGCATATGCCAAGGCCTGTGCATAGGTTTTCAAATAAATTATTTACAAATTGCTTACCATTATCTGATATTAATTTTACTGGGGCCCTTTTTTTAAAATATATTTATTTAGAAACGAATCTGCTACTATTTTTGCTGAAGCCCGTTTAAGGGGAATGATTTCCACCCATTTTGAGAAATGATCCATGATGGTAACAAGTATCTGTTTTTATTAATCGTTGTTCTAGAGTAGGGACCAAGCTAATTAATCCCAAACAATTTATTTGTTAAAGTGGTTTTTATGCTGTTTAAGTACCTGGCAGGGTTGTAATTAACGTCGTTAATTAATTGACACAAGTGACATGACCTGACATACGCCGTCACAACTTTGTATAACTGCGGAAAATACACCGCTTCGCGGACCCTTTGCAGGGTTTTCCTAACTCCAGAATGGGTTCCTAATTTCGAGCCATAGAGCTCCTCTAGAATACTTAAGCTTAGACTCATCGGGATTACCGGTCGCAACTCTTGATTATCGTTGGTTGTTTCGTGTAAAAGAGTAATTTATCTATAATTTCATAATGGGCCGCCCTATTGAGAATAGCCGTTACATCTACAAATAGGCATAAATGTCTTTAAACTCTGGGTCTGTTTTTAATTCGACTATTATTGTTTCTCGGAATTCCATTATTTTCGCAGTTAGCATCGTACATTTAATTGAATTTCCGTCTTTATCGATCTTTATTCTGGATAGTGCATCTGCAACTACATTTTCTTTCACCGGTGTGTGTTTTATTATTAAATTAAACTCTTCCAGCTTTAGTGTTCAACGTATGAGGCGGGGCAAAAGATTTTTACCGGAGTGTAGGAGACCCACTACCGCATGATCTGAATACACAGTTATTGGGGCACTTCCAAAGTACGCACGAAATTTTTGCCCCGCTAGTAGGACGGCGAGGGTTTCCCGCTCAGTTACAGTACAATTTCGCTGAATTTGATCAAGCGTCTTGCTAAAAAAAGCTATTGGCTGCCCTTTTTGGGAAAGAACTGCGCCAACTGCGTAGTCTGATGCGTCTGCTGCAATCTCCAAATTTTGATCTCCTTCCGGCAATTTAAGAACAGGGGCCTTAATTAAGGCGTGTTTCAATTCTTCAAATGCCGTGTTCGCCTCCGCTGTCCATGTGAATCTAGTCGTTTTTCGTTTAAGCACCAACAAGGGTTCAACTATCTTTACAAGATCTTTAATGAATACTCTATAAAAGGAACACATCATCAGAAAGTATGCTAATTTCTCAGTCGTATTTCGCGGAGGATAACTTTTGATAGCTAAAATTTTGGAGTTGTCAGTTTCTATGCCGTTTTTCGAGAATTTTTGACCGAGGTACCTCAATTCCTTGGTGGCAAATTTCACTTTTTAGGATTAATTTTGAGGCCTGCTTCCACTTAATAATGTAAACACTTCCTCTAAATGTTTAATGTGTTCTTCTAGGATTTCGCTTGTCACAATAATATCATCGAGACAGATGACTGTACTTTTTCCCAAGACTGGCCTTAAAACAATATCCATAACTTTTTGAATTTAGCCGGAGCTCCGCTTAAGGCAAACGGCGTTCTCACAAAGGCATACATGCCTGACTTTGTAATAAAAGCTGTTTTCTCGACATCCTCGGCAATTTGAAAATAGCTTGACGTCAGGTCTAGGGTTGTCATATATTTAGTTGACCGAATTTTCCTTATAATTTCATCTATTATGTGGAGGGGATATGTGGGGTATTTCGTTATGTCATTTAATTTTCTGTAGTCAATAACGAATTTCTTTGCGTTCGGATCTGCGAGTGGCAGTCCATTCTTCTTTCTACATAAAACTAGAGGACTAGCATAGGGGCTAGTAATTGGCGTTATTATCTTATCATCTTCGAGCATTTTCTTAACGTTGCTCGAGAATGTCTTCCTTCACCCTATCATACCTATAGGGTTTTGAACGAACTGGGGGCTCATTACCAGTATCAATGCTATGAGAGACAATCTGGCAGAAGCCACGTTTTTCATCAAATAATTTGGCAAAAGTTCTTACCAATTCTTGAATTCTTTCTTTTTTCCTTCTTCGAGGTGATTCAGCTCAAATTCCGGCATGGCGGCTTGTTCAACTTTATCCATCTTGACCTATAAGGTAGAATCTTTGAAATTAATTTTTGCGCTAGCTGCGCGTAAGACATCAACCCCCAATATGACTGCGGTTAATAGATTCTTTATTACGAGAAAATTGAATTTTTAAACCTCATTTTTTATTTGAACATGCGTCCGCTTTTCCCAGGCAGACACACTGTTTGCCTTGGGCAGCAATCGCGCGTTGTTCCTTTGTCTTAAACAATCTATAATGACGAAAATGCATTTTAAAAAAATCCTGCGAAAGGAAGCTGCGTTGGGCCCCGGTTTCCAGTAAGGAGGCGTAGGGACGTCGTTTAGTAGTATCTGAATTCCTGGCAAGGCCAAATTTTGTACTACTTCCGTATTCAGTTTGATTTCTGAGGGATTTACCTTTTCACACGGTGACTTCACCCTCCTTCCAGTCACCGTGACTAGTTTAAATTCTTCTTTCCAACCCCTTGGTCCACCTGCTTTTTATTTCCCCACCGTTTGGTCTGACCGGCTTTCCTCTTATCCGGCTTTGCTACCTTCCCCTCTTGTCGATAGGAATTCTGCAGACCTCGAGATTTCGTCTGGGCGTGAAACCTTGAATACTGCCTAAAATTATTTGCACGCGCGTTTTCGGCCGTTCGCCTACTCTGAAATTTGACAGCTAGTTCGAATAAGCTTTCCAGCGTTTGAGGTTTTCTAACTTCAAGAAAATCTTGAATTGACGGAAGCGACCGCGGCAAAATTATTTCGATGACTTCATTGTCGGGCCTTTTCCCATGTAATAATTTGACAATATGGATCTTTCTTAAAATGAAATCTGTTAATTCGTCGAAATTAGTTTGATATTTATTAAACAATTCTGATTCCAGTCTTGCGCGGTCTCTTACAACTGGGAATACCATCAATAGAAAATTTTTAAAATTTTCTTAAGTGTACGTTTCGGATCTTGAATCCCCCAACATACTCTTGCCAATATTCTTGTACCATCTGCGGGCTTGACCTTTTAAATTTGTCGTAGCGATGATAATTCGTTTGCGGATGGTTCACAGGAGATAACGTGAAGTGTAACTCCAGCTGTTCCAGGAAGGTCATTACGGATCGTCTTCCGTCAAAAGTTGCTGTTGGCTTCATCGCCGCTCTCACAGTTTTCATGATAAATCCGAATCCCTCCATGGGGTTTGGTTGTGGCTGAGGGTACTGAAAGGTAGGAGGGGTCAACGAGAAATCTTCACTACATAGCGGCATGGTTCGTTAAGAACAAGTTCGGGCGCCAAATGTGGGGTTTTACTTATTTAACTCCAATGTTCAGACTTAGAATCCCACGAACACTAACAAGCGAATAATCGCTTAAGTGTGTGAATAAACACGTAAGACGTAAGAAGGGTTAATTTCCCTTTATTTTTCAGAATTAATACAATCAACTCCTACTTGAAGTATACACAAAGCCTCTACTTGGGCTGGAACTTAAATAACTATGAATTTAAACTAAATTAAGCTTAACTAAAGCTATCTGAAAGGTATAGCCGAAGCGATCAGAAATCTAGGTAATTGGCCCCTAAATATTTAATCGGCGAAGCCAAGCAAGGGCCTAAAGTATGGCCGAGCGTAGAAGCTAGGAGAGAATGTAGCCAAATGGCAAACGCGCGCTAGTCAGGAATTCAGACTCTCTCTGTAGAAGTCGGCGAAGCATCGACTGAAATAGTACTCTTACTCATTGCATTAACTGCGTTTCTGAGATTACATTCTGGTAGGGAATTATAAGCTGAAATTAGAATAAGATAGGAACGAGACAGAATTTAAAATAACTGTTAGTAAACTTAGGATAAACCGTAAAAACTTTTACCATTTGTTGCAAGAACATGTCTAGGACTGACATTGTAGGAAATAATTCCTTGACTCTCGAAATAGGGAAATCTCAATTAACCAATACTACTTGGTGATAGATAAAATTCTGAGGTCGCGAGTGTTCGCTGATAGGTGATTCGATTATACGTAGCCACGTTTTCTGAAGACCTTATACATTTCATTGAAATAAATAAGAAATAAAAATAGAACCATCTTTCTCCTTCATTTCTCAGAATAAATTGCCTACAGACTTTTACGGTCTAAGTTTCTAAATTAATATCTTGATTTGAAGCCCAAAAAACAGTAGTCTAAAGTCATACAGATTTAAAAGTGTTTTTCGTTCAGGCTGGAAGTTCCATATCTGTATAATTAATGGCATTGTTTCGCACTGAAAGAACTGAATTTTATACAATAAATCTCATTCGATTTAACAGTCCTTGCGGTTTCTGAAGAAACTGCCAATTTCTTAACGTACTGTTTAAGAGCTGTAGTCCTGCTTGGATCCTCATAGTAGGATCACAATGATTCAAGATCATCCATGCCTGTCTTACCGAGGAGTAAAAGAAAATATCCTTCTGAAATGGTCTTACTGAAGGCAGAATCTAGTTTAGAAAATTTACGATCCGGTCAAAACATCCCATGAAAGCCTTTAATTTTTTTAGCATAGTGGTTACTGAAGTGGTGAAAAAGTAAGTAATTTATAACCAATTTCACAAAGACCCCAAAGAAGTGAAATTTAAAACCAGTAAATTTCAAAATTCCTTATAAATATGTAAAATTAACCAAAGTCAGAAGAATTAAAGACATGTGAAATGCTAAAATCTCAAATGCAAAAACTACAAAAAGTAACTACAAATACATACTTCCTTTGTATGTATTTGTATTTAATTTTAAAAAATACAAAAAACACACAAAAAATACAAATGCATACAAAGGAATGCTAATTTATATATCATTGCAAGAAATATCTTGATAATTCAATATTTTTACAATTTAACAGTTTGGATAAAAATTATGTTTCATCTACCTCTATGTTTTATTTTTAAAATTTCGATTTTATTATGCGCTGTTTAAATATTAGTTGATATATTTTTAAACTAAGATTTTATATTTTCTGAAAGGAACTGGGAAAAAAAAGAAAAAAGAGAAACACTCACAATTCTCATTTATCATAAACTTATTTAAAGTGCAGAAAAAAAATAAAATCAATCCAATTATATTTCTATCAATTAAGTAATCAAGTATATAAATGAAACTAAGAATTAAAAAAATTCAGTTTCTTCTTTGGAGATTTACTTCAGGATCTTTTCAGGAATAACACAACCTATCGTAAAAGTTCGGCACATTCATGATGAATGCTATTAAATTAGAAACTGGTCTTAAGGGTAGATAGGTAGCTGATGGTCTTCTTAAGGTTAGAGAGGTAGATTTATGGTCTTCTTAAGGTTAAAGAGTTAGTTTTGGTCTTCAAGGGTAGAGAAGTAGCTTCTTAAGGTACTCTCTATCCTTGAAGATTTCTGTCTTAACGAAAAGTGGCCAGATTACCTAAAAGTGCCAGCACCTTTTGTGGCATAACACTTTCACAAAGTCTTGTTGTTTTTTCCATCATAGAAGAGAAGATAGCTCCAGAATCAAATAATACAAATGCGAAATAATGAAAATGAAAGACAACGACCCAATATCTGATTTTTGAAAAAGGATAACCTAAAATAAAGCTTAAATTTTTAAAACTTAGGATTGTGAGAAAATGCATAAAACTTCGCTCACTTTAAATACTACAGAAGTTTCTGGAAGCCCTCCTAAAAGTAGAGGACTAAATTAACCCGTTTGCGTTCAGTTAATGGGCTTGTCAACTAAGATCATGAGGCATGTAAAGGCAGACGTGGCAAAATACCTTTATGATCGATTTGTAGTATTACTATGAAGGCTAAAGTGTTAACAAAGTTTCCAAAGCTTTATTTTGTGTGAAAGTTCTTGAACATAAACAAATAACATTTTGTAAGGAAAATTTTAAAGAAACTGAATGCTATTTTCATGTAAATATTTCTAGTTTTACAAAATACCATAAAGAAATGAAATTAAATAAAAACTTTGATTCTAATCACACTGGAAAAAGGCCCTATTTGTGGGTGAAAATATTCTTTGGCTAAATTTCTTTGTAGAGACATTAGGATTTTTCATGCTGAGAGACGCGAAAAATGAGCAATGCCCTCGCCGGGATTCGAACCTGGACCTCTCGAATATGCACCGAGTGTACTGACCATTACACTACGAAGGCATGCTAGAAGGCGGGATAAGTACCTTATATCTTTTAGCTAAAGTAAGTCCAGATTGGCTCAGCTTTAAAGTTAAATGTATTTTATAACATCATGCGTGACTTCTTATTACCCATTAATATCAAATGACTTCTTTCATAATTTTTCAATAATATGATATTTGACGCTTTCTTATGCTTCCCTGTTCATATAGTAAATGATTCCCAACTGTTCTGAGTAAATTAATTTCTTTTTTCCCATAATCCCCAATATTACGAGCCTCAGAGATATACTCAAGTAGCAACGTACAAAAATGAGGGGAAATTAGCCGTTAAGTAAAAAAGTATTTATTTCGTAAATAATTTCTTTAAAAAGAAGATATACTCCACTATGACCTTTGTAGAACATATATGCAAAGATAGCACCTGAAAATCACATTTAATCTAAAGAAGATTAAAAAAAAAAAAAGAAAACGATATTCGATTATGCGACATTCATATAGTATTATTGTGCAAAAATAAAGTAAAATTACTTTTAAATATATCGCGTTACTGATACAAACTGAAGCAAAATTGTTGCAAAAGCAATTTTTATATTCAGGAGAGGGAAAGAAAAATAACTAAATATTTCTCTACCTACTTTTGCTATTAAACGCAGCTACAGAGTCGTTCCTTACACGCTGCACTGAATCTAGTACGTTTGCCCGACACTCTCTCTATATAGGCCGCTCAATAGGTATATAAAGTGAGCAGTAACCTTCCCTTCTTTTTTTTTAAGAATTTGATACCCTCTAGAATGTCAGCTAATTTTGGGTAACATTAAAAGGTTCTTTTTTTGGGGGGGAGGGGAGAGTTAATTGTGTGTGTGTGTGTCAAGTATCTCCACCGAGGGTTTCGTTATTTTAATGGCCTATAATGCACTACTGTGTGCGATACGAAACAAGAAATCTATAGTTGTTCGGTTTATTTTATCCTTAAAGACAATGGTGTTATATTTTTCTCGTTCAGCGCATTCCTTGAGGGTTGGCGAAGGAGCTCTTTTTCGAACGATAACTTCTGCCCCATACTTTGTATTTGTAACTGTTCATATCTTTTAAGATTTATGTTATTTTTACTAATAGTTATTTTAATTTGTTAGCCCTTTCTGTCATTTTTGGTTTCTCTCCATGTGAATGAGTTAGGGTGAACGAAGAGTATTTAAACAGGAGTAGCGAAAAGGTTAGTCAGAACGTGTTTCGCTACTGAGTGCGCACATTACTGTTTCTACTCAGAACTTTGAAGAGACTTCTATTTATCCCTGGTTTCTACCAGCTGTTTGAATTCTGAATCTCAGCTTCTCCCGTGCGCCGAAGTTTAATATCATGCCGATGTAGGTTTCTGAGTCAATTGTTAAGTTCATTAGTTCTGAACTACTAGCTTATCCTTAAATTTGGTTTAGTTTACCTCCACAAGTGGATGGTGGATTTGTAAGCACAAGGACTGTGCGTCTGTAAATTACTGAGTTCAATAAAAGGGTCTTTCGCACCCTTCTCGTGCATCTTCTAGTCTTAGCGATAAGTCGCTAACAGACTTTAGAGTAGGTCTAGTAGCAGTTTATGCTAACTAAGAAAACTAGTCGTTACAATCTAAGTTCATCAATTATTGTGTAAACACCAATATGAGATTTTCAACAAGTGTTTCAAATCGACTGTGCCATGCTTCGATTCGATTTTGCGTTCTTGGAATACCAAGATTTGCTAGATCGAACATGAACCAGAAATCTGGAGGAAATAAAGGAAGATCCCCTCCCCCGAGTAATTCTTCCGTTTCTTTTATTCCGCCTGATTTTACGATGTACATAATTATCCTCTTGCTTTATCAGGAATCATCATTTGCTTCATCATCTCATTACCTGCAGATGGAATAGCCCCAGACCAAAGAAAAACAAGAGCTGGAATGTGTAGAAGTTTTAAACTAAAACTTTCATCTTCGCCATAACCTTCTCACAAACCCTGAATATGCGCTATATACTTAGTCCTAAATGAAAGAAACAATTTTTATTAAAGGTGTCTGGGAATTCGTGATTAAAAGAATTAATTGCTGCATTTATAAAATCACTATTAATGAAATGAGGATTTAATTAGCGGTCATGTTCAGCAGCAAAGTCTTTCAAATATTGAAATAATTCAGAATAATACTGTTCTAATTTGCTGGTCGTTTAAAGTGTAAACAAAAGAAAGCGTTTTCGATTTTTCACTAGTTTCAACAGTACAGTGGATGGTATACAGTTGAAAGAAGTCTTAAATGTGTAATCTGTGATCCAATAAAGGACTTCTTTCAACAAAGGAAAATATTTTCTTGTCTTGAACAAGAGTATGCTTTCATTGTTAAATAATGAATACTTTATTAGCAAATTTCATCACCAGTAGTCCTAAGTTCTAACGGATTATCAATATTTTTCAAAGTAGTTAGCTACGAAGGCAAAATTTGCTTACTAGTTCTTTTTATAACTTGAAGTACAGCACGACAACTAGTCACTGGTTTCGTCTTCAATAATTCGCTCTGGTATGTCACGAGTTTGGTTAGCCTTTTCTTTAATATTATCAGTTACTACAGCAATACCTTTTTCTTTCTTTTTTTTTTTAAGTATTTGGCCCATGATTATGTTCCCTTGGGTTCCATAAGTGATGTTGTCCTGTCACAAGTACGGTGTTTGCATTATCTCCACAAATCAGAGTTTTATGCTTCTTGAAACACCAATAAAAACAAATCACACATGTCTGTCTTTGCACCAGATAACTTCAGTCCCATTGCCCTGAGGGATCTTCACTAGAAAGCCGTTTCGTTATTTTAAATCTCCACAGCTGGCTCAAGATAACTTTTGTTCGTTATCCCAAGAGTTTGGAGTAATATCGTTAATCAGTTCCAACATAAATTGGGTTGTTAAATATTTACACATAAGCACAAAACTGATTTATAATAACTGCATTTTATGGTCAAATATAAAGTAACGAAAATGTAGCTGCATTATATATTCTTTAAAGTATACAAATGTAAGCCTTTTAGATTCTACTTGATAGGTTTTTGTTTTTAACGTTGGAACTAAATCATTTTCTCTCATTCTATCTCCTTTCGAAAATTTTTTGACTTAATATTCGTAAACAGTGTAGATGTCTCAAACGATGTTACATTTTATTGAATTTTTAACTGTAAGTTCAATTTGTGAGCTATTCATTAAAAATTAATCTGACCAAGTTAATTTGATATTTAAGGGCATTTCTCTATTTTTAAGTCAATGAATTTTTATCAATGTTTTTTTACTATGACCTGTTTTTTCCCCTTTCTTGTTTTATCAGAAGTATTACCTATGAAACTTCTGTTACGTTACTTAAATTATATTGCTTAAACATAATGCACTACTTAAATGTATAGTTTAAATGTATCACCGACACAGTACACTAGGAAGAAGAAACACCCAGACCTGGCTAGCATTTAAGCCGCCTTACACAGTTAAACACTCCAACCCTTAGAGGAGATCAAGGAGGACTAACACCCGCGGTTAACCCCGAGTGGACAATTTTGTTTCACACAATCTGGGTTAAGTTAACAAGTCAATAGTAGACAGCAGCGCATCCACCTAAAATAAAAAGAGAACAAAGAAACACATCGACCGCCCTCCATTGTTGACCAAGGGGAGCCAAACTCCCAAGGACAACCTTCGATATCTGACAATGTAAAGTCCCCACAACCAAGGCGCAGACAAGACAGTACCATATGGTCCTTACCGAGCCTGAACCTACCACCGAATAAACGATGGTTCTAATCACTGTGAAAACTATTAATTTTACCCCAGAAGTCGGATCTGTTTAGGTACTAATCCTAGTCAGAATGCCGGGAGTTGTCCCTCCCAGTCGACCCCCAAGGGGGAATATTACAGACATAAGGCAAAATTACAAATCTCTGTCCTTTTTGCTTCCATTTATATATACTTGCGAGATGCATTCATAGCCGTGCCTCACCTTTATTTGCTATTCGACCGCTGTTCGAAAAGACAGAAACCTTTGTAAGGGTGCCGCGACATAAAGGGCATGCACAAAACTGAAAATCAGTTTCTTGCTTAAATCTGACCGTGGGCTCCCTTATGTCAATCCCGTGTTTTTAATAATAGTGTGAGCAGCTTTATGCAAGTCTGATTTTCGTCAATTAAACAGGGGACGAAATAAATCTTTGGCAACGAAGATGAACAACGAAGACGCTGCATAAGGGTGCAAGCACCCTTATGAAAAACACTGAATTGTGTAAAGCTGCTCGCGCCTTTATGAAAAATGGTGGATTGCCATAATTACACCGAAATTTTCGTCCACTAGAACAATTCTTTAGATTGTGCTTCTCGGAGAGCACTCTCAATAAATTAAAATTTATTTTTACCGAAATGGCAAACTACTATACACTGAAGGGCTGAAAACGATGTGTATGTTTTATATAGTAAACGATGTACATAATTTTTTTAACCTCCTATTAGTTTTGATTCTGATTGCTTTTTCGTTGAATCAGTTTTGCGGCGTATCACTTTTGTGCCCAAATCATTTTTCAAATAAAAGGATGTTGAGACTAAATGTCACCATCTAGTATTTTTAAAGAAATAATATAACGAATATAAAAAACTGTATAGCAACGTTTAACACGCTATCCGGAATTCTTAACATATGCTGTTTTTAAATAAAAGATTAGAAAAAGTTAGCTAAGTCGTCTTACGGGAGGGGGGAAACGAACATTCACTATGAGGAACTGAGGAAAGACTACAAAAACAAAAAAAACAAAAAAACAAAAAAAAAGAACATCTGTTATGAGGAACTGAGGAAAAACTAAAAAAAAACATTCATTATGAGGAACTGATGAAAGACTAAAAAAAAAACCCAGAAGAGTGTATGGCAACACTTAGAGATCATTTAAAAATTTTAAAAAATATATTGCCTTGATAATTCTGTAATTTTACTGTTGAATTTTATATTGTGTAAGTGCGAAGAAAGCAGTGTTTAATGATAAAGATAGAAAGACCAAAAAGTAGTGTTAACATGAAAGAGTCCAAGAGTAGATTGGGTAAAGAGTGAGATAAACGAGAACATAAGAAACCTTAAAAACCATCTGGGGCAACGTAAAGATCCGAATCCTTCATTTTATTTTATTTTTCTTTTCTTTATTTATTTTTCGTTCTTTTTAATTCTTTGTTCTTCTTACTTACACATAGTTATTGTTACGGATTTTTCATTTATTTAACTATATTTAGTAGAATTGTAATTAAATTGTTTCATTTCCCCGTGCAAAGCTACGCGCGACGAGTTTTAGAAAAAACTACGCAGAAAAAGTAAAAATACAGGAGCACGCGCATTCAACATTTTAATAAATAGATATCTCGTAATTGTACTGTTTCGCTATCCAGAAAAAACGAGAAAATAGATTTTACCAGAATGTTCTCGTGCATGATTATAAACTTATAAAAGCCGGGCAGAAACACCTAAATTCAGCTGTTTTAAGCGAACTGTAGTTGTTTACTTAGTGCTGTTATTGATTGTAGAGAATTCGTTGTAAGATCGGATTAGCTTTCCCTGTACTTTGAATTTGAGTTCTGTTTATATTCTAGTAGTTTAAAATATAACTACTGTGAGATATTGCGATATTGTACGAATATATCTGAGGAAATATTTCAGCATTTTCTCTTATTTCTTGTGATAAGAATAAATTTTGTTAATTTTTTACCGACTTGTGGATTCAATCCATTACGAACCCGTACACACGCGACAGTATATATACACAGTCCAGTCACATTAATGTGACCATCTGTCAAAAGCCAGAATAACCACCTTTCGCAGAGCGGACTGCTGCGAGACGTGCAGGAAGAGAGTCACATAGGTCCCTGAAGGTGTTCTCTGGGATGTTGAGCCATGCCGACTCTAATGCCGTGGCCAGCTGCGCTAGATTACGCGGTTGAGGATCCATGGCGCGAACAACTCGATCGAGATGGTCCCACAGATGCTCGATTGGGTTTAAGTCAGGTGAGTTTGCTGGCCAGGGGAGGACGGTAAACTCATCCTGGTGCTCTTCGAACCACGCACGTACACTGGCAGCTGTATGGCACCTCGCATTGTCCTGCTGGAAGATGCCATCATCCTGAGGAAAAACAATGCGCATGTAGGGGTGAACATGGTCCGCAAGGACAGATGCGTACTTGTATTGATCCATTGTGCCTTCCACAATGATCAGTGAACCTAGAGAATGCCAGGAAAACATTCCCCAGACCATAATGCTCCCGCCTCCAGCTTGGACCGTTCCGGCAATGGTTGCAGGGTGGTTCCTTTCAGAGGTTTCACGCCTTATACGCCAACGTCCATCTGTCCGATGGAGCATAAAACGCGATTCATCCGAAAACGCAACCTGTCGCCACTCAGTGGACGTCCAGCTGCTGTACTGGCGTGCAAATTCTAGCCTTCGCCGTCGATGAACAGCAGTCAGCATAGGTGCACGAACCAGGCGTCTGCTTCGGAGGCCCAGACGCAGCAATGTTCGCTGAATAGTACTTTGGGAGACACTTTTGGTAGCCCCTTGGTTCATTTTGGTGGTCAGTTGCTCAACGGTAGCCCGTCTATCTGCCCGAACGCATCTCCGCAACCGTCGTTCGCCTCTGTCATCTATGGCCCGTGGTGCACCACATTTGCCACGTCGCTGATTTTGGACAGTCCCATTTTGCCATGCACGGTACACTTTTACCACGGCGGCACGCGAACAGTTCACAAACTCAGCCGTTTCGGAAATGCTTCCACCCTTGGCCCGAAAGCCAATGATCATGCCCTTTTGGAAGTCGGATAAATCGCTTCGTTTCTGCATTACGCCAACGATTGAAATGTTTTCCGAAGCCCTCACACACCCTTTATATACGCTCAACTGCACTGTGCTGCCACCTGCCTTCTGTGATTGGTTATTTAACTCTGACATGGAAAGTACGTGGTGGTCACATTAATGTGACTGGACTGTGTATATATTTATTTGCCTAAAAATGTATTGTACCAAATTTGTAACGTTCTACCAAAAATTCAATTTTTTTGTGTGTTTTATCTAATAACTTAAAATATCCTGTCTGATTTTCCTTCAGTTATTAATACACCTGCCGATTTTTTAAGATATTAAAAAAAATTATTGTTAGTAACTAAATGTTTCGGTAACTCTCTTCATTAACATTTTTTTTTTGTGTGTTTCCCAATTTTTTTAACATCATGACCTATGAGCTTTCTAAGAAAAGGAAGTTTCTTTCCAGAAATTCTCTAGAAAAAGTTGCTCTCTTTAAAAGACGAAGAAGGCATTCAGAACAAAATAATGTTATAACAGATTAATAAATATAAATTAATAATGTTATAACAGATTAATAATAAATATAAATAACTATATCAATTAATAATTAAAAATTAATTCATAATTTCAATAAATATACATAATGTAAAACAAAACAAAAAATATTCTTTGTGGCGCGAAAAGAGAAAATTATTTCACGAGGGAAACGATGTTTTGAGAACCACTATTCTAGTTTGTTTATTCAGAGTTTAAAATAGTTTAAAATTTGCATTTCCAGAAGGCAGGGTCGGCTATTTTTATAACAGAACACAGATGCGCACTTTTATGAAAAATGCTGGAATGGCATGTGGGTGCCGAATAACAGTTTCAAGGGAAAAACTGATCTTCAGTTCGTGTACGCCGTCTTATACCACAGCACAGCAATGCAGATTTCTGTTCTTTCGAACAGCCGTCAGCTTGCTAAGTGTGCAGCACCGTTACGCCAAGGCACAGTTACAAAGCGGTCCCTACATGTTATTTTTTGATGTTATAGTAAGCTTAAAGATACAGACGCATATTCTGTAAAATGAGCACATGACAATTATCATACAGAAGTCTTCCCCTCCCCCTTTAAAGCAAAGAGCGTACGAACTTCTAAACATAGAAAATTATAACTTTTTTTCTTTTCCATGATGCAATCAATGGTTTGCATGCAGTTACTCTTTAGATTATTGCATTCAGGGCGTCTCATCCGAACAGCATACCGCATCAGTGCGGTATGCGGTTTGGACTTCGCACAAAGGCATCTTATTAAGAAAGCACCTTACCGTTTAAAATGCGACCATACTTTCTGTGATGAAAGTATTTATTCTACCACCCCTTAAAGGTCTGTGCTTTTCGTTTCGAAATATCCTGTATAGCTTGTCAGTTAGCAAACGTGAAGGAAATGAACAGCTCTAAGGAATCTTTTTTTTCTTCGATAATACATTTTAATTGTGCATTTAAAAAACGTGAAATAATTATAGGAATTTTAAGTAACGGGATTACTAGTTATTTTAATCTAAGTACTTAATCCATTGCACAATGCTGTTAAAAGCTCTCCTCTTTTATTATAACCGTTTCCTTGGCCTCCCTCAAAACATTTGAGGAACGATTTGCTTTTCATTTTGAGATTACAGATATCAGAGCAGTTATAAAATAATGTAAAAAAAATATTAAACGGTGGCATAAAAATGCGATGAAGTGAAAAGTAATGCAGTGAAATGTTAACCGAAAGTGTCAAAAGTGTACTGCTGTCCTTAGAGCTAATTCCTTTAATTCTGTGATTTACTTAGTATTCTTTTAGCTTAAATCACATTAACTTACAGGTTAAAAACAATAATCTTGGAATAAAATCATCTTTCTTGACTTTTACGCATTAAAAACTTATATCATACCATTTTTCTTGAATTTTTTTATGAATATTTACTTTTCATCTTCAACAATGAAAAAGTTCTTTTTTTAAAATAAATCTCCCCTTTAAAATGCGTTTCTCAGCTTAACATTGCTTGTAAAAAATACATCTATTATTTTAAAACTTTCTGAGAAACAAAAATAGTTACTTTGTATAAAAACACAAAAATTGAGAGCTTGGAGAGTCCCTAAAAAATGCTGTGCTTTAGATTTTAAGATAATATTTAAGCAAGTACTGTCCATGAACCGATCGCCACAGTTATCTTCACATTCGAATTCGGTTCTCGTTGGCTGAAAGGGTTGTATGCACGAAATATCCTTATACATAACAAAAATATCAACGAGCTCCACAAGAATTTCTCTAGACAGAAATCATGTGGGTAATTTACCGCAATTAATTCATTGATTCAGCCGTCATTACGGATAAGCAAACTAGCTCTTTGAGTGCTGAGGAGCTTGTGAATATTCATTCAGAGATTTTTAGCAATAAAATATATATATTTTTAAAAACAACATCAGATTCTGTAGCGCACTACCAGTCGCCATGAGTAGGGGATCACAGAACGCTGGGTTCAACCCCTTTCTAGGTTTAGATTCCAACGACGGAGTGAGCTCATTTGGCATATTTCTACAACGTGCGAGTGAAATTGTGGTGTATGATTTCTAAGACTTCATAACGGGGCCTGTTGAATGCAATGGCTCGTTTTCGTAAAATTATCATTATTTCCATGCTATAGTATCATGTTCTAAGCATCTTGATAAAACATACAGATACTTTCATAAATTTTAATCTATCATAAATTGGACTTTTTAAGTGCAGAATTTCATATTGTTATGTTTTTAAAGTCTCTACAAGATACCTCTTTTTACCTTACCTTAAAAGCCATGTTTAATTTCACCAATTCATACCGTAA
>KK119317.1:223737-278781 GCA_000611955.2 Stegodyphus mimosarum | reverse complement strand
TTTGTAAAATTACTTTGCCACGCATTGTTTAAATTTTATTTATTTCATTACACGGTTTCGTATCCTAAACACTGCTATTGGATTTCTGAGTTTGTATTCACGTATTATGATGCTATGCATCACTCCCAAAAGATTCATTTAGTTTTATTCAACAAATTTTGACAGATCAGTAATCATGAAGACAATTTAGGACATAAGTTCAAACTGCTTTCGTAACCATATTCATAGCCATGCTAACTGAACTTTATAAAAATAATAAGTGTAACTGATTTTCAGCAACTTAGGTCTTTTTATTTCTTAACTGAAAGAAGTGCCACACTTGCACCAAAACAGCACTAATAACTTTTCCCATTACCTGATAATATATATTTCGTTAATTTATAACTAGCTTTTATTTAAGTTCCTCTTCTCTGGTATATGCATTTTGCAATAAATGTTCATATATAACTGGTACGACTTTGTAATATTTTATCTTCATTATTTGTCTTTCAGTTACACTTAATATTTTTAAATCAAGCGGAATGCAAACATGTGGTGGTGGAGGAAACAATTTTAAGGTACAAGAAATATATATATGTATGTGTGTGATTATTTAGTTGTGTATAAGAGAAGGCACCCATTAACTCTCCAGTCATGACCGAAATAATGATATAGATGGCAGATACACACATTGCATATTAGATGATTGGAACTTCAGAAAGCACATTCACATTACATAGTTTTATAGTCATCATTTTATTCTTTTGACAAGTAATTTCTTAGACGTATGTACCTCTTTCTAGTTTACACAACCTAGTTTTCTAGTTTACACAATATACACACAGTTTTATATACGCATATCACATCTTTAAACAACACAAAAACACAAAACGGTTAATTACATACTTGCGTAGCAACAGCTGGGAATAAAAAATGAATGCGCACCTCAGCAAGGCCTATAAATAAACTCGGAATCTTCTGTTTGCATTCTAAACAATGATTCGTATTGCAGATCACTGCAGATGAAATAATGACATAGGGCGCAGAACAGATTCTTTGAAAGGGACATAACCAAAATAAAGTTACGAATTAAAAGGTCTACGCCAATTTATCTTACATATTGTCTAATCATTGTTCAGAATTCAAACAAAGGATTTCGAGCTTATTTCTAGGCCCTGCTGAAGTGTGCATTCACTTTTTAATCCCTGCTCTTGTTACACAAGCATGCAATTAATTGCTTTGCAGCTTTTATCTGTTATTTATAAATGTGATATGCATACATCAAATTGTATAATGTTTATAGTATCTATAGTGTTGTGTAAACTAAGAAGAGAATTAAGATACGTCGAAGAAATTATTCATCAGAAGGATAAAATGATGTTACTATGAAACTAGTTGTGCTTTCCGAAGTTCCTGTCATCTATCCATAATACGTATCCTGTTTGTCTGTCATGTTTATCATTATGTTGGCCAGAACTAAAAAGTTGATGGGTGCCTTCTCTCATCCAACAATTAAATCATCAAATCTTTAAATAACAAATGAAAACTGCAAAATGCTTAATTGCATGCTTACGTAGCAAAATCTGGGAAGAAAAAGTGAACAGGAATTCAAACAGGGGCTGTAAGTAAGCTCGGAGTCCTTTGTTTGAATTCTGAACAGCGACTAGACACAAGCTTTTGCATTGCAAATCACTGCAAATGAAATAATGTTCTAACTGGCACAGAACAAATTATTTGAAGGGGGACATAACCAAAATAAAATTATAAATTAAAAGTGCTGTTGCCAATTAAATTAGTAGTTTTCTTTATTTTATAGTTTAGACAAATACAAACGCATATATATATGGATCACTACATTATATGTCTATTATTGCATTTACTAATTCAATAGATTCAAACTAAAGTGAGACTCGGCAATATCAGTGAAAATGACTTGCAGTAGCTTGATAATGTTTTAAGAGTGATATTAATACATAAAATTTTGTCCCTTACTCTATTTTATACACTTTGTGGATCAAAGAACTTTTCTCTTTCCTCTGAAGGCTTTTTACCGACTTCTGTTATTTAAAGGCGTCAAAGTCATCATGACACACATCAATCATGTCCAACTTAGTCAGTGGATGAAGAGTAATGTAATGGGCGACATAGGCTGCGTCTTGTGAACTTATATCGTGTACAGTGTTTATTAACATAGCTAGTAAACACTATATATGATAATTATAAACAACATTATGTTAATAAGGATTCTGTTAATTTCTGTTTGAATGGATAAATGTCCACGGAAAAGAGGAAAAAATAGAGAGAAAACATAGAAAGATGTCCGAACTGCTGAAAAAAAGAATGCTACAGCAATGGCTGGGATGTTATCCCAAACTAATGGTGCCTAAATCAATTGAAGTAATAAACTACTACTTCTCTCTCTACTTCCTCTTCAATCACTGTTTGTTGCCATTCTGAAGTGCTCCAGTTTTTCTTTGCTGAGTTGATTTTTATGGTTCTCTAGTAACTCCTCCACATAACTTCCAAGCACATGTTTTGTCTAAACACACATTATCATGGGTAATAAAAAATGTTCCCAATGTAAGAAGGAGTCTTTAAAATATTTGCATGCAACCCTATCTAAACAAAATTTCCTCCAAACCAAATTCATTTCTCTGTCAGTCAGTCCCTTTGTTGATGAGAATTTAAGCAATAGAAAATACTAAAATGATGTTTCTGTAAGTCCCTGAGTGTTCATTATATGGCATAAATTACATTTAAACATCTCTGAAATTCATAAGTTGCCTCGGATGGTAAACAGTGCCTTAGGGTGAGTGTTTGCAACTCAAGATATCATCATCCGAGCATTTTTCTATTCAGATAATTTGTTTGTGATCTGAGGTCCCACAGCATATATGTATTAAATAAAATATTAATTATTCTTTTTTAAAATTTCTGTTGCCAAACGTGTAATTTGAGTTTTCTTAAAAAGTATTATTTTTCTAAAATCAAGTTTTTGAGATCATTTATATGTAAAAGACTAATCGGTGCACAGATGGCTCATTTTTAATAGCAAATTACCAATTAGTATGTAGTGAGAGGAAACAAAATGTTTAAAAGGCCTAGTTTGTTTACATTAGCTACGCTTAAAGTCGCTTGATCTCTGATTTCATCTACCTTGGTGGTTTCCATTAACTACACGTAAGTCAAATTATCTCTGAGCTCATCGGAATGTATCTCGTTGCTTTTATAACAAAGAAAAAGGTAATTAAGAGGGGTTCAGGTAGTCCTCTGGAATATTATTAATCTACAATTCCTCATAAAGTTCTTCAACTGATGTGAAGCATACTTCCATCTTAAAAAAAAAGTTACTATGTAATATACAATAAATACAAAATGTTGCCTAAAAGTTTTAAATGAAATTTCTCTTTCTTTACCACTCTTAACCTAATCTGCGAAAAAGATTAATGTAATATGCTATTTTTCACATTCATCTGCATGTGTGAAAATCATAAAACACACTAAACAGAACATTGTAAAAAAAGGGCCAAAGGAAAGTGAGAGATTGCATAAGATGGATTTAATGCAACAGTTTAATTTCAGAAGGATACTTGCAGTAATGTCGCCCTAACTTAATACTGAAACTTACATATTAGCACAACTACCATAAAGCCTCCAAATTTTCAGCCATGCATATAACAATGCTTCAGTTTCAAAAACAACCCTAGCATTTTCATATATGTTCAGTCTGTTGTTCTTTTTTATAGACAAATTGTGGTATTTTTTGTCATAAACTCAGTTTTAAAATATACACTTCTGGTATTTACTTACAATGGAAGAAATTTCAGTAAAATCTTTATGAGAATATTTTCTCACAAAATCACTAAAGGGAATAATTTCTTTGAATCTACTCTTAAAGTGATTACCATGAAATTTCTACCGAAACTAAAGAAACTCGTAAACAGGTTAACTGATTTTTGGAATACCTAAGATATGTATGTATTTCACAAATAAATTTTTGCAGTTACAAGTCATCATTCTTTTCTTTTCATAAAATTCACCAAAACCGGTTGTGTTAATGCCTAAGTACCATAAAAATATAAATAGGCTGGTAGGCAATTTTGCTACTTTTGTATTATCCTGTCGACTATGAAATTGTTACTAAGCAGCATGATTTAGCACCAATTATGGACAAATGTGGCATAACAACACTCACTTTTGTACTTCACTTACACGTAACATAATATGTCGACTGAATACGGCAACAAAACAGAAACACATCAGAATATTAATATGCAGGAAGTTTGTATTCATGGCATTGTAAACACAGCTTCCAGTAAAATTAAAGGCACTAACAAAATAGCAGAAATCTACGAAAGCCCTTTTATGAAGTGGTTTAAATATTGATCATGTATTAAATAAAAAAACATCAATTCCTTTGGAATTTCGCAGAAACATATAACAGAGCCTCAGCTAGTCAGGAGAAAATTCCAGTCGCGGACACTTAGCCGACGGGACACTTAACCGACACCAGTTAGCCGACAGGATATTTAGCCGACACGGACACTTAGCCGACAGGACATTTAGCCGACACGGATAGTTAGCCGACAAGGACACTTAACCGACAGGACATTTAGCCGACAAAAATGTTAGCCGACAAGGACACTTCACCGACAGGACATTTAACCGACAATCAGTCTCGCTCTTCCCAATCTTTCAGATTCAATTCTTTCACATTTCATTACTACTTTGCTGAAAGTGGTTTCGCTCCTCCCACTAATGAAATTTCCTTTCCCTGTCAGTTCCACACTGGAATTACTTATTTTTCTGAAATTCTATTTACATCGTCAGAATGCTATTTACATGTTAGGAGTCGCATATTTATTAATCTGGGTAAGGGCTCCGGCTCAGCGGGCTTCCCCCCGAGCCCATGGACTGTGTTGTTGAAAAGGAAATGGATGACAAAAATCTCACGCCCACTCTGTAGCCTCAGACTGAACCCAAGACCTGTCATCTTGCCGCTTCTCTGAGAGCAGACGCAGCAGATATCCTGCAGACTCTTCTCGAAAACCAGAGACTAGACATCGAAGCTCTGTCCGGCGCTTTGGAGCTGCGATTTGGAGAGAAGTGTTTAAAAGATTACAGCAGGCTGCAGTCAACAGAAGCCTACGGAAACACTCCAGGAGCTCGCCGTGGATGTTGAAAGGCTGTCACACCTCGCCGTTTCGGAGTGCCCGACAGGAAAAAGGGAAATCCTGTCCCTGCAATACTTCATCGACGGCACCCGGCATCTAGAAATACAGAAAGCACTGCGAATGGTTGATGTCAAGGACTTGAAAAGCGCTCTAGTGTACGCTATGAAATTCGAGGCAAACACAGCAAGCCACTCGTAGTTACCGCCACCCAATCAGAGCTGCTCACATACAAGAAGAACCAGTGGATCAAATGACTGCTCGCCTAGACGATTTAACCAGAAAAGTAAATGCCTTGACACGGAATATTGGTGACAAGAAACCAACCATAAAGTGCTGGAACTGCGGTGCTGAAAGGCACATTCGGAGAAACTGCAGAACACCCCAGGGCACGGATGTTAAGACCGTGCCTATCAAGAAGGAGGGAAACTAATTCGCGGACATCTCGCTGGGCGGAGGTTGCCAGATAATGAAAAGCCCCAGTTTAAAGCGCTTCAGATTTCTGCAGTGAGTGGCGGCAGTAACGGACGTTTCATCATGGGACACATCAATGGAGTTCCTTGTAACATGACGATCGACACGGGAGTTAATGTCACCATCATTCGAAAAGATTCAGCTCAACACTCGAAGGTAAACTTATCTGGACGCCGCCCTGCGTTACCCTCTAGACTGTATACGGTGAGAAGATCAATATAGAGGGGAAATTTAACGTTAACATTACGTTTGGAAGTGCCACTTACCATCACACGGCATATGTAGCAGAAATTACAGACCCTTGCATACTCGGATTGGACTTTCTAAGGAAATACAATTTTTCCTTGGACTTTAAAAATAACGAACTGCATTCTGCCTCTGAGGACATAACTTTATTCGGGATTAATGATTAAGGAGTGAAATCTATCCACAAAAGCATAGCCCAAGACGATATCACAAAACCGGGAAGAACAGAAATTTTACTTTCTGGATCCATAACCGAAAACAGAAATTTCCGCTACGGCGTCATGGAGTATCCTAAGAATTGTAATAGCCCTAAAAGAGTACTAATAGCCTCAGCACTCGTCGACCTCTCAGGGACCGTTATCCCTGCGATAGTTGCCAATGTAACTGACAAGACGAGAGTTATTAAGAAAGGGAAAGTGGTTGCAAAATGTACTCCACTAACTAGCGTTGAAAGAAAAAGTAACATCTCAAAAACCGTGTCTTCAGACAACATTACATCGGAGTTATTGCAGAATGCGCAATTAAACGATGAAGAAAAGAATGCTGCCGAGCGTGTCATTAAAGATCTTCAAGATGTTTTGTCCCACTCGTCTTCTGACCTGGGTCGAACCAGTTTGACTGAACATAGAATCGATACTGGTAATCATCCATCAATCAAGCAACATCCAAGACGTCTGCCGATAGCGAGACAGGAAGAGGTGTGAACACTTTTAAAGGACATGCAAGAAAGAAATGTCATCGAGCCTTCAGCAAGTCCCTGGGCATCTTCCATCGTCCTGGTGAAGAAAAAAGACGGGTCAACCAGATTTTGAGTTAACTCTCGCCGGTTGAACGAGTTTACGAAGAAAGACAGTTACCCTCTTCCTAGAATTGACGACATTCTGGATACTCTTTCTGGAAGCAAGTGGTTCTCAACACTTGATTTAAAGGGTGGATATTGGCAGGTAGAAATACATCCTGATGACCGAGAAAAGACGGCATTTACTACAGAACAAGGACTTTGGCAGTTCAAAGTGATGCCGTTTGGATTATGTAATGCGCCGGCTACATTCGAACGCCTAATGCAGACTGTTTTAAAAGGTCTTTCATACGAAGCCTGTCTGATATACCTGGATGACATCATCGTTAGTAAGAGTTTCAAAGAACATTTGGAAAATCTTAAAAAGGTGCTTCAGAAACTGAAAGAAGCCAATCTGAAGTTGAGTCCCGCTAAATGTAAATTATTCAGACAGGAAGTGACTTACCTCGGACATGTCATCTCTGCTGAAAGTGTGCGCACGGATTCTGGAAAAGTGTCAGCAGTTAAAGACTGGAGACATCCCGAAAATGCACACCAGCTGAGAAGCTTTCTAGGGATTTGCACCTACTATAGGAGATTCGTGAAGGATTTTTCATCTATTGCAAGACCCCTTCACAAACTGGCAGAGTGCAAGCAAAAGTTCCTGTGGACAAAAGAATGTGAGGATGCATTTAAGAACCTGAAGGAAGCTTTAACATCTGCTCAAATCCTGACGCATCCTCAGCTCGAAAGACCATTTACTATCGACACGGACGCGAGCAATGAAAGTGTCGGCGCTGTTTTGTCCCAAGAAATAGAGGGCCAAGAACGTGTAGTGGCTTACTGGAGCAAATGCCTGTCTAAACGAGAGAGGAATTATTGTGCCACCAGGAAAGAGTTGCTCGCCATAGTCAAAGCCGTAGAACATTTCCATTATTATCTATACGGCAAAAAAATTCCTGCTCGGCACGGATCATGCATCAATGGACTGGCTTTTAAATTTCAAGAATCCTGAGGGTCAGATAGCCAGGTGGATACAGAGACTGCAAGAATATGGCATCACTATCCGTCATGGCAAGAGACCATCGCACAGAAACGCTGACGCCTTATCTTGAAGACTTTGCCGGGAAAACTGCGGATATTGTTCCAGGGCCGAAGCTAAATACCAACTGGTTAATTCAGTCGCACGACAAATTACAGCATCAACATCGGCTGATCCAGACCCTTTGGAGACCTCAAACAGAAAACTTACCTGGCAAGACATTTCGAGCTATAGTACCACGACAAAACAATACTGGGCTCTCTGGGACTCACTCTATATTCGAAACGGCGTCTTGTAGCGGAAATTTGAATCGGATGATGGAAAGACATTCGGATTGCAGCTGCTACTCCCAAGATCCCAGACGTCCTTAAAGAACTACATAGGAGCTCTGCAGGAGGTCACTTCGGAATAATGAAGACCTTGCAGAGAATTCGGGAAAGTTTCTACTGGAATAATGCAAAGGATGACGTGCAAAAGTTGTACCGATGTTGCGATGCTACTGCAAGTCGGAAAGGACCAAAGAAACGCAGCCGGGGGAAGCTGCAACGTTACAATTTAGGAGCACGATTTGGTATCGCCTTTGACATCTTAGGACCTCTGCCACGAACTGCTGATGGGAACAAATACATCCTCGTTGTCATCGATTACTTCACCAAGTGGCCTGAAGATGAAGTAGCCTGAAGTATTCCTGATGATGAGGCTGTCACAGTAGCAGAGATGATGATACAGCACTGGATTTCCAGGTTCGGAGTCCCTCTTCAGTTACATTCGGATCAGGGAAGGAATTTTACCTCGACTGTAATCAAAGAACTCTGCAAGCTACACGGCATTGACAAAACCCAAACGACGCCTTTACATCCCCAGTCAGACGGCATGGTAGAAAGGTTTAATCGAACTATCGTCAATAACCTCTCATTAGTGGTTTCCAGAAACCAGCAGGACTGGGACAAAAAGTTACCACTATTTTTACTAGCTTACCGCAGTGCTGTCCACGAGACTACTGGCTATTTCCCATCTCAGATGCTTTTTGGTCGTGATCTTCGCCTGACATGTGATCTTTTGTTTGGTCGCCCTCCGGATGCGCCTTCATCGCCCGAGGAATACATTCAGGATCTCCAGGCCCGTTTTGAAGTGATGCACAACTTTGCAATAGAGCGAGTCAACTTGGCGACGGAGATGAAGACGCGCTACAACAGGAGAGCTACTGGACATCGTTTCAACGAAGGAGACAAGGTGTGGTTATGGAATCCGACTCGCAGAAAAGGACTTTCTCCGAAACTACAGTCACCTTGGGATGGTCCTTACACAGTCCTAAACAGGCTGAACGACGTTGTGGTTCGGATTCGTAAGTCACCGAACTCTAAACCTAAAGTCGTTCATTACGACAGGTTAGTTCACTACTATGGCCACAGTACGCAGTGTATATAATTGTAAATAGTATAAGACCATGGTCCTATTTGTATTTAGTATTTGATTTGTATTTGTTAAGTATTAGTATTTGATAAGTACTTGTATTTAGTATTTGAAATGTATTTAGCATTGGATAGAATTTAATTTGCTGAAAGTCACTTATTGCAATTATTGTTTATTTTGTTACTATAGAGTAATGTTTATTACAGCACTGATGCCTTAGTCGTAAGTTTGGCTTCCTGTCCAAGGATTCTACTGCCTGGGACGCGCAGTCCTTGAGAAGGGGCAATGTTACGGATTTCTCATTTATTTGGCTATTTATTTAGAATTGTAATTAAAATTGCTTTATATTTCCCGTGCAACGCGGACGATTTTTGAAGGATACGTTAAAAAAATAAAAATAAATGAGCGCGTGCATTTAATGTTTAATAAATAAATATCTTGTAATTACTGTTGCCATCGAGAAAAATCGAGATTGTTCAAGTGATAATTAAAAAGCTTATAAAAGCCGAATTAAAACACATCATCTCAGTTGTTGCAGTTGTAGCTGTAAAAAGCAAACTGCTGTTTGTTTACTTAATGATGTTATTGATTGTAGCGATTTCGCTGTGAGATAGAATTATTTTATGTGTTTTGAACTGAGTTTTTCCTAAAAGTTTGAGATATTGTGCTAACATCTCTGAAGAAATATTTCAGCATTTTGATTTATTTCTTGTTGAAAGAATAAATTTTTGTTAACTTTTTACGACTTGTGCATTCAATTTATAACGAACCCGTACGCACGCAACAATATTATATTGAAAATTATACACCGCGACTTTCAAAACAGAGTACATAATATTATATACAAATTAATTAGGAAAAGAGAAATTCTATGTATATTTTTACAGCGTACTAAAATATGTACCATTCAATTCTGGTAAATCGTACTCAAAAGGCTTCCGCGCGATCTCAACACGATCCAAATCATTTAATAGGTGTGATTAGAAAATAAGAGTGGAGTTGCATATCAACAACGTTTTTGATATATGAAGAGTGAAAAATGTAGTTTTTGAGGAAATGTGTTCAGTTCAGAATAAAACAAAACCTTAAAGAATATTTGACTTCTAAATTAAACATTATGCAAGAGTTTAGTGTTATAAACATTAAGCTAAGTAAGTACAGGGTCATAAAGAAGCTTTGCAAACATCTGCACTTCTTGTGCCTTATTTTCTAGTCATTTCATATATACAGGAAACAATTTTAAAAAATTCATTATGTAAAAAATCGCATCATAAATTGATACTGCTTTTATTTATTGGACTTCCCACTATAAGTAGATAAAAATTATATATATTGTATATACACTTAACGTAGGAAAACATCAGCAAGTTTCCTTCCCTTAAAAGTACATCAGAATTAATTACTTCATTCCATTTATAAAACTTTTTTTTTTAACTAAGCCATTTTTAGTACCTTCAGAAATCAAAGGCATTTAAGTGTGCTATCCATAAAAACACATTTTACCTCTGTGACACTGTCTTTTGCTATGTATTTCTAAGAGTTGCAGCAAAAAACTCTATGAAAGCAATTAAGTGTATCTGCTAATCATCATTCATTTCCCAAGACAAATCGTGTAACATTTTTAGCTCAAAAAGAGCATTAGTCTCAAATGGGATATTAGACTCGAAAAGGCATTTTGAGTCAAAACACTTAAATGAATAGAACCTATTTTTCAAATTTTGCCTCCCTGTATACATTTAAAGAGATTAAGTAATGAAGAATCTGTATGAATATATGTCTGTTTATAAGAATGCATAAAAACAACAATACATAGGGCCATCAGATTTTGAATAATGCAGTCCTTCACACAAACAGGGGCACCTGGAAGCCCGACTTTTGAATTTGTTTCACTAATGAATTTTTTTTTAACAAACTCAATGATTTCAAAGTGAGCAGTGGGAACAGTGTATGGAATAAAGGATTTTTATCTCAAGGGTGCGGGACTGTTTATCAGGAATTCTAAATATATGCTGTTTTTAAATATTTTGTAATTTTGCTGTTGAATCGAATTTCATGTGTTGTAAGCGGCAAGAACACGATATTTAATAAAAAAAAAGTAAACACACAAAAAAGTTTTGCAAAGCCATCTTAGTAAGAAAACTGAATGCTGATATGATAAACTGAGGAAGGACTGAAAAAAAAAAAAAGAAAAGTGTATGCCAACACCTTATGCTGCACCACGAATTCTAAACGTATGCTGCTGATACAATTTTTGTAATTTTGCTGGTGAACTGCATGTAACATAAATGCAAAGAAAATTATGCTTAATAATAAAGCTAAAAAGACAAAAAAAAAAGGAGAGAGTTAACAACAGACTGGTAGACAGCGAACTCAGCAAGAGTGTAAAAAACCTTAACAAACCGTTTTGGGTGACTGTTAAAATCTGAAACCTTTCAGATTCCCCACCTACAGGAGAGCTTAGTTGTCCACAAACAATCTGATAAAGAAGGATAACTTATTTATTTTCCAGACACACTTATAAATATCACGCAATGATACTGATCGTGAAAAACATTATACTGATGCACTTTAATGCATCTTAAATCTCCTAAATATCCTTTAACCATCTCACATTAATATTCAATGTGCAATATTTTAAACTTGTCCCCAACTTCTGCAAATTTTCATCCGAGACAAGTGTCTCTGTTGCTCTCATCTTGGCCTGGCACTTACTGCAAATAACTACTTTTTTAAAAGATAACACGAAAGATTCAGACTTTTTCTACTAAAATTTTACTTTTAGTTTAAATTTCATTCAAGATAGCACACTTTTTGACGAATTAATTTACAATTTTTTTTTGTCATCTAATCAATAGTTATTAGCAATGTAAGTAACTGATATTGTTGGACCTAGGTTCAAATGTCAAGACATGGATGAATAATCCTAACCAATATTATAAATGTGAATGTGAGTTTGTTTGTTACGCTTTCATGCCTAAATTACTTAACCGATCATCATGAAATTTTAAAGAAATATTTTTGATATATTAGAAAAGGCTATAGGCTATAAAATGTAATTTATGTGTTGAAACTTAACCTACATAACAGGTTTTATAGCTTAAAGTGATTGTTGTTGTATAAACATTAAATGTTGAAAGTTTCATAACGATAAGTTAAACAATGTAAAAGTTTGTTTGCGCACGCAGGTGTGTGGCTTAAACCACGGAAACATTTTATAGCCTATAGCTTTCTCTAATATATCAAAAATATTTCTTGAAAATTTCATGATGATCGGTTAAGTAATTAAGGCATGAAAGCATAACATTTATTAATTTGCATTTGTTTAATTTATTATTTAAAATCCTTCAGGATTTCCGGCTTTTGGCTCTTCTTTCACAAACATTTTTTAGTCATTAGGAAAATTTCACCACATCAATCAAATCAAAGCATGTCTCAAATTACCATGTTTATGGGCAAGAGTTGAAAAATCAGTCTTAAAACAAATATGAGAGTGCATCTTCATAATGATGTAGATTCAGGAAATTACGCAGAGACACTATTGAAAATTGGCGATGGATGTTTGGACACAGATGCTGAAGATTGTATTTTACTTTCAGAGGAATTTTGTAATTTAGTAGAAAATGATGTGGAGCTTATTGCTAAAGTTTACCTGCATTTGCAACAAAATTTAAATAGTGATCACTGGTTATGTGCAAGAGCAATTCTAGGGCCGACAAATGAAATTATAAACAAAATCAACATTCACATTTTGAAAGAGGTGCAGGGAAAAATAAATGAGTATTTGTCAATAGATACAATCATGGATACATAACAAAGCACTTCATATCCTGCTGAGTTTTTAAATTCACTAGAGCTATTAGGTGTACCCTCACATAAACTCCAATTGAAACTAAATGTACCGGTTATGCTTATGCAAAATATAGATGCACCTCGACTGTGTAATGGAACGAGGTTTCGAATCAAACAATTAGGGCAGAAAATAATTGGTGCCACTATTTCAACAGGTGTAGGAAGAGGGGGAAAGTGTATCATACCTCGAATCTCAATAATCCCCACTGACCTATCATTTCACTTTAAAAGACTGCAGTTTCCAATCAAACTTAGTTTTGCTCTTAGCAGGTGTGCAGTTGGAAAAGTCATGCTTTTCCCATGGTCAAATGTATGTTGCCTGTTCGCGTGAATCCAAAGCCAGGAATTTATATGCATTAGTGCCGAATTAAAAAACATATAATACTGTATACAGAAGCATCCTAGAATAATACTCTTATTTGTGCTCTTCTGAAAAAGAATTAATGTTTTTAACTTAATACTTTAAACTTTTTGAAATCTTGGTAATGAAAATTATTTATTTTTATAGTGAGATATCTTAATAAGCATGTTTTTCAGTTTTTTAAATTATATTTTATTATAGAACTTTTTAGGAAAAAAAAAACATAAAATTAGATTGCAATGTTTCATATATCTAAATCGGATTTTAAAAATTATGCGAAATAGCGTCTTAGCGACATCAATATGGATTTCATTTTACCTCAATGAAGAAGAGTAGTTACTGAAATTTTATGCGGAGTGTATTTTTAACTTAAAAAATAAGTAATAGTTGTAAGGTTTTAGTTAAACTAACAAAGTTTTATTTTAATTTAAATCTTTCTATCTTTTCTCAGTTTCAACTTCCCGTCAGAAGAAGCACGCGTTTTCAGCTTATGCTAATTTTGAAGTGGAGCCAATGACTATTTAAATCAGAGGTAGAAACCTCTCAGTGTGAGAGAGCTTTTAGTCTCAGATCACAGTCATTCTGTTCGACGTTCGCCTGACCAGCTAGCAGCTAAATTCTATGCCATAGTGCTTGCTACGTGATTGTTTATTGAAATAAATCCAAGTGCGCTAGTATTAGTAAATTTTGCTACACACCATTTAGTTAGAGGCCAACTCTGTGATTAGCTCTGTGAGCAAAGCTTGATTAAATTTTTATTTAGTTTTAGTTTAAATTTATCTGATTGTTCATTTAGACCCAAGTGTGGTCTTCTACGTTCTGTATCCCTCCCGAGTTGGGAAGTGATTTGTAAATAATATTGATTTAATAAAAGAGGATTTTAAATCCCTTTCAAGTGCAGTTATTCCACCACTAAAACTATAGTATCTACAACCAGAACATAGCTGCATTCAGCTCCCTGTTCCAGATCAGGACTTAAGGACTTTAAGGAGTTACTTTAAGATGTTTGCCAAGAACATGCACAGAACACTCAGTCCTGACACTTCTTCTGACGGGAAGTTGAAACTGAGAAGAGATAGAAAGATTTAAATTAAAATAAAACTTCATTAGTTTAACTAAAACCTTATATAGTAACTAAAATTTTATCCTGATTATCCTGGTCAGGAAAGAAGAAAAAAAGTCAAATTATTTTATTTTCTTTTCAATAGTCTTTGAAACTTATTTAAAGACATCAACATGAGTGAAGCTGCGGGTAAAAGCTAATATAATATAAATGTATAGTGTGTGTGCAGCATGGTATAATTAAAATACCATCAAGCTGAAAGTCCATCCAAATCACTGTGCTACACCTTTGGATCAGCTCCTTAGAAAATGAAACAGAAAATCCTCAAATGAAACAGAAATGGAGCTGAGCAAACTCCTTCTCTCATCTTAGGGGTGCTCGAAGTCTGAGGCAATGATAGGTATAACTTTCTGCTTCTTCGTCACAATGAGTTCATTGACCTGATTTGAATTACATACAGATTAGGACAATTATTCATAATAAGCGAATTTTATCCTTGATATGTATATGAAATTTCTAAAGCTCTAAAATTTCAAATGATTTAGGATCTTCTATTTTCAAATCAAATTATTCACAAATTAAATTCCAAACAAATTAAATTATTTCGATGATTATAAATGAACCCCAATTAAGATGGCAGCAAATTTAAAATGTGAAAATGAATTCTTATTACTGGTTAGTACTACAGTTATTCCAAATAGCAAATAAACAAGTTCTCTCTAAATGAATTTTCTCTCCTTATAACAGCAAACACTGAATTTTATTAATCCACTATATAACACTGATCTGTTTAAAATTAAAAGGTCAATAATTCACAATTTATCTTATAGGCAATACTTCTAATTATCTACATTAACAAATATATTTCTAAGATCAAAAGAATCCAAAAAACTTTCATTATATTCTCGACTTATCCATTTTTACAAGGAAATCAATAAAAAGAACCTGTGGTTTACCTATAAACATGCAAAATTAAGGCATGCATATTAAAATTGAAATGTAAAACTAGTATCTTAAAATTATTGAAAATGTAAATTTAAATAGAATTAGCCCTCAAATCCGTTATGTGTGAAAAATTGAGTAAATATAAATTAATAAAAAAAAAACTACCAACTTTGAGCTGCATATATTTCACAACTGAACATACATTATGATTTATTAAATATCACAGTAATCTAAACATGGTATTATTTCAGCATTTATACTTTCCAATCTTTTCAATGAAATGCTTAAAATGCATGCAATCTGATTGAGTTACGTTAATAAATAAAGCTCCATGACATAGAAGAATTTTTTTTGCAACAAAAAAATCAATAAATGTATTTTGCAATTTCCATTTAATACCCAATTTATTATGAATACAAATCAATCTGAAGTTTTTTTATTATCATATTCTAAATTATTTGCATCCAAACTATTCATTTGCACTTTTCATGGGAAACTTAAACAGATAATTATAACAGTGACTTCAATAGGACCTAGTTTTGTTTCCAAGTGAAAAATAACACCTTATGGGAGGAAAATTCTCATTAGGAATAAAAGTCAGACTTAAAACCAGCTTAAGCATGATGCTCAACTACTGTGATAAAATAATAAAATATACACTTTCTTAGTTATCAATTGATACAAATGTTTTGACATTTTTAAGTACTGCAATAAAATAAATTACTATTCCACAATTCGTTAAAAAATATTCCTAAAAAGAAGAAAATAACTTACAACCATTAATTGATACACTAACTAGAGGATCATTAATTCCATTACCATCAAATAAGTTTTTCAAAATAAAGAATGTGATTTATTCAAAAATAACTAATTTTCCACTAGTAAAATAATTCATCATAGTACTAGTAATCATTTAAAATATCGCATTTTTATGTCATATAGAGATTTGATATAAAACATTATATATATATATAAATTGAAATCAATAAACTTTTATGACTTAAATAAGTTTTCCACATGTGTTTCATCTATTGCGAACACACCAGTCATATGCATTGGTAAACATTTTTAACCACGGTGAAACAGTCATGGTTGATTTCAAATGTTCTGGTATCCATGCCCACTGCCATGGTAAAACACAGCGTTCTGGATGTGGCATCATGGCAAGATGCCTTCCATCAGCTGAACATATGGATGCTATCCCTCCAACACTTCCATTAGGATTAAACGGATATTCAGTAGTTGGTGACCCAGTGTCATCAACGTATAAAAGTGGCGTTAAATTTTGTGACTGAACTTTCTGTAAAATCTGTGAATTTTTAAATTCAAATTGTCCCTCACCGTGTGCAATCCACACACCTAAAATGGAATTTTCCATATCTTTAAACATGAGAGCTGGTGACTTAATGATTTTTACAGTCACAAAGCGGGACTCAAATCTTTCTGACAGATTTCGACTGAGAGAAACTCCTTGACCCTGATCACCTTGCTCATTTTTATATGGAGCAATCCAGCCAAGAAGACCCATGAGCTGACATCCATTGCAAACACCAAGACTAAATGTGTCATGTCGATTTCTAAATGCTAAAAATTGAGCTTCCAATTCATGATGGAAAAGAAAACCTGCTGCCCAACCTCTAGCTGAACCAAGTACATCAGCATAACTAAATCCACCAGGAAAAATAACACCCTGAAATTTGGATAATGATACTCCTTTTGTTAACAAATCAGTCATGGTAACATCCCATACTTCAAAGCCTGCCATAAACAGAGAAGCTATCATTTCCCTATCTCCATTTATGCCTTCTTCTCGAATAACTGCAACACGTGGACCAGTAGATCGAAATGTAACATGAGGTTTAATTGAAGACATATCAAATGATATGCAATACTCAGGTCTGGTACGTTTTGATAATCCTTGTTTTTCTTGCATCACACATTCACGGTTTGTTTGCCTTAACTCCAGCTGGAAACTTGTTTCTTCCCAGATATCCCTCAAAACTACCATTGGCATATCAAGAACAACTTCTTTATTCAGCTGTATTATTATTTTAGCACTCATTCCATGTCCAGAGCTGTATCCAATATTTTGACAAGACACATCTAAGTTCTCAAAAGTTTTAAGGACATAATTTACATTTGATTCTTTAACTTCAAGTATCCATCCAACTTCTTCATTAAACATTGAAGGAAACAAACTTTCCTTACTTTTCAGATTAATATTTACACCACAATTTCCTGCAAAAGCCATTTCCAAAATACAAACAATAAAACCACCATCACTAATATCATGACCAGCAGTTATTTTGTTTTTACTTAACAGTTCTTGCATTGCATTAAATGAATCTCTTAAAGCTAATGGATTATCCAAGTCTGGTGTATCAGCACCAAGCTGATTCAAACACTGAGCTAAAGCAGTTCCTCCAAGACGGTGCTTCCCATTGGACACATCCACATATATTAGAGTTCCTTTTTCATCCGAACACTTTAAGTCAGGTGTCACAGTTCGTGTGATATCTGGACATGGAGCATATGCTGATATTACCAATGTCCCTGGTGCTTTTACAGTTTCATCACCAACCCTTGCTGCCATGCTTAAAGAATCCTTGCCACCATCTATAGCAACACCAATTTTGGACATAGCAGAACACATAGCTTTACAAGCATCATATAAAGCAGCACCTTCTCCAGGTAATTTAGCTGCCCACATCCAATTTCCACTGCATTTGATATCTTGAAGAGAAGTTATTTTAGCAAAAACTATGTTTGTTAAAGCTTCAGCTACAGACATTCTTGCTCCAGCTGACGGATTAAGAAGGCCTTTGATAGGTTGTTCCCCAATAGATGTAGCACTGCCAACAGTATTAAAATATGATAGAGCAATTACAGCAACGTCAGCAAGAGGTGTATGTAATGGTCCAACACACTGCTGCTGAGCAATTAACCCCGTAACACTTCGATCAACTTTATTCGTAAGATATCTTTTACTAGCCACAGAAGGAAGACGTAATACATAATCAAGTGCCAATTGTAAATTTAAATCTGAAGGTAATTCTACAGGCTTTAAAATGATAGTCTGTCGATTCAAATCAAATGTTTTTGGAGGTACAGAGCCAAGAACACACGATAATTTTAAATCAACAGGATGTCGAGAGGCTTCTTTATCCCTTTTTTCTATAAGTACAATATCACCAGTTCCAGTCACTTCTCCTACAAAACACACAGGACACTTTTCCCTATCTCCAATGCTCTGAAGTACAGATTTGTCTTTTGGATTAATTAGTATAGCATTACTTTCTTGATATTCAGCACCCCAGAGTTCAAGAATACTGATAGTTGGATCTCCTAACTGAAATTCCTCTGCATAAATAACAGCCCCAGCACCTTCAACAATTTCTTTAAGAACATTACCATTACCACCAGCACCCTGATCATGAATGCTACATATGATATTCCTTTCGCCGCGCTCTATACAAGCTCTTACTACTCGATTCAATTTTTGTTCCATTTCTGGATCACCTCTCTGAACAGCACCGAAATCCAGCTCTTCTTTTTGATCACCCTGAACATGAACTGAAGATGCCGCACCCCCACCCAAACCAATTCTATAAACAGGTCCTCCTATTTTTACAACAAGCATTCCTAGCTCTGGTTCCTTCTTCTTGATTAATTTATCATTGATGCTACCAATTCCACCAGTAAACATAATCGGTTTTATCCATTCTCTCCTTTCACCATTTAGCAACTTCATACCAAATGATCTTGCAAAACCTGATATAATTGGTTCACCAAATTTATTTCCATAATCTGAAGCACCATTACTAGCCTCTACAGCAATATCAACAGGCAAAGCAAAATTTGATGGATAATCAAATGTTTTATCTTCCCACGGTAAATCATACCCAGGAATGTTCAAGTTTCCAAAGCTATATGCTGCAGTTCCAGCTATTACATGTGAGCCCCGACCAGCAGCCTGGACATCTCGTATACGACCTCCAGTTCCAGTTGCTGCACCACTAAAAGGTGCAACGCCAGTAGGAAAATTGTGTGTTTCAGCAGTAAATATAATATGCCGCATAGCTGATTTAGTTTTGAAGTAGCTTGGCTGATCAGAATCTACAGGTGAAAATACATTAACATTAAAGCCTTGAATTCCACTACTGTTATCAGAAAATTTTATGACATTATTTTGATGTGAATGCTCTTGAGTCTTCATAATCATTTCAAATAAGTTCTCTTTCACTGGCACTCCATCTATAATTAGATTTCCTTTAAAAAACCAGTGTCTACTGTGTTCACTGTTTGACTGCGCTAGATCAAAACATTCTACTGTAGTAGGATTTTTTTTAAGTTCATTACGGAATAACTGAGTGTAAAAGTTTAAATCCCAATCATCCATTGCTAGACCTAATTTATGACTAATTTCTTCTAAAGCTTCTCTTCCATGACCTAGTATATCCACTTCATCCCATGGTTCTGGAGAGACATTTATTTCAAAACTATGAATTGGAGTATCATAAACACATTCTGTCATTCTGTCATGCACAGATTTTGCAATATTTGCACTGCTATCCAGGTCATATTTTTGACTGAAGTAAAATAAGTATCTCACAGATCGCTCAATCCTTGAAACGGGTAAGTTAATCGATTTACATATAGATACAGCATTTGTGGAAAATGGAGTGGAAAAATTCAATCTAGGCCCAATTTCCAGTACAAAATGTTTTTTATCAGAATCCGGAAATTCAGGAAGTTGTGTTCTTTCAGACAGTACACCATCAAACGAAGTCAATATCCATTCCAGTCTGTACTTCTCTTCGGCATTCAGAGTTCGTTCAATATCCACATAAAAACAATATTCACTTTCAATTTTTTCTATCTTCGAATCTAATTTTAAATTTAAATTATTCTGCAATTCTTTAATCTTATGACTACTTACGGCCGGTACCAAAAAATAACGAAGCACCATTTTGTTAGGTATCGCGATATTTCACTCACACTTAATTGCTCCAAAATTCTTTTTACACTATACTTCAAGCATAGATATCTGTACTATACAATCACTTTGCTGTGATAATTTGAACTTTGAACGAAACACGTGGTTTTCATGTTTTCCAACACTCAGAAGTTCGGTATAGCTACGCCATCTATAGGAATGCAACTAAAGAATTTGTAAGGGAGACAAATTCTTTGATGCAACCATTCAATTGATGCAACTAACACATCAATCCTTCTTTAAATTGTTTGGTGCATTGTTACTCGTTTTAATACTGTTCTCATCTACTAAGAACAATTTGAATTCTTTACACCCTTTTGAGAAGTTATTATTTTTAATTCTTGGCATTCCAAATGGTAAAAATAAATGTTTAAACTGTTTAGTAAAATCGAATAACGCGCTAAAAACATTTCATTGTAAGGAAAAAAAAAATTAAATTGTTAAAAACGCATTACTCCCTTCTGTTCTATATTTGGTTCTGAATAAATAAAACATAAACAAACGTGGCGTTTATTTCTACAAATTGATAATATACTGTTAATAAATAATATAAACTTACTTCTGAATCACTACACCCCGTTTGACGAAACTCAGAGTTAAAATGAGGTACAACAAAAAGAAAGAAAAAAGAATTACAGAAAAAATGCGAAAAGATTTACTTCGAAAATTACATAATTTTTAACAGGTATTACAAGCTTTTTTTTTTTTTTTTATCATAGCCAAGACCCGCATGCAGTAGTATATAAACCAAACATGACATGCACATAGAAGAATTGGGAAATCACATCTCCTATACGGGCTTTCCATCCGTACGAAGTTGTATTTCAAGAATATACAATTCTAAGATTTAATGCATGTGAATTTCTCTAATTAATATGCAGGAAACAAATGGAATTTTGGGAAATTCTTATTTATGAGGGAAAGTTGCTAGACAGAACGTATAAACTTTCAGCAAAACCTAAAAACTTCACACATTTTTCGAATAATTATAAAATAAAATTATTAAGAAAAAATTTTAAGGTTCAAATGTGTAACTTATTTATTATTCTACCTTAACTTTTATGTTTTATTTCCCAAAATTCAAGAGGAGATAAATTTGAAAAGATATACGAATATTTTTGCTTCTTAAAAGCTTTTTTATGTAACGCATTAGGAACGAATTCTAAAGACACAACATGATCAATTAAGAATATAATACACATTTTTTTTTTTTTTTTTTTTTAGTGGATTAAATGCTTCCTCCTACTAACATTCTGGAAGGCAGCATGTTTAATGTCACTGGGCACAGTAACACATAAGTTTTCTTCATCTGGATTTATACAATAGTTTACTAGTTGATTTTGCAATCTAAACGATAAAATAATCTTTAGGGCATTAAAGGAAAGAAACGGCAAAATAGCTTAAATGAAGCAGAGTGCACAAATCATGAATAGATAATAGCTGCAGCCTCCCTCAGACAAAATGTCAGAAAGTAAGAATAGGATAAGGGATTGCTTTTAATGTAAATATTCTTCACAAATTTAATTAAAAATTAATATTGTTATTAAACACAAGTAATATATCTAACAGCCACAGCAAAGAAATGGTAGAAAAAAATACACAAATAAACTATAGCAAATAATGCTGACTGATTTAAATTAAGTCTGATTAATCTTCACTATGAAATAAATTTAATTTTAGAAGTTTCTTTTTAGTGAGGAATAACAGATTTCATAAATTACTTTATTTAGAAAAAAATGATTGTTTATATAATTTATGTGTATAAACTTTATGAATGTTTCTTAATATATTTTTAATGATCTATAAGAAAATAGTTTCAGATTTAAAATAAAATGCTTTCTGATTTCTTCTTTCTTCAAAATGATAAAAGTTATCCCTTTTACCTGAAAAACTTTTGATCTTACTGTGATATAAAAATAATTTTCTTAATATAATAATAATAATCTAAGAGAATCAAAAATGGCTTCAATAAAATTTCTGTACAGTGAATAAACTATTATATTTTAATTTATTCCAAATGATGTTTTTTAACATTTAATTTCTGCTTTAAATGATGATGGTTTAATAACATTTTTATTGTCGAAAAATTAATAATACCTATCTGAATTATCAGGATTCTTCTAAAAATGGTCGAAAAATTAATAATACCCATCTGAATTATTCAGGATACTATCAAGATGTCTTTAAAAATGAAAAATGAAGAAAATTGGTCTAACATACGAAAAATTAAAATCACTTTGACATCACAAATTTACATTAAAAAATAAATAAAAAAACAGCAACATGACCAAATAACTATGTAGATTACAAATAATTTAAATATTAAGCAAAGAAATCTTTTTTTATATAAATTTCAATGCTATTTTATTAACACTTTATATTATAGCAGCTCTATTACAGGAAAGACACAACAGAACAGTATGGTACAGGAAAGACACAACAATACACTAAATTTTTGTTCTACACAGATACCCCATCATTAAAATGTTTACTGATAGTGATAATTAGGGAAAATATGCTATAAACTAATATTTTACCCATAATAACATATTACATACCAATACTTTACAGAGGTATTGAGCATTATTTATGCACCTGGCTATATGTAACATACAAAAATATGAATGACAGTTAATAACATCCCAAAATTCAGCTGCTGAGAAAATCAACCATTATTTTCCTATGGCCAAGAATCTGTCTATCATGGTGCAACATACAAAACTATTCATAGATATTCCAAGATCGACAAGTCATTCCAAGATATTTATATTTTACTTCATTGCAGTTGTGATTATTCATGGTGGAAAGATAGAAGACTCAGCACTGAAGGCTGAATGAAAATCACGTTAACAAATAATGGCACATACTAAATGTGGATACTTTTTGTGTGATAAACCTAATCTATAAGCTGTACTTAATTCTTCATATTTAAAGATGTATGACTATCTGATAACTACTTTTCTATTTCAAGAGTATTTTTTCATTGGATACTGAACATCATCCGATTTTTCTTCACTAAATGATGCTATATTTGCATTGGTGTACTGCTATGCATTTCTGCATAATTTGCGACAACGAAAATCCTTTCGGTACTTAAACAATTTTTCTTCACTCAAATATTTATGTAACTGTCATCGAAACAATTTATAAACCATAAAACATGAATCTGAATATATTAATGTAAGTAATATATTCAGATTAAGTAAATCAGTAAAAGATCACTGATTACTGATCAAGTAAATCAGTAAAACACATCAATTTTCGGTGTTCTAAATCAGAATGCTTCTGTATCTCCAAGTAGGCAGTAGTAGCTCAAACAAGAAACATAGGTATTCTATTTGTAATCATTTCTGTAATTTCTAATATTCCAACATAATCAGTATACAAATTTTAAATCAATTCTATTCTTTATTTATATTGCAAATCAGAATGTAATAGCAAAATTGCTTCTTCAGATTGTAAATTTCTGAATAGAGGCATATTTTCAAAAACATAACCCTCAGAACAATTGAGTAATACTAATAGGAAGCTCCGAATTTTGGTTTTAATAATGCAAATATACAAAAACTAGCTAGAAAATACTGTGAATACCCTAATAAAATACATTATCAGAATAATAACTCAAAACAAATATACAATATATTCCTAACATAATAAGTCCAATGCAATTGTTGAAGCTACTAAAGCTTTAGTACCTTCAAAATCTGTTCTTCAACAAGTTATTTTAGTTAATTAATTTCAATGCAATTTGTCCACTAGATCACACACATATGATTGATTGTCTTAAAAGTTTGTAAAGCACCAAACTGATACAGTTTTGCCCCAGCAGCCACATTTTTGAGATAATATAACTGCCTTATATGTTTTTAATAGTTTTATCACAGTCTTCTTAAGTATTACCATTTCCTAATTTCAGTTTGCAATAATTTTACAATTTCTTTCCTAGGAGATAATTTTAAACAGAAAGTTAATAATTAAACACACACATATATATAATTCATTTCCTCATCAATATTTGTCTAAAATTATTACTATTAATATTAAATTTACATGTCAAATTATATAATTTGCTATGCTAAAAGAAAACACTCCTAGACTCGACTTTTACAAGCGTATTATGCATATTTTTGGTTTTTCAGCTAATCAGCCAACTTATAGCAACTATAGAATTTACGTCTTTTCATAGCTATAAATTCATATTTCATTTTCCTTCAAAATTTGTATTTCATGCTTTGTTTTCACTCTTATTAGTAATGGAAGGAGAGAAGGGTATAGCATTTAACTTTATGGTGGCGTTATTATTTGCTAATATTTACATTTCCTACATTACATGAGGTTAAATTACACACTCAGAAATGTGAACTATAATGGTTGATTGTATGTCATGCATTGCTATTTAATAATGAAAAATATTTTTTGTAAATATTATACACAAGCATCAGACTTAAAGAAAAAAAATAGCTATGCTTTAAGTAATTATTTCTTAGCTTTATTAAATAAATACAAAAGCATCTATTTATAAAATATAAGTAAGAATTTCTATCCTGTGGCAACAATGCATGTTGGATTCCCTATCATTCACCAATGGCATTTTGAATAGCTGAATTTAAATACATGACTTTATGCTCTGCACTCTGAATTCTAGGCCTACTAATCAAATTAATAGACATACTGTAACTGTTTAACATAATATAAATTCTTATGTTAAACTGAAATCTGAAAATGAAGGTCAAACTGCACTTCGAGTGGCTGGCAATATGGGAAAAAATATAACAGACCATTCCAATACATCCTCTGGGGTGCTCCCCAATAAAATTGGGATGTAACTTCTACAAAATTGTCAAAGTGGTGTTGACACCTTTAAGGTATCCAAAATTCTGGGCAATGAAAGGTTCTCACACCCCCTTGTCTATAATGAATCCATGAACCTGATTGTGAGATGCACAGATTTTTATTCATCTCTTTTAAATTTCCACAATATACATTGCTATTCAACTCTTGAATTGAAAGAATGAAAAATATTTCTTGTTAAACTGCATAACTTAAATCTAAAGAGTCCTATTACCTGTAAAAATCTACAAAAACTAAATTTTAAGGATCTTAGTAAATTAAAAACTGTAGAACACATTTCCAATAGCCAAAGTATGAAATTGCATGATGACTTATTAAACAATTGAAATTATATTTCATATTATGCAGAAGAGAAATTAATTCTTATAAAATGTAGAGATATTCACTCTTCTTTATCAATACATCTTTCATAGTTAAAAGAGGTGTCTTTGTAACTCATATTTACTTCATTTCTCTGTTTACTTTTTTGCCAGATGAGCCCTTGGCTGGATGAATGCCCTTCGCTAGAATTTCGAATGACTGAATTAGCATACTTAAAATATATGCGCAAAGAAAATAAATCCACGAAATTCAAGAACTAGTTAATTTTGTCAAGGAATCCACTTATTATGGGAGCAAATTAAAACTGTGCAAAAGAAACAGAAGTTCCCATAAAATTTGCCTAAAAGTGTTACGAAGAAATGAAAATACGAGACATATGAGAGTAAATATGGTAGCATAAAAATTTATTAACTAATTCCTACATTTAATCAAATCTGGCACTTAAACCTGATGATTTAATTACATACCATCTGCTCAGTTTTTCCATATTCACTTCAAGGAATTTCCTTCAAACTTTTTGTATTAGCTCTATTTTAAGATGCAATAATTGCAAGCTGCCTTAAAACTACAGGTTAATCAATTATGTTATGTTCTCCAACATCATTCGAGAAAGCCATTCTGTTCTATTCTACTACCCATTTTAGTTCTGTTGCCCCAGAAATGTAAAATGAATTAACATTTTCAGCAACTACTTTCATGATCTAGAAAAGAAGTCCATCATTTAACAGGTCTAAATAAAGCATACACAGATGCTCTGAATACCATCTATCTTTTCAGGATTAAATTTATTGTCTCATATTTTTTTTTCATACTATAGACCAAAGAAATAAGAACCTAATTTATTGCTAGCATATAAAAAAATACATTTAAACTTCATTTGGTGGTACCTAGGAAAATGTATGATTTATCTGGAATACTATTTTCATGAAAAGGCTCTTGACATCTCTCTATAATACTAGACTGTTATCCTCAGAGGAGAAGGAAAGCACAAATTCTTTTTCATGTTACGTAAAATATTTTTTTACTAGAATAAAATAAATCCTTTCCATTTATTCTGGAAATCATCAATTCAGAATGCTCCTGCAAATGGATCAAATTCAGAGTCACTTAATTCTTGTTATTTAAACTTTTGGACCCTTAAAAAAATACTAATGTGCAAATTAACCGGGACAAAGTGATTTTTGATAATTTATGTACATGCCTTCGTATACAGTGATAAAAATAAAATTAAAAGAAAATATGCCCTCTTTTAACAAAAATGACCCTTAGAATGCACTTAGGCATAGACTGTTCCCATCTTGCCATATTTTTTATTTCTTTATAATACTTTTATAACATTCTTAATCCTGCGCTCATTTGTCATACAACCCATTTTGCAAATATGCCATAAGCTTTCAATCGGATTTAAGTCCAGTGAATTTATGGGCCAATCTATCACAATAATTTTGTTTTCCAACATGAACTTTCCAAGGCATCTTAAATTGTGTCATGGAGCCAAGTTATGTTGAAAGGTCTCTGCAAAGGTTTTCAAGAATAGCACAGTCCTACATTTTAAAATTTCCATATACTTCGATGAACTGATTGTTCCATCGATAGGAACTAGATTTCCAGCATCATCTGCAGTGAAAAAAAACCCAAAACATTTGTTTTTAAGAGTATTTTACAGTTTATTGGGTATGTCGAGGTCTTACTGATTAAACCTAGCTTCATCTAACAAAGTTAGATGTCTAATTATGAACAGATAAATGAGTCTCATAGCTACAAATGACTTTTTTTCAGTCATATATGGTTCACAATTTGTATTTTGTGGCCCACAATAATCATTTTGTCTTCATTTGATGTGTGAAAAGTTGCTTTCTTTACAGGCTTTCTCGCTCTCCAACCAACAGCAAGAAGTCAACACTGCATATTTGAGTATAAATGTCAATATCAATAGACAATAGATCTCTTAAAGTTTTTGCTAGTTTTTGTTGAATTAATAATGCTATTTTGAAGTCGGATTTTGGAGTTGTTTCCCTTAGCCTTTCGAATTTTCTCTTCCTTCCTGGACTAAATGATCCAATTTCATTGTATCTTCAGAATTCGAGAAAGGTTGGATTTTCTGACAATAAATCACAGAAGCTATATTTTTTACACTGTGTACATATGTGACTAACTGCAATAATACATTTTTAGCACACTAAAATGAAAAATTTAGAGTGTATTTAAAAACTAACTTCCTTTTGTCATAGAAACAAGCTTAAAAATGGTGCAGTAATTTTAAATTACTGCCTAAACCAGCTCTAAGTAGCTGAAAGCATATACACAGAAAACATCAAGGCAGATAAAACTGCTTTAAGGGACCTGATGATGCCAGCTGGTCATCAACTTACAATTCTGTGAAAAAAATCACTTTGTCCCAATTAATTTGCACACTATAGTAAGTACAAAATTACTGTTGATTGCCCTCCCCCCAATCTGTTATTTTTCATATCATTAGGTTCATCCTGTGCCACTCTTGGTTACTGAAGGATTGAATAGGTACTTCCTTTGAGTGCACAAAAATTTATTTTACTGAATCTAGGTGAAATATCTCCCCTTATTGTAACAATTTTGATTGATGTTGGCTGAAAACAGTGCTCATTATAAAGATTCTTCAACGCCCTCTAAAACACTGGTATTTCCTCTTTCTGTTCATCAATTGCTGCAAATGTTAAGTTCAGTTTTTGCATATAAAATAGTTAGCCCATAATTCATAATGATACCTTTAAGCTGGACATTAAAATAACCTAGATAAATCCTTTACAAAGAGAAAACGTGTCTCCTTTCTGTCCTATACAACAAAAGCCAAAAGTGCAGCCAAAAATCTGAATATATAAGCACCTTGTTTATGAAGAAGTTAAGGCATCTACTGAAATCATAATTTTTCAAATATAACTCATTTTTGATTGAACTTTATCACTGCAGAACCAAAACAGTTTTCTAAATATATAAATTCACTGACTGAAGATATTTAAAAATACTTAATTAAAAAAATAAATCGTATGAATATGTAACATCTAACAGAGTGTAACAACATCACTCTGCTAACAGTTAAGATAATGTTCCTTTTAATACTTAATGTACATTAGAATTAAAAGGAGTCATTAGCTTCTTATTAGTACCATCTTCCACACAGTATTTCTGTTTTCTGCATAAGACACTAACAATGAACAGCTCAACTAGGGCTGCCACCAGCTGTTGGCAAATTTTAACATTTTACTAGAAAAATTTCCTTGGCAAATATCAACAAGAAATTTTATCATATTTCAGAAATTTTTTTCCTGTCACCTAAGGAAGGGAACACTTTATGCAGATTAAGATAAAGACAGAAACATGAATTAAAATTTTCAAAACAAAGAAATGCATTTTGCAGGGCTATTGCCAAAGTTCGCATGCCTGAATATGCCATTTCAGCAAAAACTAAGTTTATATAAAGAACATTGGAAATAAAATATAAAATGAGGTGATAAAGTGTTACAACTTTTTAGAAAAATTAACAAGTGTGTACACCAAACTGCAAGCTGTACAGCAATTTTCGATGTCCTGGATTAGATTATCCACAATGAACAAAGTATATTTACGATGTATAGCACCTTGATGTTCCTGGAGACTGCTAGGTAAGAGCTAAGTAGTGCAAATTGGAAACCTAGTGCATCCGTAACATGTGCGATCAGATTTAAATCTGAAGAATATGTGGACTATTTCACCTGCTGAATCCCTTCATCCTCAAGATAACCAGTCACTAATGCAGCATGATGGGGAGATGAACTACTGTCCATTAGGAGAAGGTTATTATCGAGTGAACCTTTAAACAGCTTGACATAAAAATCAAAAACTTCATCCCTGTATATTTCAATACTTTTAATTGCACCAGTAAAACTGTGTAGAACAGCATGGTAATACAGAATCATGCCTCCTGAAGTCATGATTCCACCACCTTCATGGCAATGCCTTTCATGGATGTTTCCAGGCTTACTGTATTTGTTTTACTCTCTTCAGATTGTAATACATTTGGAATCACCCTTCAGACAAAAATGAGACTTATCAGCAAAGAGAACTCAACTCTATAGAATAGTACGCAGTGATCTCTGTACCATCGCAAATGGATGTATTTTGCAGCCCAAGTAAGTTGGACACAAATCAGGGGTTTCCTTGCATACAGCCTGTCACTTACAACATATCCGGATAGTCAAATTTCTGCAGCTACAAGAAACTGCCTTGCAATCTGGGCTGACACCAGTTGTCTATTTCATTTAGTAATTGTTGCCTGCTGTTTCCCGTTTTTGAACTTGACATGGTTATTTGCATACATCTCCAGCGTCTTTAAACCATTTTCAAATTTTCACAATGACGCTTTTCACCATTGTTAAGTCTAAAAACCTGTGTCAGTGTTTATTTCTCACAATTCATCAAATGCTTTCTCAATGACATATCCTATATCCCTCCCCCCCCAAAAAAAATTATCCATTTACTCATACAATCCTTGAAATAAGAATTTTAAGCACCTTTGTATGCCTTTACAGAAGTGCTGAAAGAATGGGCAAATAAATGTTCATATTTCCATGTAGCAAAGATGAATCCCATTGGAAATGTGATAATACTGATCTTCAGCTACCCACCAAATTTCATTGAAGTAACAGAATTAACATAAAATCACCTTTTTATAATTGTTCCTTTAATTTTTCTTGCCAGTGTAACTTCAAGAACAGGTTAACTTTTTAATATACCTCCACTAAAAAAATTGCTTCTATATTGACAAGTCTGATAAATGGAAAAAAGAAAAAAGGGACTTGTATTAATATGTCCTTTTCTTTTATCCACAGACTATTTTTAGGTCACAAAACCCTTAATACTATAACAGTATATTATTATTCAACAGCAACAACAGAAATTTTATACAATTTTGGAAAAAAATATCATTTGAGATGAATGAATGAGCTGAATATTTTATGCAAGCATTTTTGTACCAGATACTACTCAGGCTTTATTAGATTAAGATACAGTGAGTATTGCAGGAATATCATTTCATATTTTCAAGCTGGTCTTTTAAATTATCATGACAGAATTTACTGTTAGTCATAAAATGTTAACACTATTCAAAAACTAGAATTATTCATTCATCCTCCTTTGTTGTTATAGATTAATATGGAAATACTTATGTAATATATCAGTACTCTATATTCTTAACACTAACACATCCTGACAATCATGTTAACATGATAATCACATAAGGCTACATAACTGTTATCTGTATGTCACTCATGTAACAATGATGTCATGTAACAGCTTGGTCATGATACAATTATACTTAACTCATGAAATTCATTGCCTTTTAAGACTTGCATAGTGAACTTACAGCACAGAATGATACTTGTTTTGAGAAGGAGAAAACATCCTTCCTGGTATTAAATACAAAACCAGGGTTAAACCTCTAAAATTAGAAGCAACAGTGCCCAGTAGAAGGCCATTGGAAAAGTAAACAATGTGAACTAAGTAAAATAATAAATAATGAATAATCAGATTAAATAAAACGAAAAAAAAACATACATGTTCATGCTTGTTATGTACACATTTTTGTGCATGTACACACCTTGTCTAATACTACTATGAGACATAACGCCAAGTGTGTAGTTTCTTTTCTTTTTTTTGTCTGTTTGTTTGAATGATCATATGAATTGGCATGTGCAGCAAATTACTGCCAGAGCTTACACCTAATCAAATTTTAATATATTTTCAAAACATTTAAATAAAGCTTTCAGGCTTGCATGCACATAACTTTTGTTTGGTCATGCTTTTTGTGCTCTTTGTGTTTATTATAAATTTCATAGAACTAACCCTACAAATAGACAACAATGTAAAGCCTACATCAAAGTTCAGTTTTGAAGCATTTCAGTGCCAATCAAGTAATGATGACCATTCTCCTCTCTACTCCGGTCACTGTTTTACTCGAGCCAAGTGACATCTTGCTATTTTCATTTATATGTTTTTAACTTCAGGCAATGATATGCATATATATATATGCCATAGAATTTACTAGTTCTAAACATTTTCTGAATAGTTTATTTAAGTTTAAAATAATTTTATTGCCCAAGGTTATTATTTTAAATGTCCCCTCCTCTTTCCCCCAAATGTGATTGCCATTAAAAAAATAATAGAATAATGCATTCCTCTAGCTTCAGAAATGGAAAAATTTATCTGTTCATAACTTAAAATAAAAAATAGTTCAAATGAGAATGTTTTAACTTGGTTTTGAAAAATTAAAATGAATCTGTATTTTTTTAACATTAATCTTTATTGAATCGACTAAACATAAAAACATTTTCTTTCATTTTAAAATATCACAATCATTTCTTATTAATCAATTCAAGACATGAAAATTTGAATCTCACATATAAAACCAAAACAAAAATTTCTAGAGTTATAGATATACAACTCACCACTTTTTTCATTGAACTGAAAAAGAAAAATAAATAAAACTTCTTAACCCATAATCATGGAAAAAATGTGTTTAATTTATTCTGTAAATAAAGATCTGCTACTATACAAGCTCTTAAAAGGTTGTTGAGACTTAAAAATTACCAACAACAATAAAACACATCACCCCCCCAAAAAAAAACCTAAATATGTAACAGCTACAGACACATATACAACAAATGCATATTCAGTACAGCAGCAATTGTTCTAAACATACTAAATTTAAAGAATTCTGGGAAAAAAATGGAATGTACATAAGACATTTAAAATTCATATATATCACTGGCACATATATCAAATAACAGAAAGCTAATAGCCATGATACAAATGCTAAAATTTACTTTTTATCTATAATATATTAATAACAATGCTGACTAGAACTCTGCTATTTATGAGAACTGAGCAGAAATTATAAATTGAATAAATGAAAATTAATTTTTTCACAATAATGTTTCATTTAGCATTTTAATGATGGCTCCAATTTAAATATAAATATTTTCAATATTGTTTAAACGATTATTATATTCATGTACAGGTATCAAAATGCCTCTTTAAAATAGAGTTTTAGATTAACATGAGGTATGGTACTTCAAAACAGCCTGATCTAAAGCACAATTTTTACTGCATTATATATCATGAGCTTTTCTCTGGCAAAAGTGTTAGCAAAAATTCTTAGATGCATATATTTCCAACAAATTATCTACTTTTTTTTCAGCAAAGAACTACAGCTTGCACAGGGTAAAAAAATTACTGAATGAATTTTTTAAAAAAATATACTCGAAGGAAATACTAAAAGCTATTTTAAGCAAATTTTATTATTTGGACTAGTTTGACAGTGGCAAGGGTGGCTAAACATGCATGGCTTAACACTATAAAATTCTCATATCTGACAATTGTCAAATACCAATAAATATTACATGATACTTTTACTATTACATCCCCATTTTGCTATAAAAATTTCACACAAACATTGAAAAATATTAAATGTTTATGTAAATATTAAGAAACATATGTACATGTGGTACCTGCAACTGTGCAGTGTTAGAATTTTATGCACATGGAAGATACAGACTTTCTCCACAAAGTCCATTATGTCCTTCTGCACATTTATTTACGACAATGAGGCATCCTGCTGTTGTTCATTTGCAACATTCTAAATGATATTTTAAGGTACAAGTCAGACGTAATAAAAGCTCTATACAATTTTGAAAAAATTTTAATGCTTTCTTAATAAATCCTAGCTGAAAATAATAAGTACAAAAATAAAAAGGAGCTTAATAAATTAATATTCAAGAGTGTAGGGTTTTATATCTATTAATTAATTATCTTATTTTGCCTTTGCTTTCATTTCTAATGCTATTCGCTCCCACAAGAGTGCAAATTAATTAATGTATTTAAGCACAGAATTTGTGAGAGAACTTTTGTCAACTACTGCTAACTGCTTCACTACTATTTCTGCCAGGTCTGAATTATTCAAATCGGTTTTAAAATTGCTAGCTGTAATTACTCACCTGAGTTTGGGAGGCTTACCTAAAGCTTGTAGGTATGCCTTGCCTTGAAAATTTAATATGGTAAATTTTAATTTAAGCTTCTTTTCTGTTATTCCACAAAGTGTACAAATTAGATTGTATAACTGTTAAGCTGACAAACTAATGAAAAGATTTATTTTAAACATTCTTCTGTCTGGTATTACCAAACAGCACAGAATACCCCACCTTAATAAAATATTAAAATAGGGCAATAAGTCACCTGACTGTCTTCGTAGAACTTGAGATTAATATTTAAAGTAGTTAAGATATGTAAATCAAAGAATACAGATAAGTATGCTTGGAGATTTTCAAGCTTTAGTTCAATCCCTGAAAGTTGCTAGCTATAAAAATGTTGGCAAATGTTGGAAGGTGAAAGCAGTCATAATTTTTGATGGTAGGAGGTCAGTTTTTTAAGTTTTATGGAAGAGTTTCAAAATCACTTTCTACTATATTCATTTGGGAAGCAGCAAAAGATAAAAACAGCAACAGCAATTTTCAACAGACAGGCTCTATTGGGAAACCTCTTTTAGAAGATCCTGACAGCAAGATGTACACTTTTCATGTCTTCAAGGTCGTGTTAATTACAGCATATCTTGGAGTAAGGGATATGGCTCAAAAGAAATTGGAACTATTTGGAAAATATCAGATGGTAGAGGAAGATCTCTCTCTACCAACTTTTCATAATGCTAAGAGTCTCTATTTATGAAAAGTTGAAATTGTAAAGTTAGTATATGGACGGAAGATAGATAGCAAAGACATTTAGCTGGTTACACTAAGATTTCTACTGTAGATGAAGAACTTCATAGAATTGAGATATCCTGGTACATTAAGACAATTACTCAAGCTAGTGATGAAATACAAAAGCCGAAAATCAGCCAGAAATGGGAATGGAAGTAAATATGGATATATGTTCATAGCATACAATAATAGACTTGGCAGAAGAGGTGATGGAGGTTTCAGCAGTTGAACTAGAGATGAAAACCAGCAGAATACCTGGTCTAATCAGCAAACTTCTGATCACCGAGAAAAAGGTGTTTGATGGGAAAACAAAGTGGGTGATGGAAATAAAAAAGTGAATCATTTAAACTTGGAAGGAGTGCTGAAGTCATCTCAGGATAAGCAGGCAGCCTCTCAAATAGGTTGAATATATTGCTTTTGAAAAATATGGAGTAGCCTCATATACAAAGAGTTTTGAATGAAGTACTTTCAGTAGCACTGCTACATACAAGGGTGCAGAGTAGCTTCATGCCAGAGAAAATTTTCAAGAAATGTTTTGAGAGGTACAGGTTGTTTAAAATTATACAGAAGAAGGTTGCAACAGTGCACAGTCAAATTGGCAGTGTGATGTTGAGTATCCAAGTGGAGAATGAAAGATATCCCATTCTCTTTAATGCAATCAGGAATTTGCAGTTAAGTGTGATATTCAGTTGGTACATTTTATTTTGGTTGCAGCACATATAGATTTTCAAGCACAGTTAGTACAGATGGATACAGAAGAAAGGCAAGAAAAGAGATAGTGCCACAAGTCCTGGTGTGCAAGACCTGCTTGTGAAAGGAAAGGAACATCTTCAGAAATTAGTAAACACTTTTGGCATTCTTTATGAGACCTACAGCCACAGGTTAAAACACAGTTACACATGAAACAGATACAGGGAATAATTTCTGTTATGGATCAAAACAACATAGGTATGACAAAATTAAAGAAGGAAATTATAGAAAATTATATGGAGAATATGCTCAAAAACAAGATGCTTATTCCCAATAATACCTAATGTTATCCAGGCCAGAATATTTAAATTTGGTAGTGCACATGAAGTAATGAAAATTCTACCAGTGGGCGAAAAGGTTTAAATACCAAGTTCTAGAAGAGAAAGTTAGAAAGTGTGGGTGAACTCTGTGCTTGTTGTAGTGTGAGCTTCTGCTTACCATTTATTGCTGGTTAAACTTGGCATAACAGCTACTACTTTGCTGCCACTACATTTTCAATGTTTTTTTAGGAAACAGGATAGTTTGAGCCCTGTAGCTGAATTCTATTACTTGTTAATAGCTTCAAATCTTTAGTTTAGTCCTTACTGTTTCAGTTACCACCCAAGCAGAGGCATAGTTTGTTAGTGTCAAGTTGACACATTGTAAATTTCTAAAGACTGTAATAAAGGGTACTTTTAACCCTTCTTTCTGTGCAGTTACTACACTTCCAGTTTTCACACATCAGATAAACAAGTAGACCCTACACCTTATTGAACACAATCAAATATTGCAAAACATTATACAAAAATATAACTTAAATTGTCTGCAGTTTTATGAAAAATTACTATTCATGGTGGTATTACTGTCACATATAGATTAAGATTGACACAATGGGGGGGGGACTATAGAATTATTTTTGGGCAGGCAGCTGGTTTATCTGAATATTGCAAAGCATTTGAAAGCTATCTGCCTAAGAGGAAAGATGCCCTTTTGGAGAAATATCTTGTAGGAAATTGGCTTATATCCATGCTGAAGAGGGAAAAACTAAGAAAATCTACAATGCAAACAGCCACGTGGGTCAAACAACCAGTATTCAGTAGACTTAACCATAAGCCCACTGATGAGGTTGAGCTGGAAGCTGATTAAACTGTTTTTAACAGAAAAGAGAAATTTAAAATGAAAGATAGTCTGAATTTAGTGAATTAGAATATAACTAGTAATTCAGATATAGCCCGTACCAAGGAGAAATTATGCTACAATAAGAAAAGGCACGAGGGACTGCTTTAAACTCAGGGATAAGGTGTTGAAGAAAGATAAGGTGAAAGAATGCCAAGTATTCTTTATCCTTGAAACCAAAGGCCTGAGTTGGAAAGTTTTCTCCCAAGTTCAAAAGTCCTTTTATAACTGAGCAGTTATGAGCTGCAGCAGTTTACCTCAAAGGTTCATGTAAATTATTATGCAGTTGTCAGATGTATATATGTGAAAGTGTATGTCTAAACAATTTTTCTCTATAGGAAAGTTGGCCAAATCTTTGGCATGTATAATTACTGATTTACCAACACTACTCTTTACAGTTATTTTTCAACTTAAACTCTTACTTAATATGTTCTGATTATCTGTACCCCCATGAAAAGTTAGTAATTAACTGGCAGTTTTGTTAATTAGCAAAAAATGTTTATTTGGCTATCTTCATCGCTCAAAGATAATGTTCTGTTTATCAATAATAATAATAAAAGATATTGCTTGAGGGAAAAAAAACATCTGCATGGCCAATATTCACAATTTTGTAGCCAATGGATACTCAGCAAAATAACTCTTAAATATAAATATTCAAATACATGTGTGAGTTGGTTTTTGTTGCATGTATATTATAAAAGACAGCACTTCTACTGAATGTTAAAACTGAGGGCAGTGTTAAAAGGAATGAAACAAAATTTCTTTCATTCTTCCATAATTCTTCCATTAAAATTTAAGATACTAAATAAATTTACTTGCCATGAACATTAAATCTGACTTTCTCAAAGCATATTTGGAAAAATCTTAATATATTTTTTTTTAATTTATCCCCCTCCCAAAAAAAGATTACATATTTTCATAAATCATACATTGCACATTAAATCCTTTAACACACAACTTATGATTTGCACATGCAGCTAATGAGCTGCAGTTGAACCACCCTTGTACTATGATAATGCAAATATAAAAATTTTATAAAAGCATATTTTTGGAGCCTTATTTTTTTATTACTGATATCAATCAAGAATTTACAAGCCACCAGATTAGCTGCAAGTTATTGACTTCAAATTTTGCAAAATATAATTATCATAGTATATACTAATTAAATTTGAAGCTTTATCACATAAAATAAATTATGATTAGAACATGCAACTCACCAACATCTAATAACAATAAAGTATCACAAAAAGAATCCAGACTTATATATTAAAACTCATTTTTCACATAAAATTCAATACAAGGGCAAAAAGCAAATAATAAACTCTTTAACGAGGACATCATCAAAAACATCTGCAACAAGAAATTTTGATTAATGTAATCGCCCAGAAATATCTTATTTTGTCATTATATTTATAAACCCAAACTTTCTCTTTTAAATATTAAAAAATGATTTCAGGTCATTTATATTTTATCTCAAACTGATGGCTGTGAGTTTCTTCAAAAATGCATATATTTGTTTATACAATTTTATAATTATTAGTTAAACATCAAGATGTATAACGGAATGTCAGAAATCTGTTGTAAGCTTCAAATACATGATTTTTGAGCAAATGCTCAGCTAAAGCTCATTGTAAAAGCTGGATCATATCCTTTAATTTTTTAACAGTATACAAATGCATAACATGGAAATATTTAACATAAATTGAATTTCTCTTATAAATTAATTTTCTTTATTAAAAAAATAATGAGAGACTTCATGAATATTAAAAAAAAGTTAGATACTTCTCTTTCAAAAAAAAAGGACATCACTTTTAGTACTGAAAATTTTGCCTTACAATAAGCTACTTTTATAAAAATATAACATTGCATCCAAACATTTTAATCCAGCTCATTAAGTAACATAATTATGTACCACAATAGTTAATGCTTTGAATAAACTGTTGTTTAAAAAATAAAAAAGTACAGTTTACACAAATATAAAAAATGAGATTATCCATATAAGTCAACATGTAACTTGCCAATAAACTAAAAAATATTTTGAAAATGATGCACAACTGATATATAAAACTTTTTCGCCTAAGATAAACTGGTATACAAACTTAGAAATTTATATCACAGCCATGTTTGACTAGGCCACTTGTTAACAATTATAACTAAATATATTTTTGAAATAGCATTCTGTGCACAGAAAAATCATACAAATATACACTGAAACGAAGTTACACTCATATCTGATTTGGAAACTTTTATGACTTTTCATCATCAGTTCCTAAACTACCTGATTGTAATTGCTCTCTATTTATTGTTTAAGGAAAAATCATGTCACACATACATTTTTTCATATTTTTAAGTGCAATGAAAGAAGATATTTTCAACATTAATCCCAACAGAAAATTGTTTTAGGAACATGCAGTCATCTTTTCATGGTGTTAGGAGGTAACCTGAGGAAAGCAAGTCTAAAAGTTATTGCAAGTTTTTACAGGGTATCGACAAATAGATGCATTATACAGATGTAACATGAAGAAGATATAGGCAATCAAAAGAAAATATTAGCCATTGCTTGGCTAAATGATATGACTAATGAGTCAATTGATTGTATTGTATATGTGCATTCTAAAATCTTTTAATAACTGCTTAAAGTTAGAGATAAATGATCAGAAAGATATTTTAAATCTTCCTTAGTTATCAGATATTATTAATTCAATTTAATTTAACAGTGTAATGCTACATTTAAACTCTCTTTATCAGCTATTCAGCACTATCTCAAACATAAAATGAGTAATTATTCAGGAGCATATACTGCAAAATTAACTTCTTCCCCCCCTTACAGAGACACCTTAGATGGACACAGATTATAAAAAAAAAACTCAACTAAAATCTGGTTTTAAAAGCAACTAATAGAGGCTACATAACATCAGCAGTGTTATAGCAAATACATTCTGATGCAGTTTCTAAATGTAAGCATGGAGACAAGCTTCACTGTTATAATAGGTACACTTAAAATATTATATAATTTGGCTTAGTTGATATAGATGCTAATACATGAAGTTTGATTATTAGACAAGATTTTTAGGGCAGCTAAACTCTTATTTTAGCTTTTGAAGGAAAATGTAAACATAAAATTATGGGTAAACATAAATTTAGGAATATTTCTGAAGATTAATTGCAGTTTGGCCGCCCTTTGAAGAGGCAGAAATGATCAAAATAATGGAAGAACAATCCTTAGAGATAGTTTTGAACCATTGTTTGACTGTATTAGTTAGATAAGTTATACGCATATGTAATGTGTAATACTTGCAGGATGATAAAGCGTGATATATAGATAATTAAAAAGCAAAGCACACATAGCAGATTTTATTTGATATTTGAGAGGCTTTTAATATTGTAAGTTAAAGATACCTATTAGTACTGAAAATTTCAAACATCATTTGGTGACAGAATTCTTGAAAAAAGTATGCATAACATTGACAAACAATCATGAATGCAAGGTTACAATCTATATACAGTGTGTTACAGCACTTTTCTATGCCTTCATAAAATGGAGGGCTGACTAGACAGTGAAAAATATCACCTGATAATTAAAATCAAACTAAGCTGCAATGTGAATATGAACCCTGAAATCGAAAAATTTGTTATGGAAAATAAACAAGCCACAGTTTTCCAGACTGCTTTGGAAACAGGCCTTATTTCTAGATTAATAGAAAAATTCAGCCTGATAAGTTAGGGATGTTGAGGATCGCCACGAGATGGATACACAGAATGTAGATGATAAGAAATTAAGAAATGCCAAATCGAATGTTCCAAAGAACTGCTTTCTATGACAAGCTATCATAAAAATCTTTACTTACTACTAGTATCAGGAAAGTAACTGTGATTTCATCACTATGGCCCAAAAATGAAACAAGACAACAAGTTCTGAAAATTCAATGGATCTCTCCAACTCCATTAGTTTAGAACCCAGAAATCTGCTTTAAAGACTTTTGGCACCATTTTAGCGTATGAAGAGCATTCACTGCTTACTTATTGTATTCCACATAATAAACAGATGCTTTATTATGTTAACTTGATGACTCAACTCCTTCATAAGTTAAATGTGATAGCTAAATACAAAAAAATGCTGCTTTAGCACAAGTGTTCAAATACACAAGACTTATACTTCCAAGAACACTTTTCAGCAATGTGGATTCCATCTTCTCCTCTGTCCAACATTTTGGCCAGATCTGGCCCCCACGGAATTTCTTTCTTGTTTCAAAACTGAAACTTTAAAAAAAAAAAAAAAAAAAAAAAAAAAAAAAAAAAAAAAAAAAAAAAAAAAAAAAAAAACTTGGTTTAAACATTTCACAGACTTCAGCCTTTAGCCTTTCACAGCCACAACATTCAGGTTCAGAAGGGAAGACTTTAGTTCTATTTTTTTTCTCCTCTTTTAGAATAATTTTACTCAAATGCATTTCTTTTTTCTTGTTCCCATATATGAAGCAGTAACTTAAAAGGATTAATTGAACTTTAGATGCCACAAAAATTTAATAATTATGCTAGCAATGCCTTGCAATATTTCATAAAATTTTTGAAATTGTTTCCAGTAGAGAAAAGGCAGTGTATTTAAACACAAGAATAATATGTAAAATAACCAGATATCACAGATTTTAATGCAACGGTCTACTTCAGAATATGTCCTAGAAAATTCACTAGATTTTATATTAGTCAACATGTATTTTGTTTGCCCTACGCAGTTCTGGAGGTTTTTCGTGCTATCGGAAATACATTTAATAAGGAATTAATAAAACATTACTAGATTAAGGGCATTAAGCATGCATTTTGTAGAAAGGTCCACAGACAATGGTTTGTAAAAGAACTTAGCAGTTTCTTTTCAAGCTCAAATTTGTACTTGAAAAAATCGATATAAATCATCTACAGAATTTTAAATGAAATTGGCTTTTGAAAATATAGTTGAATCGAAAAACGTGCAAGAAAGCTACATTTTTACTAGAAAATACTTTAACAGAAAAGAGTTATCTGATAATGATTCAATGAAATATTTTATTCAGAAAAGAGTTGTAACAGCCATAAATTAAATAATTATCCAAGTAGGACTCTGAAACTGGACAAGATTTCCCCAGTTTTAAAAATAATAATATTCTTTTAAATCATTAAATTTTGAACTCTGCTTGTTGAGAATAAATGCAGTAATGAAATATGCACAATGATAACAAATACAGAAAACCTCTCTTTATGACTACTAGGTTAAGATAAAAGTGGCCAAAATTTCCAGCAACATAAATAAATATCAGTATTGAGTATCTAACAGATATCCATTTTCAAAGGCAACCACAAGCATCACCAAAACTGTCTAAAAGCAAGGGTTTTCTGGTTAGGTTTTGGTAATTTAAAAAAATTCAATTAAGCAAACAGTGATATTTGCTTGAAATAATAATACTTCATACACAATTTTCTTTTTTTGTTGCATTTTTTTTTCTTTTTTTTTGGCTAGAACAGCTTTGTTTCAAACTAGTTATTGAAAGACTTGATCATTTTAGTTATGGAACTGAAATTCCAAACTGTGAAGTACATTTTAGATATAATTTTTGAAATAACAGATGTCAGTTATATTTATTGATATATTATTGATATTACTGTTATGTTATTGATATTATTATGTAAATATTTATTGATATATTACTGATATTATTGTTATGTTACTGATATTATTATGTAACCAAATTATGTAATTTTGTTCTTATTATGTAAATATTGAAAAATTTATAATAAATAGCAGATATTGGATGGCTTCACGTAATAAACAATTAAGCTGATAAGTCGCCATGAGGGTGCAACTGCTTATTTCGTGGTTTCTTGTCCTGTTCTGTAAATTATATTATGTGCCACAGAAGTCCATGCAAATACGCAATTCATTAATGAATTCAAGAAATAGCTGTAGAAAGAATGCCTATGAATAAGAATTGTATTCATTATGAATTAAAATTAAGCAGAAGGAAGATTAAAAAAAATAAGTAGACAGGATACAAGAAATAAAACTGGAACAGTTCTCATTTGACATTGAAGCTGTAGGGTTCAGACTTCTCAAAACACAAGATCCAATTCCCAAAACAACAGTAGAATAATAATAATAATAAAAAGGGTAAAAAACAATCTCTAAGAATGACCTGGCAAACTTTCCCAACTGTTTTGATCACTTCTATCGTACAGAAGAAAGATAAAACTCCACTTAATCTTCAACTGATGATTTAACTTTCCTGTGAAGAAATAAACTCCTTTAACACATGATTTCAAGTTTTCTTTAAGTATTCAGATAAGAGTTCAGCAAATCTTTTTTTTTTTCAAAAGACAGAAAAAAAAATAATATTTCACTCTGACAGAGTAACTGAAGACAGTTACACATATTTATATTCCACATCAGAGACTGGAAAGTATTACCTAAAATGCCTTGCATTACATTAATATGCAGTATTACCTTACATTACAACTAATATGAATAGATGATTCACATAATGGAATATTTTCACCAACAACGCATTATCTCCCAAAAAAAACTTTTTTACCTGCATCACACATAGAAAAAAAAAATGTTCCAAGCAGCTAATATCACGGCAATTCACTCAGTGTCAAGGGAACCAAAAAATTGAATGTATGATCCAGTGTTATTCCACCAAACACTTTTATTCAAACTATATCTGTAAAATTTATTAAAAAACATTCATGATAAGATACTTTAATTAAATATAGTAGAAGATCCTCCCAGCAGCATTACTCAAATACAAACTTAATTAAAACAATCACATAAATAATGCTTCTAATAATTTAGAATTAAACAATTCAATAAGAAAATTAATCCATAGTTATTTTCTAAAAAAGGATACATGGAAAGACTAAGTTTCTGAAGCTGAAACAAAGAAGAAAAATCATTAAAGAAATTTATTCAGAATGTAATCAAAGCAGAACAAATGAAACCTATTGAAAATTTGATGAACTATTTTGCAGCTTCTTAATTATATATCAACAAATTTAATGAAATTTATTCTGTATTGAACTGCTATTTTATTATTAGTAACAATAAACAAAACACAGATGAAAGCAAATTTTCAAATTAAAATTATCACATAAAAAGAAATTCTTTTCAGTATGCTAACCTATTATACCAATACAAAACAGAACATACATTTTCCATTAACTTAGAAAGGTTTCCTTTGGCCATTTTGAGCCCTTCATCCGTATGCTGCCTAGATAAGAAGTGAAAAACACTTTAAATTTTCAGTATAAAAAAATCATATTCAGTTTTTAAGTTAAACATTCAAGTAGTATTAATACAGCATTACAGTATAAAACAAGATACAACTAATCAGAAATAACAGAACTACATCGCCATCATTTTTCAAAATTATAAAATATACATGTACATGCCTATAACAGTAATATAACTTATCTACCAGTTATGTGACTTTGCATTATTTAAGCTTGTCTTTAAAAAACTACATAAAGTAGTATGCATGACACAAATGAATAATACAAATAAAATGTTTTAGTAATAATGCATTACACAGATATTGATGTCATACATGATAAATTTACCCTTAAAATTTTATTTTCCTTTAAAGCAAGCGTATATTATATTCCTTTTACATTTGATTTAAAACATATTTCCTACATTAAATTGTTATAAACATAGAGCATATAAAGAACTTATCTGCAGTAAAATTTTCTTTTTCAATTTGATAATCATAGGCAAGAAATTTGTGCATAAATAGATACATGTATTGCAAACACAAAACTTTGTAAACAGTGTGCAGATTGATAATTTTCCTTTAAAGCAAGCATATATTACAATCATTTTACATTTGATTTAAAACATATTTTGTACATTAGAGTATTATAAGTATCAGGCATATAAAGCATTTACCTTTAGAAAATTTTCTTATTTAATTTTATACTCATAAATAAATGTTACAAACACAACCACAACACTATATGAATAGTGTGTGGATTGACATACCAATGATCCAAGTTTGGTATGACTACACATCCCGCAGTAATGCAGTAAACATTAACTAGTAACCTTATTAATGGCAGGTAATCTTGAATGTAAGAAGTACCAACAAACATAAGCATGAATATAAAGTGAAAAGAACATTCAGACATCAGAACTCAGACTGGATGCATAGAATAGATCCTATGCACCTTCAAACCATTTCCTGCCTAGCAGAAGGAAATCTGTGATCCCAGCACCTCTTAAGAGTGCTGCTTAACATTAAAACATAAGAAGATTCATTTGCAGTCATTACATCCAAAGCAAAGTGGAAGCCACAGATTAGCTAAAAATTTAGCTATTATCATTTCATTCTGGAAATTAGATGGTCATAGTGCTTTGGTTATGAAAGTTCCTTGGTCAATAGCATAATCCCAATCTTGCCAAGTGTCATGCTTTATGACTATATGCTTTATTACAATCTATGTCATGCTTTATGACTTTATTACTGTGATGCTAATTTGCTTTAGTAATAATAATGTGTGAAATGCTGTCAGTCTGAGGGGGGGGGGAATTGATGAAATCCTATGGTCTCATACTCTCATTCCTACCTGGGATTCCAGATATGATACTGCAGCAAGAAAATGCACAGTTGTATACGGCTCAAGTCGCTCAAAACTGCCTACATCACTTTATATGCCTTTATGACTTTCCCATTCCCTTCGATATGCCTGCTATCAAATATTTATAGCACCAGCTAAAACAGCAGTTATCACTATGCACAATTATTTGGAATCTAGAGCTATAAATATTGACCTGTCTGCCACAGGACAGTGTTAGTGTCTGTTTAACTCAATGTCAGACCAGATTAAAGCAGTATTACAGGACAAGGTGAATTATTGAAGATGAAAACCTGTGTATCATATAACTTTCTATAATTATCCTGCTCCTCTATTTCTATGATCATGTGTATCATTCATCTCTATTGTGTCAATAAATTGTCAATTAAATCTGATGTTTTCTTCAAAGTTCGTACACATTTTTGCAGATGGAAATTAAATAAATTAAAGCAACTGTGTATGCCCAAATTTCACTTTTGTAATCCCATTCAAAAATAAAATAAATATGTCAGTAGCATACATCATTATTAAACAAAATCAAATATTTATATAATTCTGAAACAAAATTGGAAATAAAATCAACTTATCAAGTATTTAACATTAAATTAGAAAGTTTCCTGAAACATTTATATTTTACACTTATAATAGTTCACTTATCTGGCTGTAACAAACGATTCTGACAAAAAACATTCTAAAAAAAGTTAGGAAAAAAAAAGTGAAAGCAGTATCTTTAGTGAAGGTATCAACACCCAAATTTATTATTAGTATTAGGTGTAATTGGTATTAGTGAAGTAATCAACACCCAAACTTATGATTTTCTGCCAATATTTTGGTAGTTTTTCAAAGCCTTTGGCCCAGAAACTTGGTAGTCACGAGTGCAAATACAGATCAATCTCATTTCGCACATCTTGTGCAGAATGGAAGATAGCACCAGCAAGATGTAGCTGCAGGTGTGAAAACAAGCAGAAGTCAGAAGGAGAGAGATGTTTGAGCTATATGGTGGGTGTGAAAAAAGATCCCATTTGAATCCATACAAAGTCCAGATGGTGAGTGCAGACACATGTGGTCTAGCTTTATCTTGATGGAACATAACCTTTTTGCACTAGAATTCAGCTTAGCATTTTTCCTTGATAGCAGACTAGCATCTTGCTATACACCTTACTATCAAGGGTTTTACCTTTTTCCAGACACTTTTTGAGTATAATGATACCACGGCAATCCCACCAGATAGAAAGCATGATCTTCTTGTTAGTCAACTTGCACTTTGCGATGCTGCCGATGGGATCACCAGAAGCAGACCAACTTCCTTTTCAGCCTATGTTGTTGAAATAAATCCACTTTTCATCACAAGTGATGATCCGATTCAGAATTTTGTCCTTGCGTTGATATTCGAGCATATTAGTGCAGGCTCAAACACGTCTGTCCTTATCTGCTTGAGTCACCTCATGCAACACATCTGCTTGAGTCAGCTCATATGGCACCCAGCGACTGAACTTGTATGTCAAGTTCATGCAATGCATAGTGTGACTAATGGACATGGCACTAACGTCTAACCCTTTTTAAGAAAATGACAGATAAAATGGGTTTTAGACATAGAATCTCAAAATCCTCAATAGCCATCCAATATTTTGTATTTGCAAATGTTTATTTAATTTGAATTTCAACCAAATATTAAAAACAAAAATCTTTGTACAGAGATTAGTGGGAAAAAAGTTTTCATACTAACGGAAAAACTACGAATTCTTATTCTCATTCTTTTACAGTGATATTCCATTAAATTGTATCAGAAGATAATATCACTGTTGTATGTAACTATTACTTATTTCAAACATTTTGTACATTTATGAATGTAACTAACTGTCTTTCATTGACTGAACACTGCTAGTTTGATGTAGGTTTGAAATCCGGCTAATGCGTTCGTTGCATGATATTTTGGTGATTTTTAGGTTGTAAATATGAACCAGTTTTCCTGAAAATGTCATCTACAAGGTATCTCTTTCCTCAGGGAGGTAGTCATTGTATGCTTGTATTTGTTTTCAGAATACTTTGGAACGAAGATAAAGAAAATGCATGAAAAGTATCATCATATTTTCATAAACTAATGTACAGTGTGAAACTACAATTTTAAATCTCAGTTTGTTACAGCAGAAATTGTAAATTACTGCATTACGTATAAATCTTTCTTCAGACCTTTTACAAATTAATCTGCATATATCCACATAATTGAAAAGCAGGATTTACACTAGGTATTTTGTCTCCCAGTGCAATCTCTGTGGGTTCTTAAATCTCCTGACCGATGTTCTACTTGATTGACCGATGTTAAATTGATGAAAAAAGTGCCATCCTTAAATTTTCTTGCTCTGTGTTTCTCTAGTGTTCTAAAAATTTTTGTCGTCCAATAAATTCTTGTTTCCAAGCACTTACACTAAATTCTTAAAATTTTGCCGTCCCTAAATTTTCTTGTTTGATGCTTCTTTAAATTCCAAACATTTTTCAGTCATTAAAATCTGCCGTCAGGTCTGTTCTTCAGTAACACAGATGGCACTGAAAAATACAAATTTTAATAGCAAGCTTCCTGTTTTCTATCAAATAAAGTTCGCCAGTTAGAAGTGATATGGAAGCATTAAAACATATATGTAATAAATATGCAAATTCTACAGAAGCAAATTTTTTTTCTCTCCTGAAGAAATACCTGTGCCTTCAAAATTAATGAAGTTTTATTCAAAATCTACATCAAAAAGATTTCTTTTGGGCCTAATATTAAATTTGACATTCGTGTGCTTCTCTCTCTATTTGACGTTTTGCAAGATTTATTCAAAAATTATTTTCTTATTCTTTATTGTAAAACAAATAGTTTAAATGGAAATCTTCAGCTAGCTTTTGTTTACTTAAATCATAACATTTGATAATGTGAATTGAGATATCTAAATAATTTGCATGTAAGAACCCTAAAAAATGTGAAACACCACTTTGAAAGCTTTTCTTTGGTTTATTTAATTATTCCAAAGCACGCAAAGGCTTATCTGCCTAAAGGAAGGACTTTCTAAGGGAAACTTGCTGGCATGCATATTACGCAAGGGGAAAATCACAAAAATTCCACTTTGAACGGTAAGAAAATGTAATATTAATATTAATATTCTACTCCTATATTTTATTCTAAATTTTCCTTCAAATAAATTTTAGCAATTTGATACAAGTGCTGTCTTTAAGTTAAGAATTAAAATAATATTCTTTTATGATTTACGTAATATAATTCTTTCTGTCAAAAATAATCATATGAAAATGCCCCAAATTTCACAACCAGGCCATTCACTTTGGACACTGAGATGTATCTGTCACATCATCTTGTTTGTATGTAGATATCCTTTTTAACAAGGTTGTCGCATAAGATTATGACTGAAATTTCTTTCAAAATATTCACTATTTTTTACTTCTGCCAACCAATAAATGAGATAAAGACAAAATTCCCTTTTATAAATGTGAAACAAGATAAATGAAATAGAATCAAAAGTGGATAATTAGTTAAAATAGACCATTTCACTAGATCGTAAGATCTTTATGACTGCGATATGTATACAAATGAAATTCAAACTTTCATTAGTATTCCATTTAAGATATTTGCACTGCACTAATATTTATTTTTGAACGATTTTTTATTAAGCATTTTCAACAAATTAACATTCTATAAATGTATATTAACGTGCCCAAATGCAATAAAAATCAACATTTTTATTCGAAAAGCAATTAAAATCAGAAATATGCATAAATTAATAGCAAGTCAATCAATAGGGGCCTCCCTTTTCTGTTTTTGGATTTCCACAAAAAACATCTTTTTCTCCTAACCAAAGCACGCAGACAAAACTTGTTCCTTTCTCGGTAAGGCAAGCGACCATCTGTTTATTGTCTGTAGGCAGTAATTAATGCACAAAAATGTTTTAATAATAGGACACCATCAGTTAAAAACGACTTATTGATCAGCCTACAAGGAGAGGGGAAGGAAATCTTACAATGGGACGTTTGAGAACGATTTTAGTTAGAGCTAAAGGAAAAAAAATTTGCAAACATGGTTCATTATTACTGCAGTTTTCGGAACGTAAATAGAATCGAAGCGGGCCGTTCAGAGGGTTAAAAGGCTGATTTCAGCTAAAAATCCCTACCTCTTTTTTTTTTTGTTAATTTATCCTTTTTAAAGGCCTCAATCTTAGTTATTGAAAAGAACTTTTCTTTTCTTGATATGTTGATTAGAAATTGAAATATACCAGTTTTTCTGAGAGATGGCAAATCAGAAATTAATGTCTGCGACACTGGCAGTCAAAGTTTAAAGGACAAAATAACAATGCAACTTTCACTCTTTTTCTATGTGATTTTTAGCTAAATAATTTTAAGCATTTCAATAAGTGTGGAGAAGATGGCAAAGTATTTTCATTATATATTTTTTCATTTTCATTAAGCGATGTGAATAGTTGTGTATACATGTAATGTAACATTAATCTAAAAACTTTAAATGCAATTTTTGATTATTATTTTTTTTAATTTATGTTCACAAGTTCCTCATAGAATTACTTGAAATCTTACACACAGATTTTGTACATTATTATGCATGATGTACAACAGAAGTTAAAAAAAAAATACCTCATAGAATTTAAATTATATAATTTTTCCTTTAATAGCATGTGTATTTAAAAAATTTTTTAGTGTAGACTAACCTATTTGGTCATATATTACTAGTGAATCAATATTTGCCAATTATTCTACTTCACTGTACTGCATAATTTTGATACTAACTAACCTACTACTGATATTGCACAATTTTATTAGTATACTTTCAATTTTTTTTAAATATTAACTATGTTCAAACAAATTTGAAATTAACATTTTAAACAATTAAATATTTTTTCTAAATTATAATTAATATTTTAAATATGGTATTCACACAAATTAAAAATTTTTAAAATCATAAGAATGCAGATTTCTGTAAACAGTTCATCTGACATGACTTGATTCTGAAGCAAATTGCTAGGAATCAAATTCAGTTCTTGAAATGTTTTCTCACTTGCATATTACAAACAAAGAAATTTCTGAGGATGTCAGTGCTGTAGATAGCCTTTTGAAAAAAAGGCGGGATTATTTCTTCATCCCCACTAAAATGTTCATCTGATTAAATGATTTCAATCAGTTCTTGAATTGTACATAAGCCTGCCATCATTACATTGGCATCACATAACCTTTGATGGCGATGTTTAATTCCAGTAGTCTCCAGTTTCTTCATCCATAATCACAGCTTCATAATTAACACTTTAAATCTGACTAATCCTGCTTTAATGAAGCAGTTTTTAATTGCTTGTGGTTTTACTTGAGTTGAGACCAGTGAAATCATATTTATAGCCTCGAGAATATTTAATTTTTTATATATTTCCTCTAGTTTATTTTGAAGCACTATATGAATTAACCTTTGCTATAAGAACATTTCCAAATTCTTAATGATACTTCCAAATTTTGCAAGAAATCTGTCATTTGAAGATAGGTGGAACACTGATCCATAAAAAGTAAAATTCTGCAGTTTTGTATCCTCATAGTTTGTCTATTTTCTGAAGCCATTCTATACACACTGGTCAATGAGTTAGAAACCCAAGATTAATATTTTATTTGAACACCTTTTGCACAGATAACTGAGTTGATTCAATTGGGCATCAAGTCTACATGCTTCTGGAGTGCATTTACGTCCAGAGAATACCATTCATTGGCTATGCAGCTAATGAATGGTATTCTCAGAATGGCAGAAGCTAAGAAATTATCTTTGAAGTGGACTGTCCACAAATTCCTGCTAATTCTTCGACATTTTTTCTATCACAAACCACCATTCTTTTCGTTGTGACATTTTGTATCAGTTAATTCTGTTCCACCTAGTTTACTTAACACAGCATCCTGTTCAGTAGAAGAAACCATATCTATTCTTCCTTTCAAGTATCTCCTCTATTCATGAACTGATTTTGAACTCCTATATTAGACTGTGATGTCTCATGTTTTTGTACTTCTGATATACCCATTTCTGGAGAAAATACTTTTACCCTGAGACAGCGAAATATAAAATCAATGCTGTAAGTCACACAAAAGTGACATATAATCATAGTTCTGGAACATATAAAAGAAATATTTTGCTATTAAAATAAATACGGCTAAATCGGTACCAAGATGAAACTACAGATAAATGTAAAAATGTATAAATGAGAAATGTTAAACAGTAATGTTCACTATATAATATAAAGCCAAAAATGTGTTTTTATTATCATTATCTTCTTGTAGTGATGGTTGATGTTTTCTCAATTTCAATCTAAAATTTTCAGTTTTTTTGCATAAATTTCACAAAATAATGAATTTTTTATCCCTTTTGTAGTGCTGTATTTAAGTGCGAGTACAATCCAATAAAAACTCACACAAATTAAAAAACATAACCAACATTTTAAAAATGCCCTTCAAATGAGGTCAATTACCTTGAAAACAGACTGTTGCGTACATAAGGAGAATGCAGTACTTTTTTTTTTGTGCTATATGGTACTGTCACAAAAATGGTTAAGGACAAATACTATCGAAAATCAAAAGAAACATTTAAAATATGAATCTGAATTGTTAAATAAGGAATATATGCTACATTAAACATTATACATACTATATTATATGATACATTACTATTATTCTCCCCATGTACAAAGCAATCTATTTTTTCTTAAAAAAATATCAAAGAATTACAAAAATTGTACTGTACACATTAAACATTATGTATATTGCATTATATAACATGTTACTGTTATTACAATTTATTGTTAATGTTACTGCAAGTTACTGTTATTAAACTTTGCCAATTCTAGCAACTAATCTTCGATTTTGGGAACTGATATAGGTGGCCACTTTATTATTATAGATTAACATTAATACATCAACAGCTATTTTATTATATTATGTAATTATCCTACAATAGCTGGTAATAAGACTGTGTGGATGTACACTGTGAAAAAAGAAAAAAAGGGGACAGCTCTATATCTCCCGTTCTACTGGGCCAATTGACGAAATTCAAATTACGTTCTTCCCGTTTCGAAAGTGCGACTTAGGATATATATTAGATTTATATATAGCACTGTTCTAACATAGGTAATTTGACACAAAATCGGACTTTTTCTGAAATAACACACCAATTTTTTCACATATTTCGATTCTACGACTCAAATTATGCCTAAATATTAAATTTCGTAAAATTTGGTGCAAAATTTATGAAAAAATTTAAAATTTTAACTTGGTGCATTTTTTTCAATTTGCGCTAAGAATAGTTCACTTGCCGAACTCCTTAACATATGGCAACCTATTTTCCTTTCCCTTTTTACATGAGCGTGAGCAGAAAAAAAGTCACAATCATTCCCTACTTTCAAATAATTTTCTTTCTCTTATATTTCTATTTTAATTATAATTGTTATTATTTTAAAGAATTTTTTTTTCTTTTTCGAATTTCATTTTAATTTAGTTGCATGATTTCTTTCAAAGAACTGAATTAAAATTTTCCATTTACTCATTTGAACTGCATAGTTGAAATAAAAGGTGCATCATTATTTTTTTAAATAGTTTTCTTTATACAACATTTTTTAGTCATAGTTATTATTTTAGGTCATTTTTAAATTTTCAGAATTTTATTTTAATTGTTTGTGCATCACTGTCTCTTCAGGTAATTGTTTTAAAATTTTCTATTTGTTCATTTGTACTGTACATTTTAAATGCATTTATTAATATAAAAATTTCCCAGAATTTGATTTTATTTATTTGAATTGCATTTCTTTCGAAAGCATACTTTGCGTCAGATGCATTTGAATGTTGCAGACTACGATGCATTTGAAAATTCCACATATTAAAAGAGAAAATACAGTAAAGCACAGCTCACACACCTTTCAATGGGCCATTCATATATAAATAAGAGAGAGATATACTCGACTCAGGCTGCTGGTGCAATGATCAGGATAACATGACTGACCTGAAATGTCCATTGAGAGGTGAAGCAGAGGGAATAATAAATACATATAACCGACATTTTAACTTAGGATGACATTCATACATTGCTTTAAACAGTTTTATCATTGTGCCCATTGCTTTGCATAATTTTATCATCCTACATTTAGTTTCTTAAAATGTTATTCATATTTTAGCCAAATATTTTATTTTTGAAATTGCAGGAATCAAATATCATAAGATTAAAAAACTTTTAAATTGAAAAAAAAAAAAAAAATACTAAATTTTATGCAAAAACTTATTTTTTCTTCTTAATGGCTTGCTCTTTTTCTTCAGGCATTCTGTGTGTATATTAAAAAGCATCACCCTTTTTGAAACATCTTGGTATTTCTGATATTCATTTTAAATAAAGTTCATTTCATAAGGGCCCCCAAACAGCCGAGTGGCAAAGTTGCTGAACATTGGTAGATTGCTCCAGGGTTTGTATCCCGGCAAACGGGCTGGTTGCATAGGCATTTTCGTGGTTTTTCTCATGTATAACGTGCATACGAGCTGGTTTCCTTTAGAAAGTTCTTCACGAAGGCATGCCTCCTTTTAGGCAGATAGCCCTGCTTTGCTGTAACTTAATAATCCAGTTCAATCCATTTCATCAGTATTTGGTCAGAGCCTTTACCAGTCTTTAGAGGCTAGGCATTTTGAAGGCATGAAATGAAAGACTGGTTTCATCAAGAGTTAAAACGTCTTTAGATCACATCCATATACATCACTGGATAAATTCCTGAATCTTCAAATAATTCGACTGAGAAATCATGCGATTCTCCATTTATGATACGATGTGATGTTCTATGATGTAATTTAAATTTATACCGACCATATAGACAAAAACAGTCGCTCTTCGCACTAATCTGTAATGACATCGTTTTTGTCTTTTCCGTCAGCACAAGCTCAATTATGATGGTATTTGTTGATGTTACACATTTAAGTGTAACTCTTTGAACTCTTTTTTCTCTTTGAACACCCAAATTCCCTGAAGTATTCTGAAAGTATATTCAAAAGCATCCAACTTTTTGAAACACCTTAGTATTTCTGACAGCCAAATTTCCTTCAAATTTTTGCTTACTTTTCTCCCTAACTTTCTTTTTCATTTATTTTCAGTGCTCACACAAGAAAATTAAGATTTTTTAATGTTACACTTCCATAAATTTTGCATTCTTGTCAGATTTTTTAAAATATCAGTTACATCAGTTGCACTTCAGCTGAAGACAGCTTTTCATTTTCTAGGCATTTTAACTATAACTAAAGTTTAAAGCAATGTCCAAAGGATAAATATTTTAATTAAAAGATTTTTTGCTAAATAACACAGAAATAAAACAGTTCGTAAAACATCAAACAAAAGTTCTCACTTTTAGACAATTCAATGTAAATGAAGTTAAAGTAAACTAGCAGACGATAACACGGCAAAAGTAAAATTTTACTATTACAAATATTTTTTTTAAAAAAAAGGAAAAAAAGAAGAAAAATTTAAAAAAAAAATTTTAAATCTGAACAAAATTATCTATAATTTAAAAAAGTAGCTTTCCATATAGTATTAATATATATTTACTATTGAAATTTAAGGTTAAAAATAGCTGTGGTAATTCACTGTAACAAAATCCATAAACCACATTTGGCATTATAATCGCTCAAAAAAAGATGTCAAAATTCAAAATGCTCCAACATGTAAATTCATGTATATCTTAGAAAATTTTGAATAAAAAAATCTAATTTTTTGCAGGTGTGCCTAGAAATACATCTACTTTAAGATGATGTTAAAAATTTCATAGGTTATAATTCAAACCTTTTTTTCGAAAAAGATATAAAAATTATTTAAAAACAGAAATTTTAAAAGCAAATCATAAAAAATGGGTGAAATTTATTTGGAATGAACCTAAATTTCTAATTCTTAAAGAAGGAATCAAGTAAGTTTAATAAAAAAAAAGACATATTAAGAAATATATACCAAATTCAATTAACATGGAGGAGCTAAAATTTTGAGAGCTAATATTTTAAAAACTACTCGTGTGATTTTTACAAAATTTGGCAGTTTGGCATAATTTGAGTCATAAAATCGAAATATGTAAAAAAATTGGTATCCTATTTCAGAAAACATCCGATTTTCTGTCAAAATTCCTATGTTAGAAAAATGCTATATATAAATCTAATATATATTCTAAGTCACGCTTCTGAGGCATGAAAAATGCAAGTTGAATTCCGTCAATCGGCCCACTAGAACACGAAAAATAGAATTATATATATATTTTT
>KK119317.1:181180-223683 GCA_000611955.2 Stegodyphus mimosarum | reverse complement strand
TTTTTTTTTTTTTTTTTTTTTGCGCAGTGCACATATACAACTAAAGTGTTACATTTAAAATTGCTAATTTTCAAGAATTGCTTTCATGTAATCATACTTTTTTATTGGGTTAATAATTATTTAATAATTTTCATTTATTTATAAATTTAACTATTTTCTAAACATTGGTAAATATATATGATTAATAATATAATGTAACCAAATATGTCTCAATTCAATTGCAACTGATGAATGATTGAATAAAATTTTTTATATCATGCATAGAACCATGAAATTTTTGTACAGTAAACATGTTTTTCACATATACATTATCAGTGCAATAAAAATTAAGATGCACATTATATTTTTAATCAAGTATTGCATACTGTTATAAAACTCATATCAAATTAAAAATATATTACTAACCCATAAATTTCTTGCTGAGCGTTTAAATCAAAATGAAGTCTTGCAAGCCTTTCTTGCTGTTCTCGTACATTTTCCATCTTTTCAAATGTGCAGTTTCGCCCTAATATGTAAGTGTGAAAAAAAAAAGAGAGAGAGAGAGAAAGTGTGTAATTTATTAAAAATACTTAAATTAAGAAAAGAGAAAAAGAAAACTAAAAATCATTTCAACAAAAACAAAAAGCTTTCATTGAAAAAAGCATCAATACCTACTGTTTTTAAAAACACTAAATTGAGATAAAATGTAGAATAAATTATGCGAAACTAGATGCTGGGAGATGATAACGTTTTACTTTCTACATATTCACATAAGTAGAAAACTTATTTTTATGACAACCAAAAATAAACCATGTTTAAAATAAGTAAAAGTTTTGTTTATTTATTGTTATTTGATTACTCAATCTTAGATTTTTTTTTAATATACTTTATTTTTATATACTAGACTACATTCATTTCATTTGAAATTCGGTTAGGACAAAATACAAATGTAAAATTTTCATGTTACACCAGAATAATTAAGCTATTTTAATAACATCATTACAGTAAACAATAGTTACAAACAATGCAAATACTAATAACATTGCTCTTTTCAATATTCAGAGTTTCCTAAATTATGGTTCACAGTAATAATAAAATAATCCCAAAATTAACATTTTGTTTTGATTTACATAAACCTACTATTAACAATGAGCTTAACATTTAATAACACTATAATTATTTACATGTTACATATACACTTACATGTTACATATATAGGGAAAATTAAATATAACATTTATCAATGGCATTCACAAGAATTAGAAAAATAACTCAACTTCTGTAACATCATTAATTATTTTTAATATATATATTACAAGTATAAATATGCTCTATCAAAGGTAATTTCAAAGCTAAAATTCTGCTACACTCCGCTGAAGCTTGGATCTAAACAAATTTTAAATTTTTAGCAGAAATTAGTGATTGGTATTGTCCTAACTGACAATCTACCAAATTTCATTAGTTAGTTAACCAGTTTTATACTAGATGGTGCCACCTCTTTCTCAGACTATTTTGTTTGTAAAAGCATCGTTTATGCTTACTGCTTCTTTTACATGCAATTTTTCCATTGAATTTGTGAAGAGTTTTTAAAATGCTGTCTTTCAATCTTTGTTACCAATTTACTCCCAAATAGAAATTAATTTTTTTCATGTACACATTACAAAGAGTTGAAATAAGAAGCAAATGAAATAACTTATCTTAAGTGGCAAAAATGTTCAATTTATCTCTCTTAAATTCATTATCTTTCTTATTTTAATATTCTGCTTACAACAAATTGTTTGTAAATATGTTTTGAAACAACTAAATATAGCAGTACAAAATCAGGTGTATTTTGTCTTACCTCTTATCTGTTTCATTCACTACATGCACAAAATTATTTTCTTCATATAAGCATATCCATAACATTTAGGGGCTCATGTTTAGCTATATTAATATTGAGTAATTCATTGAAATATTTAAACCAGCTAATCTAATTTTAAAAAAAAATCCCCCCTTTTATTTACACACTGAAAGTTTTTCTTATATGCAACATGAAACACAGCAAAAGTAAATATTTTGCAAAACATAAAAAAAATATTAATATTAAATAATAATGAATCTAATCATGCAGATCTGAATAAAATGGCAGAAGAAACAAATGTGTAAAAAGAACAATTTTAGTGGCGCCACCTATCGATCTAAAGTTACCACATAGTTAAGTAAAGTAGATCGCCCACAGCACTTACATATTATCCTGTAAACCATGAAAAATGGTTACCATTGAGCCATGAATACTGGCAGAGATTCTGCTGAAAAGTTTCACCAATTGTTCCTGCAGAATTCTGGGTCCCACACCACACTTCTACCTGTAACTCTTACAGCAAAATTTTTGTCACTCTCTCTGCAGAATCTGCCAAGTAGCTACTGCTGCAGAGCTTTATAACTCGCCTCTCTTCTGTACTTTGTGAAAAGGCCTTCATTGATTTCTAATATTTGTTAGGCTTTTCAATTTTTAACATTAAGCTCTATTTTGAATGCTTTAAATACAAATTTCTCACAGGTGACTGTCCCATTCTTTTAGTGTTTTGTTGGTCAGATACAAACTGCTCTTTTGCTCAACTGCTCAACATATGTTATTTCTCTCGACCAGCTGAAAATGAACCAGAGTATAGACATAAACATGATTCTACATTTCTCAAAATAATTTTCTTTCTAAAAAAAAAAAAAAGAAAAAAGAAAAAAGAAAAATACGGTGAATTTATAGCCTTGTTGAAAAAAAAAGAGGGGGTAGCTTATGTATTATTTTATTTATTTTTCAGTACCAAAATATTAAGTCACAAAACTGGAAAGCATTGTCACTTTAAGATATGGCTGGTGAAAATAGAAATCTTTCATTTTAACATTATTTATTAAATATAATTTTAATATATTATTATTTTATGACATTTATCTATATTATTATATTTGTAAAAATATTTGCAAATTTCCAAGTGAAAAATTTTGTTTACAAACTGATCTTGAAATTGCCAAAATGTTGATAAATGCCCAAATATAGCACTGCATAATAAAAGAACTTATATCTCAAAAAGAGAAAAAAATTTATGTAATATTTCATGAACTCTTCATTCCTAAAAAATGATTAATTTTGCAATGATTATGTTTAAACTGAGGCAGAGCCTCATGTTTAAAACTCAAGCATCCGCCATTTATATTAAGTAGCAGTAAGGAATTCAAATCTTAGCCCATCAAATACATATTTGTCAATACATTGCAAAAAATATTCCTTCAAAATATTAATTCACACTCAACATGTCAGTCATAAAAAAACAGACAGAAATGTCAGATGAGTAAAATTAGCAGGGTTGCCACTCAAACAAGAGAATGAAATTCCCCGACTTTTCCAGGTTTTCCAGGTGTGTCTTAAGAAAATTCCAGTCTATTCGCATAATGCACTTTGGCTGTGCTAAGAGGTAAATTAATTATGGTACCACTTGAAAACACAAAAATTTACCAATTATATATGACTTATAATCCCCAAAGCATTATTATTTTAACTATAATAGTTGTTTCCTATACTGAGGATTGAGATTAGTCTCTGCCCAATATGGATTAAAAAATGTCTTTTTTGCATATGTTTTGCAGCTGAACAAAAGAAAGAAATCTATTTAATGATATTTTTAAAATAAATTTAGGTATTTTATATTTATTTAGCAGCATACATAAGCAAAAAGTATGTGCATTAAATTTTGTGATATTATGTCATCATACTGTTAGAATTAGCTTCAGGATTATGTTAGAGAAGAGATTTGAAAATATTATTTACTACTAATAAATAAATTTAGAGGGAAGAAGCAACATTAAATGATATGAATAACATTAAAATACTTAAAAACTGAATTACAATAATCAACGATATTTTGGCAAATATAATTATATTAAATGGTTAGCCTAGATAACTGATTACTATTTTTTATTTTACTGCAAAATGCAAATAAGGCATTTATTAAAAAGGAAAAATTTAAAAAAAAATGTTTAAAAGACTTTGCGGTAAAATCCTACTATACGCTACGGCCCAGGCCCGATTTTGAAAATTGCTGCCAATGCCAAAATGACCCGTTTACTGTTCATCATCATGTTGCCAAATCCTGTATGCACTGTAACATGGAGGCTATTCTATATTCTAACCTCCATGGTATCGTATACTATGATTAAACTGATTTTGTTTTATACAAGAATACGTATTTTCTTTAGTTCGACATGCACTGCACATGCAAGTCTCTGTTTCTCGAGGTTGCTGGAAACCAAAGCCAAAGCTGCTGGAAACACAAGCGTCTATGGAGAGAAGGCAACTTTTTGGATCATAATCTGATCCTCAGATGCGCATATGCTACCACGCTCTTCGTGAAATCATTCTGTTTATTTACATAAAGTACCGTATGGTTTGGAAATCTGTGTCATGTGTTGAGAATGGTGCATTTGTATTATGGATTTGTATTACGTATCTGTATATGATCTACAGTAATGAATAAAGCGGTGTTTGTTAAAAAAATAATTTATGCTTAGAGATAAAAAAATAAAATGTTTGCTAATGCAAGTGTATTTTTTCATTAAAAAAAGTTTATTCCTTTTTAATTATGCATTAAATTAATTATGTACAATAAATAATTATGAAATATTACCTTTGACAGTTGTTAATTAAGCATGCCTATCTTCTGTAAATTATTCTTAGAAAATGTGCAAACAATGAGGAAATATGCTACTTTAATTCTTAGCAGGTAATTACAGGAATATGACAGAGAGTGCCTATTATTTGTTCCTGAAATTTCTGTATTGCAATTATACTAAGCTGATGAGTTAAGGGGTATTAAAAAGCTTATTTACGACACATATGAGCACATTCTGATTCATCAGCTATGTGACAAGTTGAGCATTTGGTGATGCAACTGGCATCTCAACAATAAATTGAACTATTAACATTTCATCATCTGTACAAGAGTACTGAAATGCACTGTTTTTCCATATGTGCTGACACTACTGTATTTTAATTAAATCAGTAAATCATTCATGTGAGACAAATGCATTAAATTGTTATTACGATAGTGTGAAAACAGGAAATTTGAAGTAAATATCCTTGAAAAAACTGTTACTGATACTAGTCTGTTAGAGTGACATCAGTTAAAAATGAGAAGAAAACAATGCTACAACGCTAAATGTCATGGATCCAGAATTTGATGTTTGAAATATCATCACTCATTATTTTTTTGCCATATTTCGGCATTTGTTTTAGTATGATGGATTACACAATTTGGCAATTGCCTAATGATGAAGAGGCTGTCACAAGATTCTTTCAGGACAAAGGAATAATTCATAGCAATAGACTTTGTTCTCAAAATCATCCAATGAAACAAAGCTAAAACAAAGCTCCTATGCGGTGTTGCTACATGCGTTCTTGCTGTGAAAAAAAAAAAAAGGATTGAACTGACATTGATTGCATTTTCCTAACTTTGGTTGGAAATCAGCCATAGTACGACAACAGATTGGAATAGCTACTTTAAAGGACTTTTCACAAAACGGGAAAAACAACGCTGGACATGTTCTTAAGGGACAATGGGTATATGGGTATTCAAGGTTTCTGCAGGGAAACCAAAGAATTTTTTCTGGTTGCTATTCCCGATCGTTGTGCTACAACAGCAATGACTGCTATTCAGGAAAACATCATGGATAGCAGCATTATATTTTCAGACTGTTGGAAAGGATATAAGAAATGGGAATTAAAAAATACTAGGTATGAACATTTTACTGGAATCACAATTATAATTTTGTAGACCCCAAAACTTGATGCCAAACCCCAATTATGGAGCAATTGTAGAGCATTGCTAAATGGAAAAATAACTGTCAGCTCACAGCCATTTAGAGTCATATTTGATAGAATTTATGTGACATCAATTATATCTAAAAACTGATTTTTTCCCCAATTATTGAATGAGATTTGTAATTTCATTCCACCTGTTAGATTGAATTTCGTTTTGTTTTGCTATTTTTTATTTATGTGTAGAATATTGTAGACTAAAAAATTAAAAAGAAAAATTTACTTTCTAGGTATTAAGAAATTTTTAAAATTTTACTGTTTAGGGAACTACTTTTTTTTTTAGTCTTTTGAAATCTATTCTTATTTCATACTTTTATATTTGACAATAATTTGTGGGGGGAAAAAAGCGGCACATTTTTAACTGACGCTGCCTAGTATTCTGTTACTTTTTGAAAAAAATACTACACATTCATTTTCTTTATGTTATTTTCAATATATTTACAATGTCAAGCTATGTAGGTAAAATACGTAGGCATTATTTGTGATAATATATCATTTTAAAAAAGTTATATTGTATGTCAAAGACAAGATTGACTAAGAAATTATAAGAATTCTTTCTGTAACTAAACATGATTCACTACTCAGTATTAAAATAAAGAAGATTATCAATCCATGACTAACATGTCGTATTTTTATGTACATCACCTTACTGGATGGCTGTTGCCAATGAATCAACTATCTGTGCGAAAACTGGAGAACAAGGTGCTCAAAATTATCATTAATGCTCTGTGTTTTGCCTTAAAAAACATACATCTACCTGGATTTAAAAATTAAATTAAAAGACTATGAAGCTTAAATAGAAGTATCTAATTTTACAAAAACTGTAAGAGCCATAGCTGCAGTTTGCTTAATAACTCAGATATCTGTGATTTTCATTGAGCAGCCTTTAAATGGCTAAGGATTATACAACATAACATTAAACTGTAGACTAGAGTTAGCAAATTTATAACATTTTTATTGCTAGTTGTAAAGTTTATAACAAAGATATTGATAAAAACCACTTCAGGTAGAATGTTATACCTACCATACTTCAGTCTTGCATGTATTTTTCACTTACTGTCTCCAGAAGGGGTGTTTTTTGTTTACATTCAGAGCTCTTTGGCAGCGCTTTGATAGTATTTCCACACACGACAGTTCCATACAAATCGAAAAATGCAGACATTTCCGTACAAAAGAAACATTCATTGTTGGATGGATAATAGCAATTTGTATAGTGTATGGATAATAGAAATTAGTTGTTTTAACTGTTTTAAAAAATGAAGCAATATTAGCGCAGAGTAAGGCGCTCAAGATTGTGATCCGATGACAAATGAGGTTAACGTTTAAATGTGAAATGGAAAGTTGTTATTTGTTACATTATCAGAAAACTATTAAACTGAATATAATCACTAAGGAAGGCATTGAATGCTCCATGAAAATATGCTTACTTGAATATTTGAATTTGATAATGAATGGATCCAAACACATGTTTTGAGTCAAAAGTTTGAAACTTGATGGCTAAGTGTAAATATAAAATTATGGATATTAAAATACTTGTAATTAGGCACATAGGTTCAGTTTAAGCTTTTTAAATAAGGTGAGGCATGCCTAAAAGAAGAGATGCCTTCGTGGAGAAATTTCAAGGCAAAACTGACCTTTGAGTGCATATTAAAAATAATGCATCTAATTTTCATTCAATTTATACATATTTCTTATGTAAAAAATTCTGATATATGCCAAGTTATTGTCAATTACTTTATTCGAAAAATATAGTGAATACACAGAAATTAAAAATTTGCACACTCCGAAAATGAAAAATATTAAATATATGAGTATTTATGCATATCCTTGTAAAAAGCATGTATTTGCTTTTAACAAAATACATAAATATTTATTAAATTATTTTTAAATGTATTTGGAAATGAAGGATTTATTCATTCATAGATTCCTATGAATGTTACTGTGAAGAAATCTAGTTATTAAATATAGCTAAATTGATAATGATTATAAATATTATCTAAATCTACAATAACCTTAACATTTAATTATGAACATAAATTGAAATTCTGTTGATAAATATATTTATAAAACTATTTAAGCAAGAACTGTTTGTACTGGAAAGCAATCTGTTAAGAAGTGTTGTACAACACAGTCTATGAGATGCGTACTTAAGGAATTAGTAAAGAAGAAATTTTAGAATATGTTTGTTGAAATTAAGGATATAAAAAAATATAATAAGTATTAAAAGAATTATTTCCTTATTTTTTATTAATAAATCAGTTACAAGTTTTAAATAATATAAAAAAAAACTTTTAATCCCTTTCAAAAATACTCATAGAAAGTTCAATACATCGAAAACAGCAGCAATATTTAACGTATTTCACTACTGAAATAAAAAGCTGCTCTAATTTGAAATGAACCAAACAGAGCATTAATTATAAAGTGACTCTGATTATTTAAAGGATGCCTGAGAAGCTAAAAAAATCGGTTTGTATTTCAGGAAGAAGGTCTGTAAATAGGAAAGAAATAATGCATAATTTTGATATTAATAATATAATAAACTTTGATCTTAATTTTTGTAATCATTAACCAAATCAAATTAAATCATCTTAAAATTTCTTTCTAATGTAATTACGAAAATATTTCATTCAAATTAAACTGTTCTGGGAAAAGTATAGCATTTAATTCCATCCAGAATGAAACATTATTTAAAAATGTTTTCTTTCTAAATACTTAGGACTCTGAAAAAGGAAATGTATACATTTATATATTTCCTTTTTTTCAGAGTCGTAAGCATAGTGTATGGATAACAGCAATTAGTCATTTTAACTGTTTGAAAAAATGAAGCAATATTATGCAGAGGAAGGCAATCAAGATTGTGATTCGATGACAAATGAGGTTAATGTTTAAATGTGAAATGGAAAGTTGTTATTTATTATATTATCAGAGAATTATTAAATTATTGGAGGTAAACATCTTGTAATACATCCTAAATATTTACGATGTATTACAAAATGTTTACCTCCAATCATGTCAAAACCTATTGACCTTAATGGATAGTCACCACATGTTTTGGTCTCCATGAGGGATGTACCACTGCTTCTAGGCAGTACACGGAGAAAACCAGTTAGGACCTCTCATCCTACCTCCATAATTTAAACTGTGCATTTTGGATTTTAAGAGTGTGTTTCTGTCATGTGCATTGGATGCTTAGATTCTTCCAGCTGTAGTCAAATGTAAGTATCAGCTTTGCATTCTTATGCCACTAATACTTTAATCTGATTTGTCAGTAAATTAGTGGCCAGCTTATAGCTTAATAATTAACTGTGTAGTCTTAGAGTACTGATCAACATTTTTAATTTCTTTGATTGTTCATATTTATTCGCATCACTACTAGCTGTGGTTATCTATAGCTTGAGCCATGTCCTGTTTTGTTAAAGTTCAGTTTAAATTAAAACATTGCTTCAAAATCCTTCGTAAGGCTTTGTCATACTATCTCAAGCATAGCGATAACACACTATATGTCTATTAGGGTTATAAGAATAAAATTCCAGTATTAGACCGAGAATAACCTTATAACTTAATGGAAATATAAGAAATTCATAATAACTAAATGTGTGTTTCTTAAAGTTAATAGGGATATTTATTAACTGTAGTGACTTGACAAGTAACTTTCAACAACAGTTCAATAGCCAGTTAATTGTGTTGTTGCCAGAGTAATTTTGTCATGATTTAAACATGATTATCTTCCACTGTCAGAGCCATTCCTAGCAGAGGGGCAGCGTGTAAAAGTATGCGGTGGCTGGACTTTCGCGATACCACAACTAAACATTTTAAATTCATCGTAATTGTCATATATAAGTACTTCTTATACAGTTTGTCATGTTTAGTACTCAATGAGTATGAAATAAAAATTTTATTCATTGAACTTTTTTTTAAATTTGGGGGTGACAATCTTAGAAAAGTATGCAGCCAGCCAATGGCCTAGGGACGGCCCTGTTCACTGTTGCAAATCTGTGGTGGTAGTCTAGCTGACCAGTACTTCATATTTCTGGTGTATAACTCTCAAGCTACCTTCTGCAGTATTATTGCTGAAAAGTAAGAATGAAACAGGGATAGCACTGAGTATTGCTGCACAAAGTATAAAACTCATCTGAGCTTCAAATATCATGAGTTATATTCACTGCATTACAATGTGTCGGGAGAAAGACAATTTTTATTCTTATTATCCTACAGCTTTTACTTTTTATGCAGTAACTACAGAAAAGTATATAATTTTTAATGGAATTCACGGCAAGGCTGTACATTACTTCCAGAAAACAGGGAAATATATATGAGCTCTAAACAATCAAGTGTACTTTGCTATATATCAAGTCTTTCACATTTACAGAGATCAAACTTTGATTTAATGATGAAGCAAATTGTCTTAGAAGATATGTAAATTCTAGTCATCTGTTTGCACTAATGCATACCAATGATGGTGAGGTGTTAATTAGGGTTGTCATGTTTTACGTTTGAAAATGCTGGACCACAGGAGTCTGCAGGAAAGGGGAGAATGAATACTTTGGCAACTCCTCCAAAATTGAGTAAAAAATGTAGTTTTGCATTAATGCAATGTTGCACATTTCATACTCTGCTATAGAACTTTCAAATTAAATAGTTAAGTAAAACTGTGCTGATTTGATTGTTGGAACTGGAATATGGCAAAGATCATGAGGGAGGAGAAATACCTTCATGGAAGACTTGTTGATTTATTTTATTATGGCAAAGCCCTCGAGGGCTATCTGCCTAAGGGGAGGACTTTCTAAGAGAAACTGATTCATATACATGTTACACATGGTGACCACGAAAACACGAATGCAGCCAGTCCGTCCAGAAGATTCAAACATCGGACAAAACTACCAGTGTTCAGTGACTTTATCGCTCAGCCGCTGGTGAGCCAAAACTAGCTTGTATTCATATTCATAAATACTTTGGGTGTTAACTAACCTACTTTATTTTTCAGATGTGCAAAGAAAACAGACAAAATTTCCTGCTCAGTTCTGTTCGTAATAAAAAATGCACAGGGAAAGCCCTGATGCAAAGCATCAAGTACAAGCAGTGTGACTAGTTCAAATCCATAACTGTTCAATCTTTGTGTATGTTTATACATATATAGTCTGATCCAAATTTCTGTACCCTTTGGGAGCCATTCATTTTAATTAATGTGAAATCATTTTTAAATTCAGGATTTATAAAATTCTATTTTGAGGCTTGTAAAATAAAATACAGTTGTTGTCTTCACTAGTCATTTCATTAAGCCAGGCTTCTACACTCATACAATCATTTTTGTGCCTTAAAGCATTTGATTGTAGATTATAAGAATTTTCAAAACTCTTCTGTTATCAGGACCAGATTCAGAAATGTATGTATGTGCACATACATTCGTATGTACACATATCAGCATACATCATTCGTATGTACACATATAAGAATATACACAGATCAGCATACAACATTCGTATGCACATATATCGGCATACATGAACACATCCATCCATGCATTACGTACATACATTTCTGGTCCTGATAACAGAAGAGTACTGAATTTTCAATATTCCATAAATCTTTCTTTGTCAAAAGATGTGATCTCTCAAGCCCAGTATCATACACAGAATCTTGAATTTTATCTGAAATTGCATCGGAAGGGACTTTTCCAGCAATTTTAGTTGCTAATAATTGTCATTCTAATTTTGTAAGATACAAATACCCTATACCCTTTTTATGACCTACATGGGTTTTTCGATATAAGCAGCACATTTTCCATTAATAAACTGGCTTACTTTTATAGGCATTGGGCAATAAGCATTAATTTTGTTACTCCCTTGTAGTTTTAAATATCGCATATCTTGCGCTTTAGATATATAATGCCCTGAATGATGCCATACAAAATAAATATCTTTTACATGTAGTTAGTCATGTTTCTTTATAAATTTAACAAACTTAGATTATGTTTCTATTTCAAAATTCTCCTTCCACAGCATGAAATCATTAAGCACAGACAATTCTCTCTCTTCTTTTTCAATAGCTATTTCATGTTCTATTTTCAAATGTAATGAAAAGTTTTTCTTTCGGAAACATTCATCACATAATGGGCATTTTTACATATATTTTTATGAACACTAAAGGGCAGTGAATGCACTCTCTGCTTGTGAAAATAGTGAATTTTTATTATTGTTGAACTGATGACTACATGAACTGCATTTAAATTCGAAAACTTTACTTTTATTAGCTTTAAGCAATTTTGTTTCTTGTGACATATGCAGTTTTATGCAATGACATTTTAGATTCCTGTTATTTCAGAAACAATTTTTGCAATCAGGGCAGTTAAAAGTTTTTTGAAATTATACTGGATTTTGAAGCAAAAATATCTGAAATCTAATTACCATTGACAATTTGATAAAATGTATGAGCTGTACTAGAATTAGATATTTCAGAAGTAGAAATGTGCTCTTTATTGGAATGTATGTTCTTCAAATAATGCTATAAATTGTTGGCATTTGAAAAATACTTTTTGCATATAGAATAGTTGAAAGATTTTGAAATTATAGTTTTCTGAAAGATGTTACCACTTGCAATCACAGCAGAACTGTAAATTTCAGATATATTGCCTGAATGATCATGGGTACCACCATCCAGCTCATTTAAACTGGTGCTATATAATCTAATAATCTAAAGTAATCACTCAGAGTAAATATTTGACAGCAAAATTCACATATTAATGAAGCATAAAACACAGGAATTGTAAACAAAATTTTGGCATATTTGAAAACATCACATGATGCGCAAACCGAGATGCGCATCTGAGGATCAGATCATGATTCTAAAAGTTGCCTTCTCTCCGTAGATGCTTGTCTGGAAACTTGTTTAGCCTTTCTAAATGACAATCTGATTGGAGCTGTGAAAATTGGCTCTGTGCCAGCTGCTCGTATCCATCAAGAAAGAAATCGCTTCCAACGTCAGTGCAAAACTCGCGTTTTTTGGGGGGATTGCTGTATGAAATTCCCTGACTTTTCCAGATTTTGACTAAAATAATTAAATTCCCTGAATTTCTTTGGTCAATTTTCGAATTCCCTGACTTTTTCCAACTCTCCCGGTTTTCCAGGTAGCATGGCAACCCTGAATTAGGGTCTTTTGCCAATTTTGGCCAAAATTAACGACTTTTAAGGACAAAAAATCGTTTATAAAAAACCTAATGACTTTTAAGACCTGTACAGACCCTGTATAAAAGGCATTAACCAGTGAAATTTTTCATATAATGGCAATAATAAGCACTTTAACATAAGTTAGGTGTTAGTTTTAGACAAGTAAAATTATAACATAATAAAAGATTTATATCCAGTAAATTTTCAAATAAAAGAAATAAATTTAGTCTTACCAAAAGCCTCCAGTTTTCCTGAATGAAAATCTTCGAGAAGTTGTAGCAAACCTTGTTCCATCTGGCGAAAATCAGTTGTATCTAATAAAAAGATATTTGTGAATTATAATGATATGAAAAACTTCAGAATGTTAAATGAAACACGACTCTTAGCAAGAAACACAAAATTTAAGTGATAACAAAATATAAAATACTCTATAATTCCAGATTATAGAATATTTTACAACATCCGGATAACATTACACTTTGGAGTCAAAATAGAATTCTATATCTCCATAAATTTTCAAAGCAATGTAACACACTTAAACATGCAAAATATAAAAATAATATTTGCAGATCCTTAGAAAAATTTTTATGTGAGAACATTCATTCTGATAATAATAATTCCTCAAAAAATATTACCTGTATAGAATGATCAAGCAAAATGGAAAACTTCAAAATAATGATTGATATCAGATACATTCAAAATTTTATATTTATCAAATGCCAGGCCATTGACCATCAGGTCATTAGGCAACAAGCTCTCCAATACTTTTTCACAATACAATTAAACTCTTAGGTGCAGAGCACACGTCCAGATGTGCAGCATCCATGATTCGTCCAGAATCGCACAAAGCACATAAAGGTCAGCCATCTCGTTTCCCCAAAGGCCACAATGTGATGGCACCCTTTCTTGAACTCTGCTCAACATCTCCCTGCAGCTCTGGACACGAGCAGTTTTCCTAGGTTACTCGCTATGGCCTGAAGAGCAGAACTTGAGTCTGATAAAATTACAGCTTTATCAAGAGAACAAAGACAGGCAGAAAGCTGTTGTAGGGCTAAACAGATGGCTTCGACTTCACCATCAAAGTGGGTTGTATAGGAGCCTACTTGTAGGTAAAAGGAAAACAGATCACAGAAGACGCCAGCACCAGTGCCCTGGGTAAAATCCAAAAGGGAACCATCAATATAGACATGAAGCCACTCACTAGGAGGATAATGAGTATTAATGGTTTCCAAAGTGATGGCACGAAGAGCAGTTGGGCATAGGTTGCTTTTCCTCACATTCAAGGTCAAGTTTAATCTGACATCGAGAACCACAAACTCCAGTGGATTTAAATGAAATAATTCACAGGCATTGTCATTAATGGCATTATATTGAGTATTCTCCCGGATGCATTGAATGAAACCCCTCTGAGTCTTTAGATCGCATGCTCTGTTAAAATTGTATTCACGACAAAAAGAAATATATGGGAGTCTAATAAGTCTATTATAAAGAATAGTTGCATTCCTACGTATAAATAATTACTTCGTATAAATAATTTTATATGTAAAAGCATATCAGTGTAATTTTCTCAGAAAATATATGAGAATATTTTTCACAATAATTAATTTGTTCACCACATCAGGCCTGGCTCCAAGCACAGGCAACTGCCTAGGGTGGTTATTTTTATACAGCAGTGGCTTTGTTATTCTTAACAACAGTGATGTCCTAGCAGAGTAACAGAGGTGAAATAACAAAATAGAGTGCAGGTCATTGTCGCAAGAGCTATGGGGGTGAGCTTTGAACATCCATATATGAAATCTTAGAATCAAGCCAAATTTGAGAAGCTACTAAAAAGTTCGACTTGGTGACAGTGGACTTATAAAGTCTGCCATATTTAAAGCTCAAGATTTGATAAAACATTAAATATTGAACAAATTCAAAGAGAGAAATGAATACTCAATTATGGCTATTCTAATAAGTATTGAATAGATTTAGAAAAACAATTTCTTTATCAAAGCAATGATGAGTAACTCAATAAAATGAGAATATGCTAATGAATTTGTTATGATTTTGAAAATTTCAATTAGTATGTATTTTAGGGTGCCCCTTGGATTATCGCCATGTTGTTATTTCATTTATCACCAAATTGTTATTTCATTTATGGTAACCTGAGTAATTGAATGTTATAGAAATCCTATTATGACATGACTGGTTGCGTGATTTCGGTGACTTTGACTGATGGGAAAATATTTGCAAGGGGTTATTTCTGCATTGGATGTCAAGTAGGAAGTACGTTGCTTGCTTTGTGTTGTACACCATAAAATGGGTGTATGTGATGAGATTAATGTGAAGATTCTGTACAATTTGGAATGAAAGGGGAAAAAAGCACTGGTATGTAAATGAAAGTTTACTTAGTAGTCATTATAAGTGTCCTGTTTGTACGAAGAAAATGCCTATGGTTGAATGTAAAGATCATTCACATGGCTTTGAATGGGTTTGTTGCAAGAAAGGTTAATGCAAAAAAAGCCACTGACATTCCAGCACTACAGAGGATTTTCCGACTCTTATTTTTGTGAATTTATATGATGATGGCAGTATGCATATTCTAGTTCAGATAATTTTAGAAAGTTTTTGGATGCTGTTAAAGAATTTTGTATGCCACAGACTGAAGAAAGAAAGACACAGAAATTTTTAAATATGGTAGGCCAATATTTCCTTTTTGTAGTGCACATATGCAATAAGATGTATTTCCTTTTTTATGTTATTTCATTGTGTGATTTAAAATACAGTTTACTGAGCTTCAGTTGGCTACACATTTTGTTTGGTACTCACGTACTATGACAACTACCTTGGCAACATTTGGCGATAAAAATTTTCATTCGCGATTTTTGGTTTATGTTTATAAATTTGGAGAAAATGCGCTTTAGCCCACTGCTTGGCGATGTTTTGAAAATTGCCAATTCAGCGCGTTTCTGCGAAACGTCTTTGCAATTGCAACCTTCCCGACAAGCTCCGCGAAAACCTATTGTAAACAAAACATAGAATTCTAAATCATAAATTAGTATGGAAACTGTTGCCACAAAATGATAATAAAATAATATGCAAAACGAACATTATGATCATTAAAATATTTGTCAGTTAGGTTTAAATTAATTATTTACATTTTATGTTGTAATACACATTTTATGCCGTTACATAACCTTCCCGACACGCTCCGCGAAAACGTAACCAAAATGGCATCGAAGAAAGAAGGAATTTTTTTTAAAAATGGCATTAAAATTACAAACGATACCATGTACACACCGTTCCGTTTTAACTTAAAAAAAAATCTGCGAATTGCACAATGTAGGCAACGTACACAAATGAACAAAATAAGCTAAAATAACAAAAATAAATTACAAGAAAATGTCATGTGCACAGCGTTCCTTATAAACTTAAAAAAAACTTCAGCGAATTGCACAATGTAGGCAACGTGCACAAATGAACAAAATAAGCTAAAATAACGAAAATAAATTACAAGAAAATGTCATGTGCACAGCGTTCCTTATAAACTTAAAAAAAACTTCAGCGAATTGCACAATGTAGGTAACGTACAAACAGTCAGCCATGTTGGCGGATATACGGAGTTACCCATGTTGGCGTGTTTATTCCTCATTAAAAAACAACTGCCACCAAGCAGTGGGCTAAAGCGCATTCCAACCATAAATTCTTTTAAAAATAAAAATCCTAATTACAAAGGAACAAAAACTTAAAAACCAATAATTCCTTGTAACAAGTGATATGAAATTTCTGCTTAAACCGAAAGGAGGCAACTTGTGGATGACTTTTACAAGAATTTAATGTATATATGTAATTTAATTCCTCAAAACTCTATCTTTTGACACTCTACATCAGTGAATTAAGTTAGTATTTCTTTACATAATTAAATACTCTCCAATTTGCTGAACACTACTGAACTTTTACTAATTAAGAGCCATTTCCTTTTCTGAAAAGACGTTTTTATAGCTCGAATGCATGAAAAATGACGACTTTTTACTAACCAATACATTTTTCCATTTCCGAATCTTTGGCCAACTCTACCAGCACCCCTTTTTCTGTCATTCAGAAGCTTCCGTCTAACAAATTCCAACACACCCCTAAAAAAAATACTGGATCTCTCCTTGCTCAGAATATTAGCTTAGTAAAAGCATCACAAATTACGTAGCAGTTTGTATGCCCTCTCCTACAGCGAAACAGCCTGTATCATCACTACTCTTGCTTTGAATAAGAAGCACCTACAGGTAGGAAGTGTTTTTTCAATTTTTACATTTTTATTTGTTGCAAAACACGTCCATATGTAGCAATGTTTTACTTGATTCCCCTCAAAGCTCGATTTTCCATTCTTTTACTTTGGTAAAAAGTATTTTCATTTTAAGTATGCATTCGAACCTGGCCTTTATTTAGCCTTTACATTTGACAATCAAATTTTTCGATAAAAAAATTTGAGCTTTACATTGTAATTAGTAATGCATTTTATTCTTGTCATTCATTTTACCAATTTTACTGATATTGCTTTCGTTTGTAATTCATTCTTTTTGGCTCTTGATTATCAATGTTTTACTTCGGCATTACATGTAAAATGTTTTCCTTGTAACTTTTGTGTTCAGACAACAAAAACTGGTCGGGAAAAGAGACTAACTCAATGAGAGCCTCAAACTTGTATAGATTTTTTGAAATATTGTAAATAAAAAATTTCTAGAATTAATAACCATTATACTAATTGACGCTAAAGGTCTCAGTGAGTTGATCGGAATGAAACAGGTTCTTGTTGTTCAGTTAATTGACTTTGTTTAAAGCTTCAAAACACTTTTCCCTTGAAAAGTTCTGTTTGGAGCTTTAAATAAAAAAGGATTAACTTTGGTTTTCATTGTTTTTTCAACCTTTACTTTTTCCGTTCCAAATGTATATAATAAAATTTGCAAATTCAAAAAATGAAAATAGGTAGGGGATCATGGTTCTTACAATCCTTAAATAATTCTCTCATATATTTCATTTCCCATATTAGATGACATATATATATATATATAAACTATATACTAAATACGAATTGAAAAAATTAAAATTGACTTACTTAAAACTGGTTAAAAGAAAATGTCGAAGTTAACGGTGAGAAAAGCGGTGGGAAATAGCTTTCAAAATAGCATCGAAAGGAAGTTTTCTGTTTTTTTTGCTAAACAAATTCAGCTAAATAGGTATCAAAAAGATGGCGGCTTGTCCCACATTGTTGCTTGTTCCTCCATTTTGCGGAACCCCACATCCTTTCCACATGTTGAGTATGAGTCTGCATAGATGGGTCAACAAAATTATATTGATCGGCAGTTTTCCGGTCGCCAGTTTTGATGACACATCTAGGTAGTTGTCATAGTATTTAAGTACCTTTTGTTCAATTTTGATGATGAGTAACTTTGTTTTAACATTATATGACGTCGTTATTCTGCTGAGTTTTTTTAAGTGAAAATAGATCAATGTATACATGGAGAAAGTCAAGGGAGTGCACAGTGCCGAGTTTGTGCAATTCTCTAATGTTTTTTTTTTAAGTGAAAATATATCGACATGGAGTTTCTGCAATTCTTTGACTTGTTATTTTGGTTTTGTGTAGCAGCCCATCTTAAAAATGTGCCTTGCTTGCCAATCGCCAATTTTCACCAAGGGACACCCTTAAATATATTTTTATAAAAATTTCAATTGGTGCAATTTAGCAGAAAAATACAAAAATTAATAACTTTGTTTAACACGAACAACAATTGAGAACACAAAAAAAGCAACTATCACTATGATATCAACATCAGAGATGAGCATAAAATTATTCAACATACAGGATCTCACTCTTGAAGTATCTAAAAACTCCAAAAGAAGTTATTTTTTAAATTCACAACATACTTATACTAAAATATGGGTCAACATTAGAATGTTTTTGAAAATTCTGGTATTGGTAGCTTTGAAAATTGCTAGGACAACAAAATCTTAATTTTCTAACATTTCTGTCAATAAAAAATGAAACTTCTCAATAATTATAATTCAATAACATCATTAATGGGTACATTTTATGAAAGACAGATTTATAAAAGATCGCATATGTTAAAAATATTTATTTTAGTTAGCTTAATAAAGATAAATTATGCCATCAAATATTCATATGTTTAATGCAAGAATTATACTAATCATCTTAGAGCACCAAAAATGCTGGACTTCAGCCTGCACCACAAGATCCTTTTATTAAAATTATTAAAATATCTTTAAACTTTCTTTTGACATATGTTTTTATCATTGCAAGAATTTTCTCAGTTTATTTATTCAGAAATTATTTGAATCCAACATAATTTAGTTAGCGAAACAATTTTAACTGATCAATTACTAAACAGTATGTAATGGAAACAAGTGATAAAAATAAAAATGCACAGACTAGAATTTCATGCAGAAAAATATAAAAAGTTTTCATTCTTAATTCAGGATAATATTAAATAAAACAACAAAATAACCATAAAATAAAACATTTGTTTAAATTTTCTTAAAATATTTATTAAATACATATGCAGCCAAATATATTTAATTGACAAAGAAATATGCAATGTAAAATTTAAAGCCAAGGAAAAAAAAGATAAGAAAGAAAAACTTTCATTACTGTAAATTTAAACAAAACTCTAAGGATTTTGAAAGTGATCAGAATTTTTTTGCTTTGGAACATTAATCTGATCATCTTCAAAACTAACAGTTTTGTTCAAAATCGATGCCAAACTAAGGTCATTTTTACCTAATTTCAAATACTTTTATGATACCTGAAATGAATATTAATTTCAAATTTAATTATTAGAAATAATGAAATTTCATTTTCCCTTATGATGAATATAGTTCAGATAACTTTTGAAAGTTTTTGGATGCTGTTAAGGAATTTTATGTGCCACAGATTGGAGACTCAGAAATTTCTAACTAAGGCAAGTCGATATTTCCTTTTTGTAGTGCGTATATGAGATAACATGTATTTCCTTTTTCATGTTATTTTTCATTGTGTGATTTAAAATGCAGTTTATTGAGCTTCGATTGGCTACAAATTTTGTTAAATTTCAGCGATGAGTAACAATTCAAAAATGTCTATGGTTGGAAAAACAAGGAAATATTAATATATTACAGCAGCATAAGAAATGCATTTCAAATCCATAATAAAATAGAGCACTTTAAATTTAAGAATTAAATTTCAACCACCTTCTTTAGAAGCTTTTTTTTAGATGTAACAAAATTTCATATGACAGTCAGTAATTAAAGTTTTAACCACCTTCTAAATATCCCTGCCAAGAAAAGGTTCTATTTTCAAAGTTGATGAATCAAATCTTCCATTGAGAATCATGATGGGGAATCAAACAGTGTTCCTATGATAAAGAACTGACAAATTTAATGATAACAATATACAAATGATGATGACAATTTTATTAACAGTATTTTATGGAGAATTTATGAACGGTAATGGCAATGAAGATAATATGAATGATGGTGATGATTAAGATGCAGAATTTATGGATGGTAATGATGATGAGGATGGAGATTATATGAATAATAATGATGAGAAACTTATGAATGATAATAACAATAAAGATGGAGATTATATGAATGGTGATGACAATGAAGATGGAGAATTACAGAATGATAGAAATGGGGATTCTATCGATGATTATGATGATGATGAAGATAAGGATGATAGCAACAGAATAAAAGAAGGTATGATGAAGGAGGTGGTAAAGACACTTCCTGTTGCAAGAAGACATTAATATCCAAACATCCCATTTGGAGATACCGAGGAATCTTTCCAAATGAAAGAATCATCAGGATAGCTAAATACAGGAATAGGCAAAATAATAATAATTGTTTAAAAATAAATGACAGTACTGGATATTTTTTCAACAAATTTGAATAGTGTTGAACTCTAAAGAAGTAAAATGTTGGCTGTTTTCTTACACTGTATGCATTTGTATTTCGTGTATATTTTTATCTTTATGAATGTATGGGCATTTTAATATATGAAGTTTTCAGAATAATAGATGTAACAAAATTTTGATATGTAAAAATCAGAGGTTAAAATCTAGCTTGATGTACATTTAATACGATAAATGCTACTTTTGTTAAACATACTCTCTTTTATTGTTATCTATACTTTTATAGTTATTTTTCTTGAAGTATTACACTGATTTAAGAAGACAAAAGTTAACATACAATTATTTCATCATCTTCATAATAAACAGTTTCTTTATACTCATGGTCCAGATACTATGGCCATAATTACCAGCAGGGCAGTGTCCCGAGCTTAAGAGGCATCCAAGCGAAGGTGAAACATATCTCGATTTTTTTTAATGTGGAAATCTTATTTTAAAAAATTAAACTTTATTAATGACATCTATATTTTATTTTTTAAACCAAGAAATTATTTACCTAATCATAAATAAAGCTTATTTTGACTTAAATAAAAATTTATACCTATGAATGCATCATTGACTATGTGAACCCTGCCACAAGACGTCACCACTATATAAGCTAAGCTTAGATGAAAGGCTTCTGAGTGAAGCTAGGGATTGAAGACAAAGGGCTTTGAAGAAGAAATCATGAAATCACTGCCCAAAATAAGTTTGAATTTAACAAAATATCATGGCCAAGGAGATAAAATCCTAGAATACGGTATGGCCTTAGCTTGATTTTGAAAATTGTCACTGACACCAAAATGACTCATTACTGCTCATCATAAATATTACATTAACTGTTCCTCATAATGTTGGCAAATGTTGACAAATCCCATGTGCATTGTGTACTAGGATTAAACCACCAAGAATATGGTGGTGGAGCAGTAATGAGAAGGATGTACAATCGTGTGTGAAAACCATATCATAGAAAAAACCCACATGCACGATTTGAACATTTTGTGACCCATAATCTACATATAGTTTTAAAAGATGCTATTGAAAGAAACATAGAAATTTGCCATTTTTTTAAACAATCCAAATGTATACTGCTATTTTGGTCCCAGCACTGTTTCCTATAACGAATTCGAAACAATGTTCAGGGTGGATTGTGTAACACAAAAATGACATTAAACTAAAACCAACTCAGATGCCACGCAATGTATGCCTTAAAGCACAGGTTTGATGAAGTGATGAAATGTCTCAACCATATAATTCTAGGAAAAAAGCATGGAAAAGAATGAAGTCAAAAGTGGAAATATTTGACTCTGTTTTACTCCTAGTTATTAGAGAACTGAAAGTTTATTCTTACACATTGTTTCAAAATTTTTTAATCTGAATTCATACATCTGTTAACAGCATATGAATTATTGAAAAATGCCTAGCTTAAAATTACCAAAAATGTGAAAAAATTTGGATATTTTATGTCTATTGTTTCATAGATATTTAAGCCTTGGGAATCTCCAAGCCTTAAAGAGTTTTGCCAAAATAGGGTTACGAAAGTGAAAAACCATTTTAATGAATTATACAAAAATGAACAATTTAAAGATCCAGAATCTTATTTTAGAGTAACTATTTTACCCAATGATAGATACTTAATGCACTTACCTTCATCACTGCTTCAAAAGTATGAAAAATATTTTTGATACTTACAAAATACTTAGGAAGTAATTCAACCTGAATTTATCCTGAAAGCAAATGAAAAACACATCCATGATAAAGCAGTTGTATTGGCATAAAAATTTCTAGAGGATGAGACATCAACATTGCCATCCCAATTATCTTCAGTTAAGATGTCATTTAAAGAGGGTCTTAAAAAAATTTATAGCATCAATTTATTAGCAGAATTTTTGATAGTAAATGACAGTTCACTTCATGTTTTCCTCAGCATACATCACGTACTTAATGTTTCTTGTGACTGTAGCTGAAGTAAGATTTTCCTGAACACTGAAATTAATAAAAAACTCTTATGAAATAGTATGGGACAGGAAAATTCACCAGTTCAGCTATATTCTTCAGCAAGAATAACCAAGGCCGAAAAATTAACTTTGATAAACTAATTAATGAGTTTGCTTCCTAATACAAAACAAGGATTTTTATAACCCAAGTGCAAAATAAAAGTACACAGAATAATTTGCTAGTACTATTTCATCTTAAATACATTGCATGTAATGCTCTGTATTATGTCAAACTGCTTCAAATATGATATTCTATTTGATTTAAAAGGACTAAATCAGAATAAAAAATGACATATAATAACACACATCAACGAGATATTTACTGATTTTTTTTATTTGATTAAATTGATTCATTTGATTGATGAAGTTACCTTAATTATTAAGAAAATTATCAACCATAACTACCAAAAAAAGCGTTCAAATTAGGAGAAACATGGTCCCAACATCATATGTTGCCCAGAGACCTCCAAATCTCTAATTATGGGTCTGCCACATGTGTTTATTATTTGATTAGTTCCAATACAAGCCCCCCCCCCGACTAGGGAAGTAATAACATTTATGTTCCTACATGTTATCTTCTAAAATTGTTTATATTTAACACAAATGAATCAAAACAATTATTAAAAATGAATTCTCATTAATTACATGATACTTAAATACTAAATGTTATGCCACTCTCAGAACACCACATTCCTCAAAAATACTGTTTTATTGTTTTCAGAAATATTCACAATCATTTTATGAAGCTCATATCTGAATCAGAATAATATTCATCATATAGAAGATACACATTCTTTTCACAAATGTACTGAAATATAAAGCCATAAAACACGACTAGATCATAACATTCAATAGAAATATCAAATTCAAAATATTTTATAGCTACAGACAACTAGAACACAATGTGGGGATTTAATTCCATTAAATCGTAACTATATGTATGCTGAAATTACAGTTATACAGCAAAAAATTTCATTATATATTGAATTCACCAGATTATCTTAGGAAACATTTTCATAGGAATTATATATACATATATAAAATTACCTTTTCCATTTGTTGACTGCACAGGTTTTGGTGGAATTCTAACATCAACTTTCTTTTTTGTATGGTCATAAAATGTACCAGAGCTTGAAAATGTCATCAGGCTGTTTTTACTAGTTTGACTTACAGACAATGAGTTTGTTGCACCTACTTGTATTTCTGATTGTGATTTTGCTAAAGTATTTTCACTCTGACTAGGCCGATTACTTCGCCCACCACCAATGCCCAAACTAGCTGATGCACCAGCAATTTTTTCTCTGTTAGGGGCATTAGAAGAACCAATCGAATGTCTACTCTCATTGGTCACTTTAGGTCGTGTTTCAAGTATTTTAGGTGTCTCTTCATTAAGTACTTCCTCTCCTGTTGATGGAGTATGTAACTGTTCAGCGGTGACAGATTTTGGTACAATAATCTCAGTAGGGCCTAGTGGCTCGTCAACAGATCCAGCAGTAGGTGGTACAGCTGCCATAGTAAACAGTTCTTATTTCTGTACTTCTAGTAACTCATTGCTAGCCTATGAAAAAAATATCTTTTTCTAAAAAGAGATACATGCATAATAAAAAGAGCTTTTTAAAGAAGTGCAAGCGTAATAAAACAGTTTCTTTAAATTCTTTTTTTCTGTTAAAAACGATTTAAAAGCATACTAAAATGAAACAAAATACATAGCACTTCGCTTTTTAACAGCATAAATTCGTTATTTAATTGAGTTCGTTTAGGAAACTTCTAAATATTTACTTAACAATATGTTGCACAAGTGTATTGAAAACAATAACTTATTTAACAAAACAGTTCTTTTACCCAGATATATACTTATTTATACAAAAAAAAAAAAAAAAAAAAAAAAAAAAAAAAAAAAAAAAAAAAAAAAAAAAAAAAAAAAAAAAAAACTTATTCGGACACACACTTTCGACGGCTGTGTCTGCTAATAACGAAACGCAAAGAAATGTCTTGTTTTGCGGTTCACTAGGTCTTTTTGCCTTTAGGGTGAGAAATCTTCAAATAAAAAAGAAAAGGTAGTTGGTTTTAGAATAAAAATAATTTCTTCCATCAATATTACCAACTCTTTAACTCATGAATTTTCGCCTTAACCAGTGCGTCAGAGCAAAATCGGTATTCTATAACTACAATATCATGCGTTATACTTGTATCTGAGCGTCGGATGCTGATTCACCGCCGATGGTGGTGGATTATTAAATTGGTTAATGTTAAGCATGCGCAGAACGATGCTACGATGAAAACTTTTTTAAAGACGGATGCCGTCGGAGACCTGCTGAAGTTAGAAGAGCTGCAGTCAATTGAAAGGTGATCATTAGCGCTGTAAAAGTAACGAGAAATTGAGTACCCGTATGTATTCGCTACTCAATGAGCCAAACTCGTTACTATCGTATTGTTACTCGTTACTTTCGTTACTTGTTCTGAATCAACACCGACTCTACTCCATGTTGTCTGGATCGAGTATAGTATGAAGCGTCTTATCGTATTGAATCACGTGAGTAGCTGAACCCCGCGAGAACTGAAGAAAAGCAGGTTTGCGATAGAGACGGGACATTTGCGTCACTTTTTTGGGTAGAAATAATTCACTTTGTTTTGGCTATTATTTTGTGGTACACTAATATGATTAAATATTTAATCTTCTATTGCTGTCAGGGCTCAATTTCTAAAATCACTAGCGCGGAGCCCTGCGGAAGGCCGTCAGGAAAGTACGAAAAAATAAAATAAATATTATAAAAATAATATAATTAGTAATTAAAATAATAAAAAAGAGTTATTAAAATATTTAATAATTAAAATAATAAAAAATTAGTGATTAAAATAATGAATAACTAAAATAATATCATAATTAGCAACTGAAATATAAAATACTTACAATTAAAATTCAATAAAAATTTAATTAATTCTTAAATTTATGACCAATAATTTAATAATTAAATAAAATACCAGGCGTCGTCTGATTGGTTTAGTACGTTTCGTCCTTTGTCGTTTCATCCCCAGCTCGAAAAAATGTCGTTTCATCCGCTGTCTTCCCCCACCAATTCCCTCTTTCCCGTTTCGTCCACTGTTCGAAAAACAGATGTTCACTATAGGATAAGGTGAACGCCTGTTTCAATTAAAATGGTTTAGAAGAGATGACTGTTTCTATTTAGCTTTTGATTTCTAATACTATTTAATATTTTATGCAGACAAATTATGCTGAGCAGAATAATGAATTTCAGACGTGTTCAATAGGGTTTGCTATATAGTATCCATTTTTTTTTAATTTCACGCATTTCTAAAACAACAGAACCACGGTATCACTATTTTGACACACACATACATACAAAAAAATGTATAATTAAGAATAACGTTACATTTTTTATTAAAAATAATGGGTCCTCTTTAAATCCAACCATTCATGCTTTTAAAGGATTTTACATGTGGTGGTCTTAAAAAGGCGATGTTCACTACCAATGTTTGCCTGTGTTCTCGAAAATATAGTTCTCTTTTAGAAATTGACCTGTTAGAGATGTCGTAAATAGATGATTTGCTATAATTATTTTCTAATAGATAATGTAACTTAAGGTTAATTTAAAAAATGTCTCTTTATATTAAGATTTATGGCTCTAATGTTTCTTTCGCAATCAGTTGATATGTAAGCTTAATTAATTATTTATGCTTTTTATTGTACATAACTGAAATATTTGCTTTGAGACAGGCACACACGCACACGCAATAATAGTAAGTCCTATATATATAATAAAAAATATGATGGATATTCTCCATTACATTTTTATTTCAGAACAGCAGATTTAAATTATTTTGGAAATAAATATGATGTCTCTTTTTGAAAAAAAATTAAAAATGAAAATTCTCTTTTTTGAAACCTTTTCTCAACTTATATCATTTCATATTTTGTTATAACATAATAATTCATGTGTACACAATAAAATTCGTGCGAATACAAAGAATATCCTCGATTACATTTTTAATTTCGAAGCAACAGATGTAAATGATTCAAAAAGTGAAATTTCTTTTTCAGCATAAATCATCGACTTTTTTCTTGTGTGTATGTGGGCCAATGAGCGATAAAGTCGCTGAACACTAGTAGTTCGGTCCGGGGTTCGAATCCCGGCGAGCGGACTGGCCGTACCGGCGTTTTCGTGGTTTTCCCTATGTGTAACTTGCATATGAGCCAGTTTTCCAGTAAAAGGTCTCCACGAAGGTATCCTTGCCCTTAGGCAAAAAAACAGCAGTGTGCTTTGCCGTAACTGAGATGGAAAAGAAGGAATTGGTGGCGACGAAACAGCACTTTTTTTGAGCTGGGTATGAAACGGTACCAAGCCTCTGAGATTAGGACAGTGGGTAAAAGCATTCTTCTGCAGGTGACAGACGATGGGAGAAAAATTGGACGAAACAACTTTTAGAAGAATAGACTACATAACCAAATTCCTATCCATACTCTGGTAAACAGTGTATTTTCTGCTCGTCCAGGGCCTAAATTTAGATAGTGTTCGGTTTAGTTCTTAAAGAAGCGCAATTTCAGCCACAGCCCCGAAACAAGACGATGTCTAGTATTTTATTTTATTACTCAGCCATTCATCATTAATTTAGAAATTAATTAAATTTTCATTTGTCTTTACATTTTTATTGAATTTTAATAATAATTATTTAACATTCTAGTTGCTAAATATTTTATTATTATAATAGTTATTTTATTTATTTTCCCCCACCTTTCCTGATGGCTTTCCATAGTGCTCCAGCACTACAGAATTTAATTTTAAAAATTAAGCCCTGACTACAACCAACGATTGCGAAAATAGAAGCCAAGTAAGGAAGATGGATATATATGGTATATATATATATATGTGCGTGTGTACTTTACATTTAATTATAATTTATTTAATATATGTCCTCCTTGCTTTAAACACAGTTAAGGAAAAACTGAATCGCAACATTTTAAAGCAAGCAGGACGGAAAATTCTATAATTTTTTTAAATTCTAAAAAATACCTTTTCAATAATGTTTTTAAATTGAATTTCCGTTGCTTGGAGGTGTAATATGGAGAGTTTTCTTTTTATAATTTAGTCAATTATTGCTTTATTACTTTGCAGCTTTAGCGCAAGTCTTGGGCTTATTAATTTACTTTTAATTACTTTCATTATGAATATAAATTCAAACTAATAGTAGCTTTAGCGCTATTTTAATAACAGCCTGCTCTCTGTGTATTATATCTCCAAGAAACTTTGCAGTTTTGTCGCCAATATAGGCTAAACTTTCTTCAATGAAAACTACTTATTATGACAACCTATTTGCTTCCATGCCTTAATACGTACTTACATTCCAGTCATTTGGTTTTAAAATTTTAAGGCAAGTTGGTTAATTTTTACTTACTAGTTTGATTTTTTAATTTTCCTTTTTACTAAAGTTTTTAACTTTAATTTTATGGATTATTACTTTTAATCTTCTTATGATTTTTTAAAATTTATTCTTGAACCGACTTTTGTTTTTACTTTTGCATTTGAAATGAAAAGAGAGTGTAGGGGATATATCTTCTAAAGTAAGCGTCTCGTTCAGATTAATTGTGATCTTAGTGAAAACATTTTGATCTTAAAGATTATTTGCTTTTTAAGAGGATTCTTTTGGTTTAGTGACTAATATCTTTATTTTGATTGAGTATCAATTAGTGATTTAAATCTAGCAAATAATTTGATGCTTAATTGGAAGTAAGATGAAACACTCTCTCTTATTTTAGTTACTGTTAATTCATGGTAGATTGGTTTATCCCCTTGATAAGTCGATTAATCTGCTATCAATAACAATAACTGGTTTTTCAATACTTAAAAAGTTTACTTTTGATTTTGGCATTTTTGCGATTTAGTTTTTCCTTAACTGTGTTTGAAGCAAGGGGGACTGAAAATTCTATAATTTTTTTATTCAATAATGTTTTTAAATTGAATTTTCGTTGCTTGGAGGTGTAATATGGAGAGTTTTCTTTTTATAATTTATAGTGAAGTATTTCTTTTTATATATACATTTATATATTTACTTTTGGTAGTATTGCCGATTGTAATAAAAGAGGGAGGCGCACATCTAGATGTTAAAGCGGTCCCACATACAAAATTTCAACGTTCTACAACTAACCGTTTTCGTGTTGGGCGAAATGCATACATGCGTACACACACATCACGAAAAAATCCTTCTTAAGAGTCAACTTATATCCCTTTAATTCCATTTAACAATCCATTTTTTGAGGAAAAAAAAGAGTTCATTGTGTTCGTACGTACAGACGTCACCCAAAAAATAATCCACATGGATTCGGTAATGGTAAAAAATGGATATTTCTTTTAAAATATGATACCCAATATTTTTCACAATTACAATCCTTACTTCCTTTTTACTTCGTGCAAGGAAGTAAAGAAGCTATATTAATCTACATATTCTTGTATAAACAATACCTAAATAATAATATTGTTGCGTTATACGGGTTCGTGGATTTGAGAGTATCCGATGAAAGCACGATGCAGAACAATAAAAAGCACAATTTATTTACAAGAATCACTATTTACAGCACAGTTCCAAAATTACCTTTAAAAGCGTCGAAAATCTACAATAAATACGCTGAATCAATCAGCAACACAGCTTCAGGCTGTAACTGTAAAGGTAGCATCACGGCAACACTAAACTTATAATAAACACCGTGGAACAATCACCAATACACTGTCAAGCTATACTGTAAAGGTAGCTCCACGGCAAAGCACTATCTCGATCGCTTTCCGTTCACAAAACTCTCGCGTAGCTTAGCACTCCCAGTAAGCAGCTATTTTCACAATATCGGTTCTCAGAAACGCAGGGGTTTATAGAGCTTTTCCCTAGGTTCCACACGTTTCGAGAAATATCTCGACAGGAAGTTATTCTAGAAGCTTCCCGCTTGGAGACCATGGGATATCGCCTATTTGGTTGCCAAATGGGCGATAAAGTCGCCCATCTGGCAACCCTACTATACACTATTTTATGGCAATCCTAGTGCTATGTCGGGAAAGCTTACATACAGGCGCAACCGCCGAATTTTTCGCAACACTGCCCCTCCCAAGGACTGCACGTCCCGGGCAGTACAATCCCTGGTTGGGAGCCAAAAAGGAATAATCGAAAAAGCTACAAAACAAATAAATAAATTACAATAATAACAAATAAATTAATAAATAACAAAATTTGCAAATATTTACAGTATTTACAAATAACAAAGAAATAAGCATTTACACTAATTACAAAGATCTATCTACAAGCAACTATGCATAAATTAAACATAAAATTAATACAAGAAATACAAGAATAATACAAAAAAATCAACCATTATGAAATACGGGGTACCCATAACAAAAATAACTATCACTAATTACATACTATGGCCATAGTATGGAGCTAACCTATCATAATGTACAATTTTAGGTTTGGAATTCTGAGACTTACGGATCCGTACTACGACGTCATTCAGTCTGTTGAGGACTGTGTAGGGACCCTCCCAATGTGATTGCAGTTTGGGAGAAATGCCCTTACGACGGCTCGGATTCCAGAGCCAAACTTTGTCGTTTTCCTGAAACTTATGTTCGGTCGCTCTTGCGTCGTACCTCTTCTTCATTCTGTCCGTCGAGATGTTAATTCGCTCTCGAGCAAACCTGTGCATCGTTTCCAACCGGGCTTGGAGATCTTGAACGTACTCCTCAGGAGAGGACTGTAGATCCGGAGGACGGCCGAAAAGCAGGTCACTCGGAAGACGGAGATCACGACCGAAGAGCATTTGAGAAGGGAATAGCCGGTACTCTCGTGGACGGCACTACGGTAAGCAAGCAGGAACAGGGGCAGCTTACGATCCCAGTATAATAATTCTCCCATATATGCTAGGAACAGGCCCAGATGGAATAAGTGTGGGGCCCGATTGGATTTTTTTCTTTTTGCTGGGCCCTCTCTATATATTAAATATTTATATAAGATTCAAGTTCAGTATATATATATAAATATATCAAATGTCATGGATCATCAGATAGGTAAACTTCTACATAAATTAAAAAATAAAAATGTTCAAAATACAAAAACATTTATTGAATATAAACTTACATCACCGAACTGACTACATGAATTTACATATTTCTAAGTTTTTGTTCTGTAAATTCTTCTAAAACTGTTTGAAAATCTAATTTCCTTGCGTCTTCACTTTCAGTCGACATAACTGCTAAACCATTTAATCTATCCTGATTCATTGTCGATCACAGAAAGTTTTTGCCTGAAAAATGATCTCTCTCCAGAAGCGGTGCTTGCTGGAATTGTTAAGAATATTCGGAGAGAATTAAACAGGTTTGGAAATGCCATTGCTCTATCATTATCCGATAAAAATTTGAACATTTTAAACAGATTTGCAAAAAATTCTGAAGTAAAAATAGATTTCAAAGCTTCCGTTTCTTCAACTAACATTTTTCCGTCTATATCAGCTTCTTTCACCTTTGGTACATCATTTTCTGTTAACTTAGAATCTGTTAGACAAATTTCTAATTCAGCTGCATGTTTTTGAAGTACTTCTTTTTCCATATTTTGAAATTTTTGCAGAAACCCAAATAATTCATTATGATATTTTAAGTGTTCAAAACGATCTTTTAGTGATTTTGTAGCTTTATCTAAAACAACATTAAAAGCATATACCTTGTATGCATTTATCCGGTCTTCAATAGGTTCATCATCGCATTCATAATTGAAATGTTTCTTTCTTTTCCGAAGCCTTTTATTTCGAAATTCTGTTGATACTTCCAAATCTTCTGCAAGAGGTTGTGCCTGAACGAAAACTTGTTCGAATCCAGTATTTCTGTAGTTGCTTAACCATTTTAAAAGTTTTTCAAATGAAGAAAGTGCAATGGATACGTCTACAGATTCACTTTGAAGTTCCTTGCTAACATAATTGACTTGGAACAGTAAATCGTACCAAAAAACCAGTGATACTAAAAATTTATTGTTTTTCATTGCATTTCTCAGAGATTCTGCTTCGCTTTTAATTTTTGAAACTTTGGAAATTTCTGATATTTCGAAAAGAGCATCTTAAAATTCACCTGTTTGGTATGTCACTGCTATTACGCTTTGAGTTCGACATTCCCACCTGGTATCGCAAAGCGGCTTCACAGTAAGTCATTTTACTTATTTGAGAAGTACTAACCATATTTTTGAAGATGCTGAAAACAAAACATATAGGCGTTGGAGAATACCAAAGAAGGTTAAAGCTTCTGGGCAAATTTTTGCCACATCTCCCAATACTAGGTTATAATTGTGACAAACGCAAGGAGTAAACAATGCCAGTGGATTTTCTTTTAAGAGTCTAGCTTGCACCCTGGAGACCTCTTATGTTGTTGATATCAAGTCCTAAACTTTGAATTTCCTTTTTTAACACAAAAAATAGATTTTATCCTGTGCTGCTCTCTACATGTATAAATTTGATGAATTGTTCATATATAGCAATATTCGAGCCTGGTAATGTTCCATTCAAAACATATCTGATGCTAAGAGACATTTGTTCTTGATGACTGACATCTGGTGTACAATCCAGAATCACAGCAAAATATTTTCCATATTTTATTCTATCAATAATTTTATTTTTTAGTTTGCTGCCTATTAAGTTTATTATTTCATTTTGTTTAAATAACTTTGGTGTATTAGCTTTGTGGTAATTCTTTGTATATGATCCTGCATTACTGGATCAAATTTTCCAAGTAATTCAAGTATACCTAGAAAATTTCTATTTCGTGCATCGCCTATGTTTTCGATGTATCCTCTAAACGCGATATTACGTTCTGCTAAAAACTGAACTACAGAAAATAATCTTTCAAATATCTTATACAAACGAATTTATTCTTGGTTCAACAACTTCTGTTGAACATTATCTATTGTTTACTCAGCAGAAAGTCTTTTTTGAAGCTCTGTACATTTTAACATAGCTACCAAATGATTTTTTGATTTTTTATGTGTGGCTAATCTATTAAATATATTTGGCCAGTTATTAAATCCTACAGTGGCTGGTGTAATTGAGGCATCCATACTGAATAGCCGACAATAAAAACAAAATATTCTGTCTTCTGATTCAGAATATATTATCCAAGGGCGGCTTAAGCTTTCTATGCAGATGCACTTTTGAAAAGTGTGTTCTATCCTTTTTTACGCGGAAACTCATGTAAGGTAATTTTTGTAGGACCTTTTTTAACTAAATAATCGCTTATTTGAGTAATAATCTCGGGCCAAGACGCGGGGTCATCAATTATATTCTGTGATTCCAATTTTATTCCAATATTTACTTTTTCCGTTTCTGTGTAATTGTGTTTCTTTTTCATTTTTTACTTGTTCTTTTTGATCTTCTTCATCTTTATCATCAACTTCTTCTTCATTTTTGTCATTTTCTTCTTCATGTCTGTCAGTACTTTCTTCTTCAACTTTGTCATTAGTTTCTTCTTCACCTTTGTCATCATTATCTACACTGCTGACCACCATAAATGCAACACCCTGAAGAAAGCATGCAAATAACATGAAATTTACAACATGCATTACCGGAGGTGAGATGTGCAAATGATTAGAATTTCAGCACAGTTTTGGTCATTTTCTTCTTCATGTCTGTCAGTACTTTCTTCTTCAACTTTGTCATTAGTTTCTTCTTCACCTTTGTCATCATTATCTACACTGCTGACCACCATAAATGCAACACCCTGAAGAAAGCATGCAAATAACATGAAATTTACAACATGCATTAGCGGAGGTGAGATATGCAAATGATTAGAATTTCAGCGCAGACACGCGCCTGTGGTGCCACTTCAAAGTGCTATTCAAAGCTTGGAGTTTTCGATGATTTCAAGTTCGGCAATTGTGTTTTTCTTGTTGTTTTTTTTCAAAAAACGATCAATTGTGCCTCGTCGTAAACAGCGATCATCGTTTGATCAAGTATCCGAGTTCGACAGAGGAAGGATAGTGGCCTACCGAGAGTGTGGATTATCTTTCAGGGAAATCGGTAGCCGTGTTGGACAGAACCAAACAACTGTAATGCGGATATGTGACCGTTGGATGCAGGAGGGGACGACGGAGGACGTGTTCGATCGCATCCACCTCAGTGCACCACTTCAAGTGATAACAGGAACATTGTGCCCATGGCAGTGACGTATCGCTCAGTCACATCACGAACCATAGCACAGCTCATTCAGTCTATAACGCATCATCCAGTGTCTGCGCGTACCATTCGACGCCGTTTACAGCATAGTGGTCTGTCCGCAAGACCTCCATTGCTTCGTCTACCCTTGACGCAGAGTCACAGACGTCTCCGCCGCCAATGGTGCGATGAAAGAAGGATGTGGACGGCAGAATGGAATGAAATTGTCTTTACTGACTAGTCACGCTTCTGTCTGCAACACCACGGTGGTTGGATTCGAGTCTGGAGAGAGGATGCTGAACAGCTGCGTTATGCACCGTCACACTGGTCCTGCACCGGGTGTTATGGTACGGGGAGGTATTGGATACCACTCTTGCACTCCTCTAGTACGCATTGCCGGTACTTTAAACAGCCAGCGTTACATCTCCGAGTTGTTGGAGCCAGTTGTCCTTCCTTACCTTCAGGGCTTCCCCACAGCCATATTTCAACAAGATAATGCGCGACCATGCGTGGCATGCATTGCCCAAGGAGTCTTCGTCAATCGCTAGATTGAATTGCTTCCCTGGCCGGCTCGCTCTTCGGATCTTTCGCCGATAGAAAACATGTGGTCCATGGTTGCTGAACGATTGACCCAGATTACATCCCAAGCTGTCACACCAGATCAACTTTGGCAACGCGTGGAAGCTGCTTGGTCTGCTGTACCCCAAGAACACATCCAAAGTCTCTTTGAATCAATGCCGAGGCGTGTGGCAGCGGTGATCTCCAACAATGGCGGCTACTCTGGCTACTGATTCTGGAAGGAACCACACTTCACAGAAGTCTATAAATTTAATCATTTGATACTTAGTCAACATATTATCTACTAAATAAATTTTGTTGTGATATCTCTTGTCTTTCTCGGTGTTGCAATTTGGGTGGCCAGCTGCAATTCATAAGAAAATTATTTTGGAAGCAATAGAACTTCTTTCCTTTTAAATGTCCTATTTAAATCATTTGAAAACGGCACATTTTTATTAAGTAATTTTAAAAATCCAGTTTAGTATTTTATTTGTTTAAGACTTACCTCAGCTTAAATGATTTCTTGTTAAATATTTTAATTTACTCAAATACTTCGGTGTGTCAAAACGACTTCAATATACAACTTTTCAGTAAGATTCTTAAACAGAGAAGTATACAACAAATTTCGCAGAGGATATTTACACATTTTTAGAACTATTTAGGTAAAGAATTAAAAAAAATGCAGATATTTTGGAATAAAAAATTATTGATAACAGGTTATTATTTGAAATGAGAAACACCGTCTGCTCTTTCTAAATTTATTCTTCTTTCAAAATGTCGCATGCAAACAAGTTGTGGATTAAAGGATATGTTTTTGCGCTTTCCAAAGAGAAGTATTCCTATTCCATAATTTAAAATGGTGTGAAATCCATGGTATTAAAATATTTTAGTACAAAATAAGCAACATTATTAATCAGAAAAAAAAAAATTGTTAGTCATTACTTCTACATGGAAAGTAAACTCCAAATGAATACCTGAAAAAGGTACGTACTGTTTCTAAGTTAAATCATTGGGAAGAAGAGAAAAATCTGCCATCTCAGAAATCATTTGAAATGTTTTTAATACATTTTTAGCAACAATGGTTGTATGACATATTCTTATCTTCATAAATCCGTAATGAATGAGTGTAAATAAATTTTGACAGAAAGTAGGTTTCTTGACTTGTCTTCAAAATTACACATTTGCATCAAGAATGATAGCGCAGATATTCTCTCTACCGTGATATTGAGCTACCGCGATTGTTAAATAAAATGATTTTGCATTAAGAAGAGGGCATTTTGGCCAAACATGTCATTTAATTATATTCATCTCTACATTATGACATGAGAACGACCTGCAAGAAATTTTGTCATTTTTTTTTCCTGATCCATCTGATTTTATTGCTTTCGATATTGGATTTCACATGCTAATGAATGCGTATTTACCTATTTCATACATTATCAAATCTGTTTAAGCGAAGTTTTCAACTATTTATGCTTAATCATTTTCTCCGATAAACGTTTCATTTAAAAGTTTCTTCGCTTCTTAGCAATACTTTAAATTACTTCCGCAATTTTAAGTTTATGGCTGTAAACGCAGTACTTATTTTTTATGCTTCTTGAAAATGTACTGAGATTAAAAGTTGCTTGAATACTTTAATCTACTTACAAACCCCTGCTGAGTTTAAGATTAATATTTTGTGCCACTGAGGAAACATGTGGTCCATGGTTGCTGAACGATTGACCCAGATTACATCCCAAGCTGCCACACCAGATCAACTTTGGCAACGCGTGGAAGCTGCTTGGTCTGCTGTACCCCAAGAACACATCCAAAGTCTCTTTGAATCAATGCCGAGGCGTGTGGCAGCGGTGATCTCCAACAATGCGGCTACTGATTCTGGAACGAACCACACTTCACAGAAGTCTATAAATTTAATCATTTGATACTTGGTCAACATATTATCTACTAAATAAATTTTGTTGTGATATCTCTTGTCTTTCTTGGTGTTGCAATTTGGGTGGCCGGCAGTGTATTTTTAAAAATTTGTTTAAAGCATCTCTGAGTTTTTCACTTTCCGTTTTCCTTTTTGCACTTAATTTCCTTTTTAGACTACCACTTTTATATTTTTTCCCACATCTCCTTATTGTTTCAGTGGATTCGATATCTGATGATAAAATTATAGGTTAGATATCCATTTTTAATCACATAATATACTTAAATTTTTAATTTAAAAAATAATTGTTTGTTAATAAAGATTATGTAATATAATTAGTACTTACCTTATTCAACAGTTAGAAATTGTAGCCACAAAATACGACTCTAATAATTATAATGATTAGAAGAATAGCGAAGAATAGCGAATATGCAAGAAACAATTGACATTTGATACTAGCTATACATCCACCACTGGCTGGTACAGTTGCTACATATACCTGCATAGTACTTTACGTACGTAGTGCAAAATCTCTCTAATATAGAACTATCCCGATTAAATTCAATACATTTGACATGAACTTTTACGGGTATAAGTTTTCTATATTATAATGTATATATTATATAATAATAAACATATTAATAAATCTCATCCAGAAATGCGAACTTAAAATAAATATATTTTTAATTATTTGAATAATTCATAATTTAACCATTATCGTAAAAAGCAATTTGGTTTAAATTTCGATTTTTTTTTTCATTTTGATGGTAACGCGGAGCCCGATTAGGCCAAATCATTCCAATCGCCTTTATCCGGCCCTGGCTAGAACACCGTAGAGTGGGAATATGGAAGAGGCATTTTTTCTGCATTGGGTCAGGCCTCCGATGAAAAGTAGAAAATACCATGACTATAATGGTAGCAACAGCTGTGCTACACAATATAGTTCTGCGAATGAATGATTTTTTTAGGAAGATGATGATACAGAAGTTGAAAATACAAATGCTGTATTTCAAGAAGGAAATGTGGCAGGATTTGCAAAACGTCAGAGAGTATTTCACATAATGTAGAAAGATTTTTTTTAAAAATTAATGCTATTAAATACATTTTCATATTATAAATCTGTGTTTATGTAACTATTTTATTAATCTTTAATACACGACACAGTAATGCACAAAGGGTTAAAATTTCAACATTTAGTAATTTCATGTTTTATTTTTAATCTGATGCTGGTAGTGAAGAAATACCTAGTTTTCTGAAGATTAAATGAGCACATAGTGAATAGCAATACTGCAGCAAACATATCTGCTGTGAGTTTACAAAACTGAATTTTGAATAAGGAGAATAATTTCAGTAAATCTAAGTATAGTCACTAGATAATAAAATGCGATTATTGGTGTATTGTTGTTAGGTGAATTGGGGATTAAGAAATGAAATTACGTGAAACAGATACTTAAGATCATTAGAAATGTAAAATATTTATTCCACTATGTTCTGTTAATTCCAGATTTGCAAACTTTGCAAACAGGTACTTAAAATTATTAGATATAAAGGGCAATATACTTTACAAAATTATAAAGTGTTTCTCCTCAGATGCAGATTTCAACTGAAATTTACTTTTTTAGGATCATTCTGTATGACAGCAAGTATATTTCTTTTAATTTCTAAATCCTCATTTAAAAAATTTAATTTTTAAATCATGATCTTCTTTTTCCATGGCATGTTCTTCTTTTCTGTATTCATTGTTAATTCATGTTCTTCTTGCCTGTATTTCATTGTTGATTCATGTTCTTCTTTTTTTTTTGAATTTCATTGTTAATTCACATTCCTCTGTGAGAAATTTTGATTTTAGTTCTAAATGTTCTACCAGAACAGCTGCAGCTGCACTGGATGCGGGAGGCTGTCTTTTGGCTTTTCTCAGTAGTTTAGGTGTAGGTATAATTTTTGATGATTTATCAGCCTTCGTTTCTAGCACATTTAGCCTTTTTGACATCCTGATGCCCGTGAGGGAGAATCAGTAGCTTGAATTGTGTTATAAAATGTAAGATTGGCTCTTGTTGTACAGGTCTGATTACTTCTATTTCATTCATTTCTTTAGGTCCCTTTCCTAAGTTAGCCTGTTACGTAAAATATTACACAGTAAGTAAAAAATGCAAGTACAGTAAAAAATATGAAATAATTATTATCGTTACTGGATTCAAGAATGTATGCATGTATGTATGCACGCACATATTATATACACATACATGTGTACATATATTTTTGAATCTGGTCCCGATAACAGAAGAATGTCTTATTATCTATAGAAGGTGCAGATTATAATGGACCAAGAATAGAAATTATATAGAAAGTGCAGATAACAGATGCATACCTTATCTATAAAAGTTCAGATTATAATAGATCAGTTTTTTATTATAGATCCTAATCAGTTGTATCTTAAATGAACTAATTTGTTTTTTTTTCTTACATTTACACTTTCTTATTTATAATTGCTGATTTGTATGTGAAATTTGATGTCCTCTGAGACAGACCTAGCTGTACAGAAGTTTGAGCTTAAATAATATTTCATTTTTATTTAGGGAACTCTGCAACTAAATTATTAGTAACACTTTTTCTCTCAAATAGGCCAGAGAAGTTTTTCATTTTTTTTCTTAGCTGCAATTATGTATTCGTGTTCTAGCATCCATACCCTTTTATACTTTAAAAAAATTGTTTTACTTACCCTTCTTTATATGTATATAATTTCTTTCCAACCTGGAATTATTCAGCAGTTGATTGTAATCTTAATATCTAATTTTTCACGTGTTATAACTACATTTATCATTGCCATTCATTTGGGAAATATATTTGCACAATAGTATTAGAAGTAATTTTTTCTCACATGAGTAAAAATTGTACCCGAATGCAAGTAAATGTGAGTAATTATTTTACCTAAAAGGTCATGATATTCCATATAATATTTCTAGATAAAATTCTGCATTACTGACATACATAGCATCTTTACAAACAGTTTTAATCATAAATCTAGTATTAAGCTAATCATCAATCCTTTATTCAAATGAAGCAAATTTCTTAATAAAAAAAGAGGGAAATTCTTTCAGTTTTAACATTAACTCCTGGGAGTAATTTTAAATAAACGCTTGAATAAGCTTAAAAATAATATGTTTTCATGACTTTACTGATAGTAAATACTGCAACCAATTAACATTTCTGACCAAGGGTTGATTTGGCTTTTAATAGAAATTTCTACACACTGCAAATTGTGAAGTTGACTTATTGTTTTTATTAGGTATATGTTTGAACCAATAAACTGCTTATTAGCAAAATCGAATTTTTGGCAATTAACACAAAAGGTTTTATAAATAATATTAATCTAGTGTAATTAACTGTATCATTTTACTACACTAAGATATGATGAATTTTGCCTCGTATTAAATGATAAGTTCTCCAAAAACAAAAGAGTACCAAACCTAGCTTGCACCTGAATTTATTTACTAAAAGCAGATGTAGGATCTCTTCCTCCCTTATTGAACAAAGAGATATTCTAAATGAAGAGATATTTTCGTGGAATGCTTTCAAGCTATCTCATATTTACATTCACTACCGTATTTTTAAGGACAATATGTTACATAATACATTTTTAATGAGAACAGTCTCATAATTATAGTATAAACATTTAAAAAAAATCTATGGCTTTTAAAATGTTTAGCCATCAGAACTTGCATTCAGTATGCATTAACTATAGTCTATGGTTTTATATGATTGAATAACAATAGGACAATTATTACTGATAAAATAAGAAATAGGCATTACTTCACTTGTATTTTCGGATTATTTGCACCACTACTAAAAAATCATAAACAAATTTGTGACTTTGGGGAGAAATACAAGACCATACAAGACACTTATTGATTTTTTTACGCTCTTGTTCTTTGCATTTACAGAGAAATGGTCTGTTTTCACTAAAAAATATCAGATAATTATGCAATCATTCATCATGCACTACCTCAGCATAAAAATTCTAAAACAAGAAATTAAAAAAAAGTATAATGCCTTTAACTAAGCCATGTTATGTATATGCATGCAGAAAACTAAGTCTAGAATTTTGCTGCAGGCAATGAAAAATGCAGTACGTAGTCAACTGCATGCTAAAATACTAAAATTTCGGTAGAAGTAATTATATTCTGCAGTCACACTGCCAAAAATGTACAGAGAAATAAAAAGCCATCTGGGAGGGGGTAACTAGCTTGGAACATAAGCACTGTTTGGGAACATGGTGCTTTTCCTCATCAGTACGTTTTCTTGGCTTTTCGATGTGAATACAGTTAATAAGAAAGTACAAAATTTTTAGTATAAAATAAAAGTATTAAATTAATTCAGAGTATGACTTTCAACTTAGACTTTATCATTGAAAAATGAGCTAAAATAGTAAAACTTACTCTTTTTAAATCATCTGCATCTATTCCACAGTTTGGAATTGTGTACTCATATGAAATATTAAAAAATATGCATGTTATATGTACATGATAGCATATTATTAATGCAATATAATGACCGAATAAAAACAAATTTTTAAAAAGAAAATTGTCATGAATTTATTAATATATGAATTACAGTACTGCTTAATTAGTTCTAGTTTAAAATTTAAAAAGTAAACAATTTTAAATCAAAATTAATTAATTAATGTTACTATATACAAAATTTCTTTCTATTCAAGCTTGAGTTTCTGGGATATCTAATAACTGCCCGCATTATTTAAAAAATATTATTAAAAATGTATAGAAATAATTAGTTTAAGAAACTAGAAATGTGTTAAATCTTCTAAGACACTACTAAGTCTTCTTTTACTAGTATGGAAGGAAGTAAAATATTGAGCTGACAATGTGACAGAATATGAAATAAATCAGCCAAGCAAGCATTTTGAAACACATGAATTTTACATAACAACGAATTCTATTACAGAAATACATAATAATATCACAGAATTTTTTAAATTCAGTAAACTTTCAAATTTCAAGTAACATAGTATATTAATAATTTCATCTAATATTCCTGGAAAATATCGTGGAGTGACGGTACGGCTTGTGGAATATTTTCTGTATTAATTCACTGGTCTTTTATGCAAGCTGGAAAATATCAAGACATTGGATGTGCAAATCAGATTATCAATAAATGAATCTTATCTTATTATTGCATATAGCACTCAATTATATCGGCCAAAACAATGTTATACAAACATACTACTTGAAAATTGAATCACCTGTATTTTATGAACACAATGTAACAGAATTTATTCAATAAAGTGCAAAAAGGGCCTTTCTTTATATCCTAGGATTTTTACCTACATTAGAATTTTAATTTTTTAGTTTTCAAGCACTTTACACTGTAATAAATCAAGAGTGGTTTAACTTTTTTTACTGGAAGTAGATTTATATGTCATATTACAAATGTGTTTTTATATCTGTCTAATTTTCAATATGCGGTGCAGTGCTCTGTGGAATAATTTGATTCAGATGATGTAGTATAATTTTTTCAGGTATTTTAGAAAGTTGGCTGAAAGGGCTAATAGAACGGTATTTCTGTGGAAACGTGGAATTTTGATGCGGTTTTGGGAAGACGGCGATGATGGCATGTTTCCATATACACTGCTCGACATTGAAAATACAATACCAAAAAGGAGTGGTCAGAAAGTGATGAAATTTGGAAAAAAGACAGGACAGCAAGCAGCAATAAGTGATCTTTATTTCAAAATGATAGTCATAATACAAAGCGAGAACGGCGTCGGCTCAGTAGGATATGCGATATGCGACGGAGGACGTGGGCACCGGCACTCTACCATTAGGTTATTTGGTATAGCACCACGTCCCCCTTTATCCAGAGCAAACACATGGCCTTACAAGGGCTGGTATAAACAGACTGATGTTACATACAGACTTACGTGAAGA
>KK119317.1:108356-179724 GCA_000611955.2 Stegodyphus mimosarum | reverse complement strand
TTTTTTTTTTACAGTACAGCAGACGATTACATTAATACCGTTAATACACTGGAGCCTTTACAGTTACAGAATGGGTGCATATTAAGAATAATTTACATGTATTTACAATTTGCAATGTGCGGTGTACATATGAGGAGCATTACACATTTAGATTCCTGGATACACACAGTTCTTACATATACCGTGGAACTTGTATTTGCTATTGACATTGTTTCCATCTTATTTCTGTTGCAAAGTAATATGCTTGTAGTAATTGCATACTAATATCATTGCTTACTAATGGGTGCAAACTAACATTAATTAAATGCTGTAATTGTTGTAAACAGATGGACATATGATAAAAGTTAAGATAAAAGTTAAATTATGGCTATTTTACAATACAGCTGACGATTACAAATACTACATTTTACAGTTACAAAACTCTAGTACTTTTACCCTAATACCTTTATGCTAATAATAACAGTTACTATACCTGTTCAGATGCAGTACACTAAAACCATTAACATAATGATGCCTTTACACTTAACTTTTGCAGTGACAAAATGGCTGCATATTAAGAATTATTTACATATTTTTACAATTTCCTGCGTGCAATGTACAGATGAGAAGCACTATGCATTCAGTCATAGGTAGGCACAGTTCTTGCAGATACCGTGGAACTAATATTTGCCTATTGACATTATCTATGTCTTGTTACAGCTGCAATGGTTTATGCTCATGTTGATTGCATACTGATATCGTTCGCATACTGTTTGTTGCAAACTGACATTGATTACATGCTGAAATTATTATATGCAAATGAGCGTATTAGTGCTTATTATATTATAAGGCATATGATGGTCATATTTGGTGGCGTCAAGGCTGACACAAGTCCAGGTTCAGGTCAGTTAGTTTATCCATTAGCTGCACCAGTTTTTTGATTAGATGCCGCTGCTTTATCATGTATTTGCAGAACGGCTGTCTATTGTTTTCCGGCAGCTCGATATGTAGCCCTTCTGTCAACGGGCATGTCGTCAAATAATGCTCTAGTGAGCCCGGGCCTCCACATGCACATTGACTTGTGTGACAGAAACCGCGTTTGTGGAAATATTCCGGGTAGGGACCATGCCCGGAGATGAATCTAACCAGCTGTGTATTAGCCACATTCCGGCTGGTGTCTACATGCCCGATAAAATAATGGGTTCTCCTTCCTGTGTTGCTCTGGTCCCATGCACTCTGCCACTTACCGATGGCTTTAAGTCGCAGCGTCCTCTTGAGGTGGGAATGCGGCCATGGGATGACAATTTGTGCATTTATAGGTTCCGTCGTGGCCTCTTTGGCGAGCTGGTCAGCTAGCTCGTTACCTTCGTGGCCCACGTGTGCCTTGATCCATTCCAAATAGACTCTGTATTGTTGATTATTCCTGAGGGCCTGCTGTATTTCCTGTATGATTTTGGAGGAATGGTCAGGATTCCATATTGCATAAAGCGTCGACAGGCTATCCGTTTTTATGGTGGCTTGGCTGTACTGGCACGTATGCAGATAATGAATTGCTTGCGCGATTGCCATTGCTTCGCTCTGAAATACGCTGTTATACTGCCGGAGTTGGCCTTTCCATTTTTTAATGACGTTCCCTTGTTGTCTAGCTACATAGGCACATCCCACTCTCTCATCCAGTTTTGAACCGTCTGTATATACTGTCAATCCGTGGGACTGATTGTTTTCGTATTCGTTTGGGTTTACTGTCACGTAAATGCCTTTTCCTTTCGCCGCTGGATGAACGTCTAGGGGGCAGCAGTTTCTCTCATACTCTTCGGGGGAGTAGACTTCATCATCAAAGGTGACTGTCTTCCTGAGCTGCAAAATGTGTTGCCGTGCCGCCTCCTCCTCAACACGGATGTGCAAGGGTAGGAGGCCCGCTAGCACATTGATGGCATCACTGGAAGTGGTGCAGTAGGCCCGTGTAATACCCAGTGCAAAGGGTCGCTGGATGACGTTAAGGTGTTTGACCTTTCTTCCTTGCATTGGGTAGGCCCACACTGCGGCTGCGTACGTTACTATTTTTTCCACGACCGTAGTAAATAGCACCTTCTGTATATGCGGGTTGAGCCCCCATTTATGTCCATAGAATAATTTCATCTGTTTGGCAATTGCTGCCGTCCTAAGTTTGAGCTCCTGCACATGCGGGATCCAGGTCATTTTTTCATCGAAAATGACCCCCAAATATCTCAATTGAGGTACTATCTTCATACGCTGATTGTTGATCTTGATTGTGGGCCTGCGTACTAAGGAGCCCCCTTTTTTGGGTATTAAGAGGACTTTCGACTTTTGTTCCGCTATTATTAATTTGAGCTTAGTACATCTTTCCTGAAAGATAGCATTCACTTCGTTACAGTTCCTCTGCAGCTCCTCTCGCGTGGATCCCTTTACTATCAAGGCCGCGTCGTCCGCATAGGCAAAGATCCGGGTGTGCGCCGGCCATGGTGCAGTTAGTACTTCATTGAACGTGAGGTTCCAGAGATGTGGCCCGGAGCACGACCCCTGCGGACATCCTCTTGTTTGGGTTTTCTCAATGACGCCTGCGTTGTGTATTGCTATCAACCTCCTATCTTGCAGGTAGTTACAGATCAGACCGTAAATGTTTCTTGGGCATTTTGCTTTTCTTAGTGCCAGTTTGATAGCCGGCCACCACAGCGTGTCGAAGGCGGCTCAGTAGGATGTAGGACCACTGCAGACAGCGATGCACGAAGAAACACGTCTAGGCATAGAGTCAATAAGAGTGCGGACGGTGTCCTGATGGATGGCTCTCCATTCCCTCTCAACTATTTGCCACAGTTCACCTTCTGAACGAGGCAGGGGCAGAGTCTGCAAACGGCGTCTAATCACATCCCACACATGCTCGATTGGTGGCAGGTCTGGAGAGTACGGTGGCCAGGGAAGCATCTGTATACCTTGCAGAGCATGTTGGCAGATTCGAGCACTGTGTGGTCGGGCGTTGCTGAAAAATTGCATAAGGCAGCCCCTGAAGGTAGGGGATTGCCACCGGCCGCAGTACATTATCCAAGTATCGTTGGGCCATCATAGTGCCCTGAATACGAACTAGAGGTGACCTGGAATCGCAGGCAAACCATCATGCCAAGTTGTCGCGCGGTGGGGCGTTCCACAGTTACTGCCGAATTAGATCTGTCTCCACGTCGACGCCACACACGCATGCGGCGACTGTCACTGGACAAACAGAAGCATGCCTCTTCTAAGAACACGACGTTTCGCCATTCTGTCATCCACATCTCTCCAGTCCGACACCATTGTAAACTTTGGCGTCTATGCTGTGGGGTCAATGGCAGTCTTCTTAACGGAAGGCGTGAGCGCAGGTCACGTTGAACCAATCGTCGGGAAATGGTTCCCGTCGACACGGAAACGTCCAGGGTATCTTGCACATGCTGCAGAATCGCGGTACAAGTGACTTGCGGGACCGTCACAGCTTGTCGGCGGATGCGTCGATACATGCGTGCTGACATCACTCTGGCTGCACCTGCACCCTTCCTTCTTCCTACATTCTCTTGTTCCAACCATGTTCGCCATAGCCGATGCACCGTGCTCGCATTCATGTGGGTATCAGCTGCGATTTGAGGTAAGGACCAACCCGCCCTTTTCAGTCCGATCACCATACCCCTCTTAAAATTGTCTATCTGCTGGAAGTGCCTTCGTTGACGGCGGCCTGGCATTCTCTCCTATTGCACATATCCTCCGGGACAAAAACCAACTTTCTTCGATAATTCGTCTGGCAGAAATAACGACACGATTATTGCCCGTTCTGGATGTTATTTCCCTTATATCTTACTTCACGTGCGTCGGAGAGCTGCGCATTTCCCATCATTCGCATAACTCAGTGACGTGCGTCTACTCTAGAATTTGCATAAATTTCTGACCACTCCTTCTGGGTGTTGCATTTTCAGTGTCGAGCAGTGTATCCAAGAGAACTTGATGATAGAGCTGATTATCTCAGTAAGGCATGTGATAGCACTGATAGGAAGATGTTTCCGTGCTTGGTAGATATACCATCAACACCTGAAGCTTTTTTGGGTTTTAAGGGGGTATTATAATCGGGAACTAACTAGGCGAGGCAAGGAATGTAAGGTTCAAAGAACCTGAGATTTTTAAGAAGGTATTAAGAGTATCATTAATTTTGGAGATCTGATTGTTGTCGTAAAGGGTAATACTGGGAGTAAAAGCTTCTTCTGATATATCAGAAAAAGGTGTTGACTTTGTCTGAACAAACCATTCCATTGATGCCATGGAGTGGCGGAACGTGCTTGAAAGGTTTGCTAAATTTTTTTGCCAAGTCAAAGAAATAATTATTTTCTGTTGCGAGAGAGTTGAGTAAGTTTCGCCAGCGTTGCGTCTTGAAGTTAATGGCCCTTTTTATGTTACTTTGAAGAGCGTTCAGTTGTGGTTTTAGCCTTGAGTCTATTGTAATTTGTCAGCTTTCCCTAATACGATTTTTGCATTTGAAATGTTTTTGTCTTATGTTGGCTGGAAGAGAAAGAAAAGGAAGAGAACTGATGAATTTACTTGTAGAGAAACTGAAAGCATGTTGAATATAGATGATAAAAAGTCTTGAGTTCAGAGTCAATATTGTCTTCATTGTTAATGTTGAGATTTTCAGGAATGGAATCTGAAATGATTTTTGTGAATTTATTCCAATCTGTGATGCCAATACTCCTGCCCAGTGAAGGAAAGTAACTGTTTCTGCTGATTTCAAGAAAAAAGGGTTTATGGTCAGAGAACTGGAATAACAGAAATTTGGCAGTTATAGTCAAGGTTGTTGGATAGAAAAAAAAGGCAATAATAGAAGAACTATTGTAGCCATAATGCGTTGGCTCATCGGTGACATGAATTGTACAAGTTTTATTTTGAATCATGTTAAAAATTTCTCGTCCTTTTCTATTGCTAGCTCCTTGATTCCAGCATTGATGCTTAACGTTGAAGTCTTCTCCAATTAAAGCAGGTGAGTTAAAATCCAGTACCTGTTCAATTTCAGAAATGATAGCACCCTTATTGGAAGCTATATAGATATTAGAAATAATGAAAATTTTGTGCTCGATAGAGTTTGTTTAAAAAAAAAAAGGAAAGCTTGGGATATTATTTGGAGTTCCCCTTCTGCCTAGCTGCTATTCCTTACGCAATATTTACTTCCGTTTGCATAATAAAATGTCGCCTACATCCTTAAAGGAGCGAAATTGTTTCTACCAAGGCTGTTCCTATAACTTTACTTTTTTTAATCCAAAGGGGCAATTTGCTCTGAAGGACTATTGAATTCGTTTCCGCATTTTGCGTTGGTTCACTATAAATGTCGGTTCACTTTTCAAATTGTCGCAACCAAATATTATCCCCCTGTGTTGTATTTAAAGAAATTAAATAATGAAGAATCTCCATAAACGTATATATGTTTCTCGCATTAGGATAAAACAACGGTACCTAGAGCCCTTAAATTTTGAATAACGTAATCTTCTACCCAATATAATCATCTGGAAGCCCAAATTTGGAATTCGAAATTTGTTTTATTATCGATTTCATATTTTGTAACACTTTAACGATTTTTTGATTAACAAAGTCAACGATCTCTAAGCAAGCATTGGCAACACTGTACGAAAAAAAAACATTTTTATCTCCAGCGCGAGACTCTATATCCGAAATTCTAAAGATATGCTCATTTTAAAATTACACTCATGTCCATAAATTAAGGATAATGCAAAATCAGGCAAAGGAAGAGTTAGAAGCAAAACAAATTTGACTTATTTGTAAAGCTTATTTATTAAACAAAAGGTAAAGAGCAGAAAAAGATGCTATATGTTTGATATTATTAAAAAAATTAGCGATTTTTTCTCCCTGGAGCAAATTACAAAAAACACCTATTTACAAAACACTAATATTACATGGTTGGTATGATTGTTAATACATTGTATGTTTCTTAGACGATGCAATATAGTCCGTACAACGCCTAGGCATGCTGAGTATCAAATTATCGATCTGATCTTGGGAGATATTACACCACTCAAAAAGCAATGCTCTCCGAAGTTCCGGTAGACATGTAGGAGGACGTTGACGGGCTGCAACTCGTCGGCCAAGCATGTCCCATACGTGCTCTACTGGATTCAAGTCCGGTGAGAATGTTGGCCAGTCCATACGGGTGATATCCTCCGATTGAAGGCATTCGCTTACGATGTTTGCACGGTGAGGACGGCCGTTGTCATCCATAAACACAAATTGTGCGCCCATGGCGCCCCGAAACAAACATACATGTTGTTCCAGAATGAGGTCGATAGATTTGGCTTGTCATGGTTCCAATTTCAACATGCAGGTCAGTTCTGGAACCCAGAATAATTCCACCTCAAACGAGCACTCCTGCACCACCGTAACGGTGTCGTTCAATGATGTTTTCTTGGTGGTAAAGGGTACCTGGAGCTCTCCATATGAAAGTCCAGCGATAATCAGACTGCAAGCTAAACTCGTCAGAAAACATCACACAAACCCACTGTTGCGGTGTCCACAATGCATGCTTTCTTCTCCAGGCTAACCGCAGGCGACAGTGAGTTGCATCAAGTGGAACGCATCTGACAGGTCTACGAGCATATAGACCAATCTGCCCTAAGCGTCTGTACTCGGTCTGCCTTGAAATTGTCGTACCAGTGGCTGAAGAGAGCTGATGAAACAGGTCTGAGGCTGTGCTCCGCCTGTTTCTTTTGGCAGTAACTGCCAAATACCGGTCCTCACTCGGCGTTGTAACTCTGGGGCGACCTGTGCTGTAACGTCTACACACATTACCATCATCTTGGAATTGTTGCAAAAGCCTGGAGATGACACTCTGGGCAATTCCAAGTTCGTCTGATACTTCCATTTGGGTACGCCCCCATTTCAGACCGCCGATAATTCTACCACGTAAAAAATCACCCAAATGCGTCCTTTGTGTCATAACTATTCGGTTATTGCTCTAAAATGCTTATAAAGCGCCTGCGAACAATTTTACGTCTTTGTCTGTATTCCTTATATAACACTCTCTTACACTCTCGTCGTTGTGACGTACCATCGGTGTCATCTGGTTACTTCCTGAAATTTGCATATGATTCTTGAAGATGTGTGTAGTGATTTTATAGGTGATATATTTATTTTATAGTTCGATTTCCGCGTGACTCCGAATTATCCTTAATTTATGGACATGAGTGTATTTTGCGATACTGCTGTTGAACTGAATTTTATGGTTTCAGTACGTAGAACATGATATTTAGTAAATTAAGGTAACACCCAAAATGTTAAAAAACACGCCTTTGGAAGTAACGTAAAATCTGAAACTTAATTTTTTTTATTATATATATTTTTTATGCAGTACGTAATTGTTATGCACACAAAAATACAACGTTGAATAACATCATCTGGATGAAATGTGAATTTTCAAATTTAAAAAAATTCACATATTAGTCAACCATTAGACATTACCTCTTGTGTTTTAAAACTTCTTGTATATATATATTATATTCAAAAGCTCTTCTAAATAACTAAGTAATTTCTGCAATAATAAATTAAGGTATTTTAAAATTGTACTTTAACCAAAAATGAGATGCTATTCTTCCTATTGTTCTTATGTAGAATAACACTTTTCAGATATATTTCTTAGCTGTTAATGAATAATTAATTACATTAGAAAATTCTCATTACACATAACCCTTAATTTAGCAAATAAATAAATAAATAATGGTATATTTAGCATTAAATGGCAACACTTTACGGAAATAAAATCATTTTTATCTCCAGAGCGCCAGATTGTGTATCGGAAATTTTAAAGCTTTGCTCATTTTAAAATTATTTTACAATATTACTGTTGAATTGAATTTTATTATTTAAGTGCAAAGAACATGATATTTAATAAATAAAGGTAACACACAGAACGGCAAAGAAAACCTCCTTTGGACGTAATGTAAAATCTGAAAGCTTTCAGACGTTTTTTATCATTGGTTTACCTCTTCTCTCTCATTAATAAAATTATTCAAAGATAACTGTTTTCTATAGTACACTGTTAATATACTGTTCTTAATCAACGAACCGCGGTCGTGATTGATTGATTGCGGTTAAATTTCGACAAACGAGATTGCGAAAAAGCATTGGAGAGATTATCACTTGCCAGGGTAAGATTGAAATTCCTCGTTTTTGGAACCCAGTCCCTAAATATAATTTCTTCAGATAGAAGCACAATTCCGAAAGCTGGGATTACGGCTGATTAAACAAAATATGATCAGTTCAATGGAAGCAAGGACACTGACACAAGTCTCTGATATCCTCTTCAAACCACTAGACGACGGCAATTATACTGTCAGTTAGAAAGAGTCTTATGAAATTTTTCCATATTCTGAATAACAGGAAACTCAGAAACCTCTTACTTAATTGGAATTGAGTTTCGAAAAACCCTTCTAGCTTATCTGCGAAATGCGCAACTTGGCGATGGAGCAGGTGTCGGATGGATTTTTGAAAGTCGTGTGAATGCAACGGCTACTGTTTAATATACGGAGCAGTTTGTCCGTAAGTAGCGATGATTTGCCCAAACTACAAACAATGGATGACAAGCTTGGGAATTAAATCCTTATTCGCCTTAGGCAGCTCGCATTGTTTCTGTCGCATGTGATAAGAATATCGTCCAAGATTTAGAGAAACAGATATCAAACTTGTCACTGAAGATATCAGAAATGGTTTGACGTACAGATTCGTGTCCACAAAGAAAATAGAAAATATAGATCGAATTCAAGAAATCTTCCTAAAAATAATAATGACACAAATAACTGTTATTTCACGGATGGTTTGGCGAGACTGTTACAAATACACGCTGGCATGCAAACATCAGGTTTCGAAACAGGAAAATTAAATTCCCGGCTTTCAGTGGCGACCAAAAGTCAAGAGGTTGAGCTGAATCGTCTGTATATTCGTGGCAACGAATCAGCAATCCACTTTTTAATTGATACTAAAGCAGAAATATCACTTATCTTCCCATGGCTATAGAAAACAAAAAATGAGTCTAAGCTTGAGCTATTTGCATCTAACGGTACAACAATCAACACGAATGGTAAAAAATTGTTAGAAATGGGTTTTGGGCTAAGCAGATCTTTCAACGGGTCTCTTATAATTGAAGATGCCAATAAACATAGGCCCCATGATATCGTAGGCAACGCGTTTAAAAGGCTCCTAATATTGTAACGTTTCAGCTTCCCTCGTCAGAGCTTCTTCGGGTCTTTCCCACCCGCATTAGTATCCCATGATATCACGTGATTGGCACTACATTCTCAAATCAGCACTAGCATTACTCCAGTACGAGCGTTCTCGAACTGTATGCTATGAATTAAGTCTTCATTGTTTTGAAGTGACGTTCTATCAAGGTGATAGGTTGTTTTTTAAAGATGTCCGGGATTAGAGATCTTAGAAGTATCAGCTGCCATTGGAAGGAGTTCCCTCACCAGATTCGAAATTCCAGTATAGACGCCGTTTCGTATACGGAGTGAGTGCCAGAAAGCCCATTATTGTTTTGTTTTTGACTATAGACAGAAATGGCTTGCCAGGTAGGTTTCCTCTTTGGAGATTCCATTAGCACAATTATGGGTTTAATGCAGCCGTCCTCCAACTGGTCTTTCATAAGTTCTTCGTTATTTCATGGGCCTCGATCAATCTATGCTGAAATTGTAACTTGACATGCGACTGGATTAATCTGTTCGTATTTCGCTTCGACCATGAAAAAATATCGGCAGCTTTCCGGGCAGGGTCTTCCAGACAGAGCTTCGACGTTTCCGTCTGATGTCCTTTCTTACTGCGCATAGTGATGAAAATTTTCTGGATTGTCTCTATCCGTTTGAATATTTGGCCTTCGGGATTTTTGAAATTTAATAGGCAGATCAATGATGCTGGATCTTGTTTTTCGATGCTTTTCAGTGTGTGAAGAACAGAAATTTTCTGCCGTAGAGCTAATGGTGGAAACGTTTATATGGCTTTAACTATGATGAGCAACACGTTTTCGGTGACACAGCTCCTTTCCAGTTTAGTTCCACAGTAATTTCGTTCCAGTTTAGATACTTGCTCCTGTATGCCACGACATGTTCCTGACCGTTCATTTTTTGGGTAAAATCAGCGCTGACACTCTCATTTTCGCATCCGTGTCGAGAATAAATGGTTGATTGTGGTGATGATACTGTAAGGGTTTGTAACAGATTGAATGCACAAGTCTGATGAAAAGTTAATAAAATATAGTCTTAGTCCTTGGGAAGTTTAATTTTTCCTCACAAATATTCATACAATATCACACAGTAGTTAAATTTTAAACTACTAAAAGGTTAAATAGAACATAATTCAAAGCGCAGAGAAAGCTAATCCGATCTCACAGCGAATTCGCTACAGCCAACAATAACAAATAAGTAAACAACTGATCTGAGATGTTTCTCTACGGCATTTTAATCATGCCCGACAATTCTGGTAATTTTTATTTTCTTGAGGTTTGTGGAAACCAAAAGAATACAATTACGAGATAAATATTCATTAAAATTTAAATACCCTTGCTTCTGTGTTTTTAATTTTTCGGCGTAGCTTTTTCTTAAAACTCGTCACACGCTCCATTGCACGGGGAAATAAAACAATTTTAATTACAATTCTACTAAAAACAGCTAACTAAATACAAAATCAATAACACTGCCCCCTTCCCAAGGACTGCACGTCCCTGGCAGTACAATCCCTGGACAGGACGCCAAATTTACAACTAAGGAAAATGCAATAAGCATCACATTACAAACAACATAACCAATAATTGCAATAAGTAACTTAAATCAAATACAAAGTTAGAAAACAAATGACTATGCTCTTTTACTATGTACAGTTACATACACTACGTACTATGGCCATAGTAAGGAGCTAACCTGTCGTAATCAACGACTTTAGGCGTAGATTTCGATGAATTACGGATTAGAACCACAACGTCGTTCAGCCTGTTTAGGACTGTGTACGGACCATCCCAAGGTGACTGTAGTTTCGAACAGAGTCCTTTGCGTCGAGTTAGATTCCACAACCCAATCTCCTCCGTTGAATGGATGTCCATTAGCCTTGGGGTCGTATCGGGTCTTCATCTGCTCCTTCGCCAAGTTGACTCGCTCTTGTGAAAACTGTGCACCACTTCAAATGGTATCTGGAGATCTTGGATGTATTCCACAGGTGATGAAGGCACATCTGCAGGGCGACCAAACAAGAGATCACAAGGAAGACGAACGTCATAACCGAAGAGTATCTGAGATGGGGAATAGCCGGTAGTCTCGTGTACAGCACTGCGGTAAGCCAGTGAAAACAGTGTTAACTCTTGTCCCAGTTCTGTTGGTTCCTGGAAACCACCAATGAGAAGTTATTAAGAATGGTTAGATTGAACCTCTCTACATGCCACCCCACTGGGGATATAAAGGTATCGTTGTAGGTTGCAGATTTCTTTGATTACAGTTGAAGTAAAATTTCTTCCCTTATCTGAATGTAACTCAAGAGACACTCCGAACCTGGAAACCCAGTGCTGTATCATTACCTCTGCTACTATGACAGCCTCTTGATCAGGAATAGGATATGCTTCAGACCACTTGGTGAAGTAATCAATAACAACGAGGATGTATTAATTTAGAATTCAAACAACAAAAATCAGCGTCATATTTACAAATTTTCACAGGACTAGTTTCGATGGTTTTACCGAATACCTTTAAGGAAATTATGCTTTAGTTCTGGTTTCATCAATAGATGGCGCAATGGTATCAAAGCATTGACTTGTCTAGTTAAATCATCTAAACCAGTAATCACTTGATCCATTGGCTCCTGGACTTGAGCAGCTCTGACTAGATGGCGATCCGTGCTAGTTGCTTGATGAGCTACCTCGAATTTCATGGCGTACACTAGAGCACTTTTTAAGTCCTTGACATACGCCGTTCGCAGTTCCTTCGGCATTTCAGGATCGCGTATGCTATCGATGGGGTAATGCAGGGACAGGATTTCCTTTGTTTTTCTTGGGCACTCCGAAAAGGTGAAATGAGACAGCCTTTCAACATCCGTAGCGAACTCCTGGAGTGCTTCCGTGGGCTTCTGTTGACTCTATTTCAGTTGATGCCTACTATAGTCTTTAAAACATTTCTCCCCAAAGCGCTTTGTGCGGAAACGCTTTGGTGCAGGTGGGAAGAAAAAGGGCCAGATAGAGCTTCGAAATCTAACCTTTGGTTTTTGTGAAGCGTCTGAAGGATATCCACTACGTCTGCTCTGACAGAAGCGGTGAGATGACAGGCTTTAGCTTGGGAATCCCATCCATTCGCATCTGCCACTGTAGAAAATTGTATCTTATAGACCTGCCAAGAGGTCTTACCATCATACGTGGATAGCTTCAGAGAGAGAAGAGCAGGTATGAATAAAAATTTAAAACCATCAGTATAGCTTTCTGCCATCGCTACGAATTTATTTAAGGAATCAACTTCTTTCGCAACCTCGGAAACCCTATCATCAATTTGTTTTTCTACGGCAAAAACTCTGTCTTTTATTTGTCCTTTCACAGAAGAAACTTTTTCTTCAATTTCTTCATATTCAACCGCCTCTATTTTCTCCTCCATACCCTCAAATTTGTTTTCTGTTATGCAGGTAATTTGCCTTTTCATTTCCTCTTGGTCAGCTTCCATATTTTCTTGACCAGCTTCTATCTTTTCGTGAGAGGCTTTCATCTCCTCTTTAAAAGATTTTTTACCCGCTTTTTATCTCTTCTTTAGTGGATTCTTGACCGGCTTTCATCTTTCTTTGAATGCGACAAAGTAGCCGGCAGCTGTGTTATTGCTCATTCATCGCTCTTGTCACTGGCATTCAATCCCACTTTTGACAGCAAAAAGTGTTGCGTGCATACGGGATCGTAATAAATTGAATGCACGTCCGATAATAAGTTAATAAATATCAATTTTTATCAAAAGAAATATTTCAGAATTCTGGAATCTTCCCCAGAAATATTCGTACAAGTATTCACAGTATAACATACATTTCAATCTACTAAGAACGTTAAACACAACGCAATGCAAAGCACATCTAAAGAGAAAGCTAATCCGATCTCGTTCTGAACTCGCAACAATAACAACAGTAACTAAACTCAGATACTCTCTCTGCTAAGGATGTTCTCTCTGAGGCTAAATTCAGATACTAAGGATTTTCTTCATGTTAAGACTAAATTGCCTTTAGTTCATTATATTCCGCTATCTAAAGGCTATTGTGAGTGATGGAAAACCCTGGCTAAACAATCTAAATTTTGATTCGAATTTCCGTCTATCATTTTATTTCGTAGACTAGGTGGGAAGAAAAAGACGAGTTTGGAGTGAGATATCGTAGGCATACAGTTTCCCTTTACCTGTTTTTACTTTTTGCTTTCCCCTCTTTTTAAAAACATTTACGTAATTTTTCCTAATGTTAAAGATTTACTTTTCGTTAAGTATTTTAGATTTAAAATGCCTATTGTCATGCATTTTATTAGAAACTTCGCAACAAGGAAAAGATTACTATTGAAATTCTGCCTTTATATTTCTGACTTCTAATGGTTCACTACATTTTTTTAGCTCATGTTGCTTTCGATTGCAGTCTTACTAAGCAGTTCTAGAAACTTAAAAGTTGGAAAATATTTATAGTTCATTAAAACTTACAGTTTGTATTATTTTCTAATAACTATCCAATTTTCTCTTTTGAACTAAATGAACTTTTGTAACATACTTTGCTCTAAATCATCTATTATGATGAGATTCATCTTACTTTTTACGCTGAAAATTTACCACACACAATATCTTATTCATGACAGAATTTCAGCTGTCATTGTTTTAGAAGAGGAATTAATGCATTGAAGGTATATACTTACCTATTTTCATGAGACGTTTCGAAATATATAAGTGCAACATAAAATAGAAGTGATATATTTTGGTATTTAAATAAAGAATTTACTTTTTAAACTTAAAAGCATAATCTCGCCATCTGACATAAACTGGGATTTGAAAATTCACTAGAAAATAATTTCTAAGAATGCTGTATTAATTATTAGATTTGCTTCTTGATAGATTTAATATGTATGAAGACATAAATAAATAATCCAAAATTAAGCTTTCAAATCAAGAGTTAGTATCCTTACTGTAAATGACACATATGGGTTAATAACCCTTACGTTTATATGCTTCTGAATCATGTTTTCAAACGTCTATGGCACGAAAAATTACACTTCCATTCGATGGTTCGAAACTACAAACAATTAAATGAAATAAGTGGTTTATTTTAATTAGTCCCTTGAGGATAGAGAAATATAGCAATAGCGTTGTCTATGAGCATTACGGGGCTCTGTAGGTTACACGTTTTTGCATCTTGTTTTCACACACACGCACACAATCAACTTTAGCAGAATTTTATTTACACATCGATTACAGATCCGAATGTTTTATTATATTCTATAAATTATCGCGAAAACAATCCTTAATCTAAAAGCACGTTACTTTCAGATAGCTTAGTTCGAAGCCTCATTTTAAGGCTTTCAGCTGCTCGAAAGAATACCTCTTTAGCACTGTTCATACTCTTAAGAAACAGTTTAAAGTCCTCTCGATTTGAAAGAAGTGGACTAAGCAGAAATTCTCTAAGATATTTATTCTCTTCAGCTAAAATTTGCAATTCGTTTGCAGTTTCACTAGAGGACTGGTCAGGCTTATCTTTACCTTTCTGAGATTTATCCTTGGTGGTAGGCTTTTCTTGCACATTTAAGACACTTAAAGCTGCCATGCGGCACTTACTGTCAACACAAAGCCTTTCAGATTCAATTAAATGCTGATTAATTTTATCCAATTCCTCAGTAAGTAAATCCATTGTATTTTCAAATAATCGTTTTTCTTTTTCTGATCTTTCGAATAAAGTTTTATACTTGTGTAGATCTGAAATATCTTCTTGGGATTGTTTATGAATCGTATGCAGTTTTAAAGTTGGGTCTAACTGCATTGTGCTTGGAACTAGCATCATTTTCATAAGACCTTGGTGAGCTATCAGATATTCAATAACTTGAAAGTCACTTTCAGCTTTAGACTTAAATCTTTGGAGATCCTCTGATACTGACTTTATTTTACTGTTTAAATTTTTGGTTCTAAAACGAGAAGCTCTAAACATAAGACGTAGATCATTCAGTTCTTTTTTAAGTGTATTAATAGGTTGATCTTGCTGCAGAATGTGGATTTTCTTTTCTTCAAGGACAGTATTATAAAGATTTTCCTGCTTTTGGGGCAGTTTCTTCAGGTCGAACTCTTTGCGAGGATCAAAAGGTCCACGATAAAAGGTCTTATGGGTTGGATCTAAGAATTTGCATCTCATAGCCACAAGCTTTAATCTTAGATTCATTATTTCTTGTGCACGACTTTGCCAACCCAGACCACGTCCTGAGCGTAGCATTGCTCGAATATCTACTTCACTGCCAACCTCTTTGTGAAGAATTGTTTTGCAATGTTTTATTTCTTCCTTCATCTTTTGCACCAGTGCTCGTATCTGAGCTAATCGTAGCTTATTCAGTTCCAGTTCTTTCATTATATATGTATCATCCCTTGGTCGAGGTTTGAGCAGCGGCTGAGGACTTAAACTTTTCTTATGCACAGGACACTCATGCATAACTGGTCTGTGCCAATCTCCTTGCCCTATCTCACAAGCCATTCTTAAGATAAATTTATATTTTAGCTTCTTTAAATATGGCGTATTAGATATGCCAGCTTTCTAAGCTATCATCATATTATTGTATATGTCACATTTTATTTACAAAAATGTAACTCCTGAATTATGGTTAGTAAATTTAAAAGTAAACAAACTTCCTACCAGATTAAAAGCGAATATAATTCAAAAGGTATGTAAATTGAAATATAAGCTTTAATTTTTTTAGTGTTCAGAATAATAAACAAGCGACCAGCACACGTGAAATTTTCTCCAGGAAAAACTAAAGCTCTTACGTTGAGAAATAGCTTTGGTATTTTAATCTAGATACACATATAGATGTTTTAAAATTGTAGGTGATGTGCCCAAATTACTCGTGAAAATAAAAATGCAAAAATTTTACAATTGCATGTAAGCTAGAAAAATATATTACCTAAGTGGTTCATGCTTAAAATAAGAGTTTGTTATATTCGTACGAAATAAGATTTTCTCGAGCAGGCACGTGCAAGCATCATGGATCGCCATTATGCTAAAAGACTGCCGTTATAAAAGTTTTACTCTTATGTCTTGGATATCTTCATCTTTAAAGTAAATTTGAGTAAAAATGGGATTGCTGTGCGCCTTATCAAAAGCAGCAATTTCAGTAACTCTTGCTGCGACTCAAGCACATTTTGCATTTTTCATTGTATTGAAAGTAGGAAATATTTTGATAAGGTATAGCTCAGCTGAATAACGGAAAATAATTTTGGCCATATTGATATGTGATTGATTGGTTCTACTATTATAGTTAGTGACAGAAGGAATTTTCACTGTGTACTTTTACTTCTGTGTTCAAGCATTGTAATCACAAAAAATTTCGCGTATCATATTGCAAAGAAAATATCCATTTTGGCCTGTATCGAATACAATTTAACGATGTTTATGAGTGACGTCTGTACCGTAAGGACAGAATAAAGGACTCTTTTTCACAAAAGGAATTATAAAATGGATTTGAAATGGATTCAGAAGAGATTTTTCCGTGACGTCTGTACGAACGTATGCATGAATCTCGCATAACTCAAAAACGAGTAGCATCAGCACGTTGAAATTTTGTATATACAAAGTTTTAGTTCAATGTTACATCATTTAATGGTTCAAAATCAGAGATAGTACCAAAAAATGGTTCACTTGATATTTGGTGAAGCGATCCAATGTTCCACTATTTTTAAGGAATACTTTGCAGCCAATTAAAACAAAGCATTCAGCGCATGCCTGGTCTTCCCGTTATTCGATCTTTAGAAAATTTAATGGCGGCTGTTTGAAAGCGTGTTTTCGATAATTACAAGGTATGTATATTTTTGGTTTGTTTCCGTTTTGTTTTATGTATGTGCATTAAAATTTGTGTATTAATGACATGTAAGATGCAAAATGGTCTTAAAACGCATTCTCAGTAATTTTTTAATGATTTCGTTGGAATGAGTCGCGTTAGCGCTAAAGCCTATTTTCACTATTTGGTTATTACTACTGTATTTCAGAAGCTAAATAGAACTCTAAAAAGAGGTTCTCGAACATTCTTAGTAGAAACATTGTTATAACATAATGTGTACTTCTGTATATATTGCGTAATGTGTATTGATGTAAAATGCATTATAGTCTTTCTGAAGAAAACAGAATACTGCAATACAAACATAGAATGTTCTGTCAGAATCAGTATTGGAATATAATTGTTGTTACGCTGTTTGTGAACTTGAGAAATAAGAAACACGTAATTCATTTAAAACGTTAAAAAAACATTTTTGACATTAAAATTTAAGTGCTGTTGGGTAAAACTAAATTTATTGTTTAATTTTTCTCTAGATGAAAATCTTGGTACAATGTCAATCATCATTGAATGTGCTATAAATTTCAGATTATGGTCAGCTTACTGTTATTGAATATGCTTAATATCCAAGTTTTTATATCTGTGCAGAAATGTGCTATGATTTCAAAATATGTTGGTTATGAAAACTTTCCCGGAGGATTCCAGCAAAATTAAAAGCAATCGATTGATATTATAAAACTGCATTTGGAATATTTTGTTCAAGTAGCAATTTTTTTATTGCTTTGTGAAAAGTTTTGTTCATTAAATCTTATTGTTTAATTTAAACCATTTTGAAATATTATCTAAACTTTCCTTTTTATTAGAATTTTTGATAAAGATGCATTGAATTTTTGTTATTTAGCCATGTTGTTAAATATTCTGTTTGAATGCATGCTTATTTTGTAAGGTTTTACTTTAAACTAACAAAGTTTTATGTTAATATTTTCCTTCCTGTAAGTTCTTATTTCAACTTCCCGTTAGAATGAGCGCGCGTTTCAGCTGTATGCTAATTTAAAGTGGAGCCAAGTTTTGGTATTTAAGGGTTAGCAAGGAACTTCTCGGTGTGAGAGAGTTTTTAGTCTCAGATCACTGCGGCTCTGTTCGACGTCCACCTGACTAGCTAGTTTTTAAATTCTAAGCCTCAGCGCTGTTATGCTATTACTTATTGAAATAATCTAAGTGCGTTTGTATTAGCTAAATCTTGCTACGCATCATTGATCGTTTAGCATAGAGGCCACCTCGCGTTTATAGCTCTGTGAGCAACGACTACTTACTTTCTATTTAATTTTAGTTTAAATTATACGATTGTTCAGTTTAGACCCAAATGCGGTCATTATTTTCTGTATCCCTCCCGAGTTGGGAAGTGGCTGTATATAATTGTGGTTTAATAAAAGAGGATTTTAAATCCTTCTTACGTGTAACTCTTCTACCACTTAACCACAGTATTCTACCACAGAACATAGCTGCATTCAGAGCCCTGTTCAAGATCAGGACATATTCGTGAAGTACTTAAAGTACTTCACGAATATGTTCGCCAAAAGTATGCACAGAACACTCAGTCCTGACACTGACGCCCAAAGAAGAAAAATGAGAGGATGGCCTGAAAGACAAGAGGAACCTGAGAGATACCTGCAGTTCCTGTGCAGAACCCTGAGTTATCACATCCTGCCCCAGAAGGATTTGGCTACATTGTACAAACCATGCGGGCAGCCATGAAGCCAGCGGCAAGTTTTGACGGCAAGTCAGTCGTAATTAATTTCCTGGAAAAATTGGACGCCCACTTCATGTTATATCCAGTCCACGAATTTCAGAATGTCACTCTTGCCACCAGCGCTTTGAAGGGCCAAGCGCTAAATTGGTTCAAGTGTATTGGAAAGGATCTTTTGGGGGAACCGGGAAGCCCCACATACACGTACGAAAATTTAAAAAATTCCTTAGTGAAAGCAGTTCCTGTCGTGCGAGATCGAGCCAGACTGGAGGCGGAACGTTTTAGTCGTTACCAAGAAAAGATAGAAGATTTGTCAAATTTTATCTTGAGAAAACTCCAAGTGTTCAAGCTTTTGTATGGAAGTCGCCCGGATCCTAAAATTATTCAAATTATACTTCCTAAGTTACTGCCCCAAGTACAAGATTTTATTGAGCTCAGAAACCCAACGACTTTGGATAAATTATTCGAGCTCGCCGTACGATTTGAAAGTCGAAGAACGGCAGACAATGAACGACGTCGCCAATTTGTGCGAAGAAGTCAAGGGAACACGCCAAAACCGCAACAAAAGCAATATCAGAATTACAGGAACAAGGCGAAGCAATGGCCGAAGAAAGATGGATCTCCTAAGTCGAGCGGCGAACGACGAGATTTTAATCGAAAAACGGGCAAAGATGCAGAAGGTAACCAGAATAAGAAGAAGGATTTAAACTAAGATGGATTTCTTCAAGGAAGGTGAAGAATCCGAAGCCTCGCAAAATCCTTCCACAATTAGTTTAAACACCGTGGTCGTAAAAAATTTAAGTTTACCGAAGATTGAAGTATACATACCGAAACATACCGGCGACGGCTGTTTCGGATACAGGAGCGCAAAGCAGCTTTATCTCGGAAAGATTTTTCAAGAAGCACTTTCGCCGTTATAGAATTTTTAGTGCAAGAGACACGAATGTCATAGCAGCCCAAGGAGAGAAGTGTAGATGCCTAGGAAAAGTTTCACTTTTTGTGTGTATCAAAGACGAGCAGGTAAACATTTTATTTTATATTGTGCGCAACCTGCAAACCTGTATTATTCTGGGTGTGGATTTTTTTAGATTGACAGAAGCGAAGATAGACTTTCAGGGAGGCAAGTTAACGATATCCATGTAGCCAGTGGAGAAGAAGAATGATAAGCCCCCGCAGCTGGAGTTACAGCACTTACCGGCAGAAAAGCAAGAAAAACTGCTGGCATTGGTAAGTGAGTTTTCAAATTTATTTAGCGATGTACCGGGTTTCACGCAGGTAACTAATCATGAAATAGAAACAGGGGACGCCCAACCAGTAAGAGAGAGGCCTTACGGCTACGATAAGGTAAAAGAAGAAATTATTGAATATCATATTAAGGAAATGTTGAAAAATAAAATAATTACCCCGATTTCCAGAAGTTATGCTAGCCCAGTAGTCTTATGCAAGAAAAATAAGGATTATTCGATTACGCACCCAAAGCGGTGGCGTTTTGCTATAGATTATCGCAAGCTCAATACCATCACAAAATATCCTGTATCTCCTTTGCCGATAATGGGAGAGATAATCCGAAATATTACCTCTACAATGTATATGTCCACATTAGATCTTACGAGTGGCTATTTTCATATTGGGGTAAAACCCGAAGACGTCCCTAAGACGTCCCTCATAATTAAGACTGGCACGTACGCATTTCTTAGGATGCCTTTTATTTTATCCGGCGCGCCGGCAACATTCCAACGATGCATGGACAGGTTCTTGGTAAGAGTTCTTAGATCGGTTCTTGGTAAAAGTATGTTCATTTATTTAGACGATATTATAATTACAAGAAATAGTTTGGAACAACACCTACAAGATTTAAGAAAAGTGTTTTTATTGTTAAACGAAGCCGGTTTGAAAATAAATGCATCTAAATGTAAATTTGCCGCAAAACAGTTACGTTATTTAGGGTTTAAAATTTCTCAGAATGGAATCGAAACGGATCAGTCCAAGATAATAGCTATTAAAAATTATATTGTTCCTAAAAAAGCGAAGAAGTTAGCGTCGTTTCTTGGTATGTGTTCATACTATCGGTCCTTCATTAAAGACTTTGCTGAGATTGAAGAGGAAGTAAGCTAGGTTTTCGTGGTCAGCAGAAACCAACTTAGCATTTCAAAAACTGAAAGACGCCTTTACTCAAGCCCCCGTCTTAAAATTCCCGGAGGGGGATAAAGGATTAGAAATTTCAGCGGACGTTCAAGATTTTGCGATTGGGGCAGTGCTTTCTCAAAATGGGAAACCCGTGGCCTTTTTCAGTCGAACGTTATATGAAACCCACACAACTTATTCGGCCACGGACAGGGAAACTCTCGCAGTTTTATCAGCAGTGCACAAAGTTCGTGTTTTCTTTAGAAGTTCTCCAGTAACTGTACATACGGACAACGCTGCGGTCACCAGACTCTACTCTGGAAAAAATTTATCACTCAGACTAATAAGGTGGGCACTTAAATTACAAGAATATAATCTAGTAATTAAACACACGCCTGGAAAGGAAAATGTTATAGCAGATGCTTTAAGCAGAATTAATTTGGATGAAAATGGAAATACGGTTAGAATAGCCATGCTGACATCCAAAGTATTAGATTCTCGTGAAACAGTAATAATAGCCGAACTCGGAAAAGATCCGGAGTTCAAAAATATATACAATTATTTGGCCGACCCTGAGAATTTCAGTCATTCGGATATTGTGCCGATAAGGAATAGGGCCGCAAATTACGAAATAATTGACGGACTTTTGTTTTATACCAAAACGACTAATGAAAACCACGAGTTTAGACCGGTTATCCCAGCTAGCATTAGACTTAATGTATTAGAGGAATTGCACGATTCGGCCATTTGGGCATACGAAAAACTGTCCAAAGAGTTCGCGAGGCAGTTTTCTTTCCCGAACTGCAAAAGTTTACTAGGGCGTATGTCCAGTCGTGCCCAATATGACATTTTAATAATTATATTAATTTCCGCCCGGCCGGGTTCCTAAATAGTGTTAAATCAGAGTTCCCAAATCAAATAATATGCATCGATGTAAAAATCAAGTTTTCGTCTGTAAATGGCCGTGAAATTCTATTTTTCTGTAAAGTTTGGCCTAAGTTAGGAAGCGTTAAATTTTGAGTATTTCTAGAATCGCAAAGTTTCAACATGGACCGTTTGGACCACAGTAGTTCACCTTTTGCCGATTCTGGCGGGAAGTATGTAAGGTTTTAGTTTAAACTAACAAAGTTTTATGTTAATTTTTTCTTTCCTGTAAGTTTTTATTTCAACTTTCTTGGTATTTAAGGGTTAGCAAGGAACTTCTCGATGTGAGGGAGCTTTTAGTCTCAGATCACTGCGGCTCTGTTCGACGTCCACCTGACTAGCTAGTATTTAAATTCTAAGGCTTAGCGCTCTTACGCTATTACTTATTGAAATAATCTAAGTGCGTTAGTATTAACTAAATCTTGCTACGCACCACTGATCGTTTAGCATAGAGGCCAACCTCGCGTTTATAGCTCTGTGAGCTACGACTACTTAATTTCTATTTAATTTTAGTTTAAATTATTCGATTGTTCAGTTTAGCTCACAGAAAGGGGGCTGAGGTCATGGCGCCCCTTACACCGACTACCATTGACTCTGTACAACGTTATGCCCGTTTGCAGTGGTGTCGGGCTCATTCGTACTGGAATGTCACTGACTGGAGTAAAATAGTCTTCAGTGATGAGTCTCCCTTTGAACTGAGCCCCGATGACCGGCGAAGGCGAGTCTGGAGACGCCCCGGACAGCGGTGTGATACCAACCTGACTGTCTTCCAACAGACAGGCTGACAACCAGGAGTAATGGTCTAGGGTGCCATTTCATTTCCCAGTAGGACCCCTTTGGTTGTCATCCGTCGCAGTCTTACAGCACAGCGGTACGTCGACGAAGTTCTAAGGCCCATTGTGTTACCCTTCATATCACGCCACTCTTAGCTTACATTTCAGCAAGATAATGCCCGCGCCCACACTGCACATGTTTCTACTGCTTGCCAAACATTACCTTGGCCAGGAAGGTCGCCGGATCTCTCTCCTATTGAGCACGTTTGGAGCATTATGGCCAGGACCTTCCAACCAGCTCGGCATGTTGACTATCTAACGCACCATTTGGACAGAATTTGGCACAATATTCCTCAGGAGGACATCCGCAACCTGTATCAAACGATGCTAAGCCGAATAACTGCTTGCATAAGAGCCAGAGACGGACGAACGCGCTACTGACTTTTTCCCTTTGTGAATCTCTATCACTTCAATAAATCACCCAATTTTTCTCAAACCGTAATCATTTGTTTTTCTGTACATGTATATCACTTCTACCGATTTTCGTCCCATTCGGATAACTTCTTCTTGGTTCGTCGTTTTTTTGTCTAAGAGTGTGTGTATATATATATATATATATGTATTATATTTCTTAATCAATTCCTTTCCTTCCCCACTTCAGAAATGTTACAGTTTTTATCTATTTTTCGTAGCACTTTTATTGGCATTTTAAATCGCTGTTATTTCCTGTTTGCTTTTAAGCCCCTATTTTTATTATTATTAATATTATTACAAATTATAGCGTATCAGTGGCAGAGCGTTAAAGTCGCAGAACACTGGTAGTTTCATTCAGGGTTCGAGTGGCGGCAAATGGGCTGGCTGCAAGTGCGTTTACGTGGTTTTCCCCATGTGTAACGTGTATACGAGCCAGTATTCTGTAAAACGTCCTTCACGAAGGCACCCCCTCCCCTTAGGCAGAGAGTCTTCGAGTGCTTTTTCATAATAAAATAAACCGACCAAACTATTACAAATTATTTCAAAAAGTAACCCCTAAAAATAAAGATATTGAAACTTTGTTATGCAAATTATTATACTTTTTATGAGAACGACGGAGGTCTGATATTGTAAACAAACCACATTATCTGCTTTGATAGCTCTGGTTCCCTTAGTAGCTCAAAGCAACTTAAATATAAAATCTTTCTGTGTAGATGAAACAAGAGGAAGACTTTACTATGTCTCTAAATAACTTTGTCTCCTTGTGTAAACGGATTTTGTCATTACACTAGTACGGTCATTCCATTATATGTTGTTGGTCAAGCCAGATTGTATCTTTTACACAATGGAAAATATAATTATTTTTTGTGCCGTGGAATGCAAACGCTTGAACTCTGCTTGATATTTATATAATAGGTTATTTATTTCAGAAATCCTATTGTCTACGAAATTCAACAACTTAATCAACAGGTCAATAGTACTGAGACCAATGGGTTCCAGCTCATATAGGTATACCAGGTAATGAATTAGCAGATTCTCTTGTTAAACAAGCAGCAATAGGAAGAAATCTACCAGTATTTACAATACCCTTTCCAAAATCACACCTTAAACCTATTAAAGATCTATTATTGCAATGGCAACCAAGATGGATTAATGCTAGAACAGGATAAAGAACTTTAAAATTCCTACCAACTGTTTCAACTAAATTGATATCATCGTCCTTTAAGATTAAAACATTTTTAACTGGACATGGTCCATTTCTAACATATTTAAATAGATTCAAACTCAAAGATACTGATATTTGTAACTGTGGTAAAATAGGAAGTGCCGGCCATTATGTTTTTGAATGTGAATACAAAAGAGTATCATTTAAATAAACCTTCAAATCAATATTGGAAAGAATGGATCCAAAACCTTGTGGGGTTTTACTTATTTAATTCAGTGTTCAATCCTTGAACCCCACAAACACTAATAAGGGAATAATCGCTTAAGCGTGTGAATAGAGACGTAAGACTTACAAGGTTAGTTACCCTTTATTTCTCTCAATAAATATGATACAATCAACTCCTAACTCAGTCTACAACAAAGCCTCCACTTGGGCTTGAACTTAAATGAATATGAAATTAAGCTCAACTAAAGATAACTGAAAGATATAGCCGAAGCTATCAGGATTCTAAGTAGTTGGCCCCTAAATCTTAAGTAAGTCGGCGAAGCCAAAGAAGGGCCTAAAGTATGGCCGAGCGTAGCAATCGCTTAGAAAGACGTAGCCAAAAGGCCAACGCGTGCTAGTCAGAACTCAGGCTCTCTCTAACGAAGTCGCTGAAACATCGATTTAAATACTACTAGTTACTCATTTGCATTAACTGCGTTTCTGAAGTTACATTCTGGTAGGAAGTTGTAAGCTGAAACTAGAATGATAGGAAAGATGCATAAACTTAAATAACTATTAATAAAATTAGGAAAAACCTTACATTTTTCCCTACCAGAATTTAGCTACTTTATTCCTCAAGTAAAGTCTCAAGACGACCTTGTTTAAGAGTGTAAATTCTAAAAACTCTTTTATATCAAAGTTTAAACTTGTAGCAACTGTGCTTTCTTAAATTCATCATTAAAACGTTCCCTGTTTAGGTCCAACTTTATAACAATTTCTAAAGCTATACTAACACTAAGACAAATAACACATTTACAATTTGAATTTGATTACAGACATCTACTTCATCTTTACTTTAAGACTTCAGTCTTGTCCTTCCAATTAATCTGGAAGGAAAAAGTGTCTTTCATAACAATTTCGTTAACATTCCATTTTCGTTACCAATACTCTTTATTGAAATTATTTTGGCCCTCAACCAGCTTTCATTCACACAAAATTTAAATCTCCTGCCCCCCCACACACTCTTCAGAAATTAATCTGAGTGAACTGAGCGTGTTAATGTTGTGTTTCGGCGAACTATTCTAACACTTACACAACAACTACTATTTGTTAAAGCTTGACACTCGAGACATTAGAAGACTCCTTAAATGCAATATTCTTCTAATGTACTAATATAGAACTTGATTTGAATTCTTAAGTAAAGCCTGGAGAGCCTAACTTTAAACACTTTCAATCTATACTTTCTTTCTATTCATCTATTGTAAAAATAATTTACAGTCGTGCTCTGACCAAAACGTACATTTGCACTATTTTAATTTTACTATAGTTTTAAAGCTGACATTAGCATTTCTACGTTCAATACAAGATTTTAATATGCAATATTTTAAAATACATTTTACACCATTCGTTATAGTTGCTATAAAAAAGTTACAAACTTTTTGCTACAATCTTTCATTAAGTCAACACATTTTCAATCGAAGTCTTTCGACTAAAAATATTCAAAAATTAGTTTCTTACAACTTGATAATTCTCAAAAAGGTATTTACAAAATGAATTCTCGCCAACTTGCGAATTCAAAAATCTTTTCTGTTGAAAGATAATTACAACTACTTTCTCGCAAACTTGCTAATTCAACTTTTTCCTTTTATACCGTATTTAGCAACTTTAAACAACATGACATGAATCGAACTTTCAATGCAAAATAGGAAAGAAAAAAGATTTTTCACTTATCTTTTTCTTCTAAACTCTTCCATCCTAATGAAGCAGAATTCCTCGAAAGTAGGATACTTCAGAACTTGGACTCTTCTTTTTCGGCTTGGCTGGCTTGTTGCCTCCGTCGGAACTCTTTTCCGCTTTTCTCCTTTTTCGATGAAACGCGCAGATTTCATTATAGGTTCAGGATTCTTGAAGACTGGTCCTCTCTTCAGGTCCTAGAGCAGGCTTCGTTGGTGGGGTTGTTTAAACCTCCTTTTGGGCTTCCTGGCATGCTGGAACGGCATCGCTTCCACGACACCTGGCATTTATTCTTTCATGATTCTTCGCTCCGTCATTCCTGTGGCTTCTTTCGAGGTGATTGGCTTAAAATTTAGAGCTGTAGGTTTTCTTGGATACTATCCATGGGCTTTTTCCGCTTTCCCATCGGCAGTTGCTTCTGCTGTAGGGGAACTTTTCTTTTTTTCGTTCTCTTCATTCTCGCTGAGCCTGAATCCTGCGGCTGCTGCTGTGTTCGCTTCGCGGTACTTTCTTCGGTGTTTCAAGCTTGTTTTCTTTTGGTTGCTGGGGGATTCTTGCTCGACGACGACATGGAGATGCTTGGCGGAATCCCAGGATCCTGCAATAGATCTCTTAGAATTTGAAAATCAGTACGACTGTAGTATGGTTTCAACAGGTCAATATTAGCAATTATTTGCTGGTCATTTTCTACCTTTAAGAAGAACGTGGAGTATTTTATTCTTTCAATTATAATTGGCCCATAAACCTGGCTTCAAATTTGAGCACCCTGCTTTCGGGTGGAGACGATAAGGAATATCCGATTATTAACACTTTCTGTCCAACGGTATATTCTACATTGCGTCTACTTCTGTCATAATATAACTTATGTTTCTTCATTGCCGCATCAGAATTTTTGATGGCCTCATCAATAATTTTCTGGATATCCTTCAACTTAAACTCTTCCTCTCTTTGCTGAACGAAAAATAGCTTGTCCAGTGGCGTTAAGATTTTTCTTCGTAAAAACAATTCGCGGGGGTTTTCTGTGTGGTATCATGTTTTGCTGTTCTCAAGGCGAAGCCTAACTCATTAACACAGCTGTCCCAACGGTCATGATAATTTTTAACATATCCCCGAATAATTTTAACTCTATTTTTATTTACACGTTCCGCAAGATTCAGTTGCGATCTATACGGTACCATCTTCAGATGGCGTATGCCAAGCCCTGGGCAAAGATTTTCAAATAAATTCTTACGAACTTTCAAATAAATTACTTACATTATCTGATATTAGTTTTACTGGGGCCCCGTATTTTAAAATATGTTTATTTAGAAACGAATGTGCTATTTTTGTTCAAGCTCGTTTAAGGGGAATTATTTCCACCCATTTTGAGAAATGATCCACAAGGGTTAACAAGTATCTGTTTTTATTAATTTTTGAGCTAGGGTAGGGAGCGAGCAAATTAATGCCAACCAATTCATTTGGGAAAATGGTTTTTGTGCTATTTAAGTACCCTGCCGGGTTGTAATTAACATCGTTAATTAACACAAGTGACATGACCTGATATACGCCGTCACCATCTTGTACATTGCAGTGTTTTCTACCCCGAGATGCACCCCTATTTTCGAATCATGAAGCTCCTCTAAAATATTTATACGTAGACTGATTGGGACTACTGGCCTGAGCTCTTGATTATCGTTGGTTGCTTTCGTGCAAAACAGCAATTTATCAATAACTTCATAATGGGCCGCCCTATTGCAAATAGCCGCAAAGTCTACATGTTCGAAATTTTCGGGATCTTCCAGATAAGCGTAAATGTTTTTGAACTCAGGGTCCGTTTCTAATTTTGCAATAATTGTTGCACGGGATTCAATTATTTTAGCAGTTAGAATCGTAGATATAATTGTATTTCCTTCTTCATGAATCTTGCTTCTTGATAGGGCATCAGCAACTAAATTTTCTCTCCCCGACGTGTGTTTTATTGTTAAATTAAACTCTTGCAGTTTCAACGTTTAAACCGGGGCAAAAGATTTTTACCTGCGTACAAGCGACCAACTGTCGCATGATCTGAGCACACAGTTATGGGGGCACTTCCGAAGTTAACGCGGAATTTTTGCACCGCTAGTAAGACAGCTAGTGTTTCCCTTTCAATTGCGGTATAATTCTGATGAGTTTGATTCAGCGTTTTGCTAAAAAAGGCTCTTGGCTGCCTATTTTGGTATAGAACTGCGCCAACTGCGTAGTTGACGCGTCCGCGGCAATTTCAAAATTTTGATCCCCTTCGAAGAATTTAAGAACAGGGTCGTTAATTAAGGCTGGTTTCAACTGTTGAAACGACGTGTTCGAATCCGCTGTCTATGTGGACCTCGTCTTTTTTCTTTTAAGAAACAACAAGGTTTCAACTATCTTTGCAAAATCTTTAATGGACATGCTGTAATAGGAGCACATTCCCAAAAAGAAACATAATTTCTTGGCCGTATTTGGAGGTGGATAACTTTTAATCGCTAGTATTTTGGAACTGCCCGTCTCAATAGCGTTTTTCGAGATTTTATAGCCGAGGTGCCTTAATTCCTTGGCGGCAAATTTGTACTTCTTTGGATTTATTTTCAATCCAGCCTCATTGAACAATGTAAAAATTTTCCTCCAAATGTTTAATGTGTTCGTCTAGGGTTTCCGTGGTGACAATAATATCATTCACATAGATGACTGTACTTTTGCCTAAGACTGATCTTAAAACAATGTCTCTAACTTTTTGAAATGCAGCCGGAGCTACGCTTAAGAACAACGGCATTCTCAAAAAGGTCATACACGTCTGATTTTGAAAAAAAGCTGTTTTTTCGACATCCTCGGGTTTTACTGCAATCTGAAGACAGTCCGACGTCAAGTCTAGTGTGGTGATATATTTCGGAGAACTGATCTTTATTATAATTTCATCTATTATCGGGAGGAAATATGTGGGGTATTTCGGAATGCTTGTGGGGTTCTACTATTTAATCCTAATGTTCTAACTTAGAACCGCACGAACACTAACAAGCGAATAATCGCTCAAGTGTGTGAACAGAACACGTAAGACTTAAAGAGGGTTTACAACCCTTTATTTTTCAGTATATTTACAATCGGTTCCTACTTGGAATTTACACAAAGCCTCCATTTGGGCTTGAACTTAAAATAATAACAATTTAAACTAAAACTAGCTTAATTAAGCTATTTGAAAGCTATAGACGAAGCTATCAGAATCTAACTAGTTGGCCCCTAAGTATTAATTAAATCGGCGAAGCCAAACAAGGGTCTAAGGTATGGTCGAGCGTAGCAATAGCTAAGATAGACGTAGCCAAAAGGCCAACGCGCGCTAGTCAGGGAATCAGACTGTCTAAGTCCGTGGAGTCACGACTTAAATAGTACTCTTTCTCATTCGCATTAACTGTGTTTCTGAATTTACATTCTGGCAGGAAATTGTAAGCTGAAATTAGAATAAGATAGGAAAGATACAAAACGTAAAATAACTGTTAATATACTTAGGATAATCCTTACATCTTTCCCCCACCAGAATTTAACTACTCGATGAATAAGGTCTTAAACGACCTTGTTTAAGAATTTAAATTCTAGACAAGAAGTCTTTAATATCAAAATTTTAAAACTCTCGAAGTGAATTCCATCATTAAAACGTTTCCTGTTTAGGGCCAACTTTACACAAATATCTAAAGCTAGATTAAAACTAAGAAAAATACAGATTCCCAATTTGAACAGATTTTACATTCATCTACTTCGTCTTTTCTTTCAATCAGACGTCAGTCTCCACCTTCCAGTCCTCTGGAAGGAAAAAGTATTAGTTCTTTTCATAACAGTTTCGAAATGTTATAATTACTCTTTTTTCAATTAGTTTGGCCCTCAAGCATTTTCATTCACACGAAACGTTAAGTCGTCTTCCCCCCATGTTCTCCAGAAATTGTTCTGAGTGAGACGAGGCTTTTATGTTGTAATTCCCCGACAACATACTACCACTATCCAACCACTATGATTTCTTATAAACTCGGCTTTCCACACCTTAGAAAACTCCTTAAACACAAAGCTAGACCTAATTTCGTAAAATAGAGCTTAAATTTTAAAATTCCTAAGTGAAGCCTGGAGAGCCTAACTTTAAGCACATTCAATCTATATTTTCATTCACTTCATCTTTTATACAAAGTATTTAGTCATGCTTGACCAAAACACACATTTGTATCAGTTTAACTTTTACAATAGTTTAAAAGCTAACATAACATTTCCCATTCAATAGAACATTTTTAACACGTAATACTTTAAAATTCATTTTATATCATTCGTTATAGTTGCTATACAAAATTCACAAAGCTTGGCTACAATCTTTAAGTTAACACAATTGAAGTCTTTCGACTAAACGTATTCAGAAACTCTCAGAACTTGAGAATTCTAAAAGAAAGTATTTACAAAATAAATTTTCGCCAACTTGCGAATTCAATTCTTTTTCTGTTTAACAGATAGCTACAAATACATTCTCGCAAACTTGCGAATCAAATTTCTTGCTTTCAACAGTATATAGCAACCTTAAACACATGAGACAAATCGAACTTTCAATACAAAATAGGAAACAAGGAAAATTTTCACTTATCTTTTTAGCTTCTATGCTCCTGCATTCTCTTGGCGTAGAACTCTTGAAATGTTGTAGATTCCAAAGTTCGGCCTCTAAGTCGTCTCAGGTAGCTGGTATTCGATTCTGAACATTCTTTTCTTTTCATTCCTCGGGCGTTGAAACGGGGAGCTTTCCTTGTCGGTTGAGGATTTTGGAACTCCAGTTTCCTAATTGGCTTGTACCTTGCCGACCGTGTTTCTAAATCTTTAAAAACCCTCTTAGTTCTTCTGGGTTCCTGAAAAAGAATAGACTTCGCATCGTCGGGTTACTTTCTTTTCATACTTGCTTTCGGCTGGCATATTCTTGTAGTATCTTTTTGTGGCTTGAGTTCTGTAGTTTCCCGTTTTCTTTGCTTATCTTGCAAGAGCCGTTTTCACTGGCCCATAGACGGTGGCTTTTGTTGAAGGGGAACTTTTATCTGTTTAGTACTCCTCGTTCTGGCGGAGCTTGAATCTTGTTGAAATTGCTTTCGTTTCGCTGTGCTTTCTTCAGTGTTATCGGCCTTTCTTTTCGTTGCTGGGGGATCCTTGCTTGGCGAAGGTGAAATTAATATTCTTGGCCCTGTTTCAGAACCCTGCAATAAATCTTTTAAGCTTAGAAAATCCGTACGACTATAAAAGTTGATCAATGTTTGCGATAGATTGTTCTCCATTTTATGCTTTTAAGTAAACCGTTTAAAATTTTATCTTCTATATTATATAAGGGCCTTCAAACCTGGGCTCAAATTTAGCTACCCTATTTTCGGATGCAAATGACAGACCAGGAGTGCTTTAATTTTAGCACTTTCTGGCCTATGGTATATTCTACGTGGCATATCTTTTTATCGTAGTACAGCTTTTGTTTCGACATCGCCGCATCAGAATTTTTGATGGCCTCATTAATAATTTTCTGAATATCATTCAATTTAAACTCTTCCTGTCCGTTCAAAGAAAAATAGCTTATCCAGAGGCGTTAAAATTTTTCTTCCTAGGAGCAATTCTGCGGGGTTTTTTTTGTAGTGTCATGCTTTGCTGTTCTCAAGGCAAAGCCTAATTCATTGACTTAGGTGTCAAAACGGTCATGATAATTCTAAACATATCCCCGAATAATTTTAACTATGTTTTTATTTACGCGTTTCGCAATATTTGATTGCTGTTTATAAGGTACCAGTTTTAGATGGCCTACGCTAAGGTTTGTGCACAGGTTTTCAAATAAATTGCTTAAAAATTGCCTACCATTATCTGACATTACTTTTACTGGAGCTTCGTATTTTAAAACATGTTTATTTAGAAACGAATCTGCTACTATTTTTCCTGAAGCCCGTTTAAGGGGAATTATTTCTACCCACTTTGAGAAATGATCTACGATGGTTAACAAGTATCTGTTTTTATTAATCTTTGTTCTAGGGTAGAGACCAAGCAAATCAATGCCAACGAATTCATTTGGGAAAGTGGTTTTTATGCTATTTAAGTACCCGGCCTGGTTGTAATTAACGTCGTTAATTAATTGACACAAGTGACATGATCTGACATACGCCATCACAACTTTGTATAACTGTGGAAAATATACCGCTTCGCGGAGCCTTTGCAGGGTTTTCCTAACACCAAGATGGGCTCCTAATTTCGAGCCATGGAACTCCTCTAGAATACTTAAGCGTAGACTGATTGGGTCTATCGGCTGCAATTCTTGGTTATCGTTGGTTGTTTTCGAGCAAAAGAGCAATTTATCTATCATTTCATAATGGGACACCCTATTGCGAATAGCCGTTAAGTCTACATGTTCAAAATTTTCGGGATCTTCCAGGTAAGCACAAATATCGTTAAATTCTGGGTCCGTTTTTAACTCGGCGATTATAGTTTCCCGGGATTCAATTATTTTCGCAGTTAGCATCCTGCATTTAATTGTATTTCATCGATCTTAATCCTCGAAAGGGCATCTGCAACTGCATTTTCTTTCCCCGGCGTGTGTTTTATAATTAAGCTAAACGCTTACAGTTTTAGTGTTCAACGTATGAGCCGAGGCGAAAAGTTTTTTCCGGAGCATAGGCGACCAGCTGCCGCGTGCTCTGAATACACAGTTACTGGGGCGCTCCCAAAGAACACCCGAAATTTTTGCACCGATAGTAAGACTGCCAGAGTTTCCCTCTCAGTTGCAGTATAATTTCGCTGAGATTGATTAAACATCTTGCTAAAAAAAGCTATCGGTTGTCCATTTTGAGAAAGAACTGCGCCAAAAGCGTAGTCTGATGCGTCTGCTGCAATCTCTAAATTTTTATCCTCTTCCGGGAATTTAAGAACACGGACATTAATTTAGACTTGTTTCAGTTCTTCAAACGCCGTGTTCTCCTCCGCTGTTCATGTGAACCTAGTCGTTTTTCGTTTAAACACCAACAAAGGTTCAACTATTTTAGCAAAATCTTTAATGAATACTCTATGTTAGGAACACATCTCCAAGAAGGACGATAATTTCTTAGCCGTATTTGGCGGTGGATGACTTTTGATCGCTAAAATTTTCGAATTGTCAGTTTCTATACCGATTTTGAGATTTTATAGCCGACGTACCTCAATTCCTTGACGGCAAATTTGGACCTTTTAGGATTAACTTTAAAGCCCGCTTGATGTAATAATGTAAACACTTAATCTAAATATTTAATGCATTCTTCTAAGGTTTCGCTTGTTACAATAATATTATCGAGATAAATAAGAGTACTTTTTCCCAAAACTGGCCTTGAAACAATATCCGTAACTTTTTGAAATGCAGCTGGAGCTTCGCTTAAGCCAAAAGGCATTCTCAAAAAAGGCATACACGCCTGAATTTGTGAAAAACGCTGTCTTTTCAACATCTTCGGGTTTTACTGCAATTTAAAAATAGCCTGACGTCAGGTCTAAGGTGGTCATATATTTAGTTGACCGAATTTTTCTTATAATTTCATGTATTATCGGGAGGGGATATGTGGAGTATTTCGTTATGCTATTTAATTTTCGGTAATCAATAGCGAATCTCCATGCGTTCGGATGTGCAGCTAGCAGTCCATTCTTCTTTGTACATAAAACTACAGGACTATCATAGGGGCTGGTACTTGGCGTAATTATTTTATCCTCGAGCACATTCTTAATGTGTTGCTACGTAATATCTTTCTTCACCCGGTTTATCTGTATGGCTTAGACCGAACTGGGGCTCATAACCAGTATCGATGCCCTTCGAGACAATCTAGCAGAAATCAAGTTTTTTATCCAATAACGGGAAAATTTCTTACCAGTTCCTGAATCTTGTCTTTTCTTCCTTCTTCGAGGTGATTCAGCTCCAGGTCTGGCATTTTGTCTTGTTCAACTTCCACTTTATCCCTCTTGACCTTTAAGGTAGAATCTTTAAAATTAATTTTTGCCCTAGCTACACGTAAAAAATCGACCCTCCAATATGACTGCGGTTTATAAATTTCTTTACCACAAGAAAATTAACATTAGGGATATATGGGTTATTTTCTTATGCTATTTAATTTTCGGTAATCAATTGCGAATCTCCATGCATTCGGATCTGCGGGTGGCAGTTCATTCTTCCTCCTACATAAAAATACAGGACTAGCGTAGGGGCTGTTACTTGGCGTAATTATCTTATCCTCGAGGATTTTCTTAGTGCGTTCTTCCAGAATATCTTCCTTCACCCGGTCATATCCATAGGGTTTTGAACGAACTGGGGGGCTCACCACCAATATGTATACTATGACTATGCGAGACAATCTGGTACAAGCCAGGTTTGTCGTCAAACAACTGAAAAGAGATTTTACCAATTGTTGGATTTTTTCATTTTCTCCTTCTTCGAGCTGACTTAGATTCACTCCCGGGACTGCGGCTTTTTCTTCTTGAATTTTGTTCATCTTGACCTGTAAAGTAGAATCTTTAAAAATAATTTTTGCACTAGATGCGCGTAAGAAATCAACCCCCAATATAACTGTGGTTAACAAATGTTTTACTACTAGAAAGTTTCTCTTTCGCACCTCGTTCTTTATTTGAACATGCAGCCCCACTTTCCCCAAGCAGACACACTGTTCGCCTTGGGCAGCAATCACGCGTTGTCCCGTTGTCTTAAACAGTCTGTAGCGACGAAAATGTTTTTTAAAAACATCCTGCGACAGGAAGCTGCATTGAGCTCCGGTATCCAGTAAGGCGGTCGTAGAGACGCCGTTTAGTAGTATTTGGATTTCTGGCAAGGCCAAATTTTGGACGGCTACGGGATTTAGCTTGATTTCTGAGGGATTTACCTTCCCACGCGGTGACTTCACCCTCTTCCTAGTCACTTTTCACCACTTTTCGCTTTGTCCAACTGCTTTTTATTTCCCTACGCTTTGGTCTGACCGGCTTTCCTACTTTTTCTTCTTGTCGATAGGAATTCTGCTCAGCTTGAGGTTTCGTTGGAGGGTGAAACCTTGAATAGTGCGTAAAATTCTTCGCACGGGCATTTTCTGCCGTTCGCCTACTCTGAAATTTGACAAGTACTTCAAATGAGCTTTCCAGCGTTTGCGGATTTCTAACTTCAAGAAAATCTTGAATTGACGGAAGCAACCGCGTCAAAATTATTTCAATGATTTCGTTGTCGGGCCTTTTCGAATATAATAATTTGACAATGTGAATTTTCCTTAAGATGAAATCTGTTAATTCGTCCGCATTAGTTTGGTATTTACTGAATAATTCAGATTCGAGTCTTGCGTGGTCTTTTACAATTGGGAATGCTTTCAATAGCGAATTTTTCAAGTTTTCCCAAGTATACGTTTCAGATCCTGGATCCTCCAAGAAATTCTTACCAATATTCTTATACCAGCTGAGGGCTTGACCTTTCTGCTTTCGCTTACTTTTCGTAGCGATGATTATTCTTTGTGGCTGATTCACAGGATATAACGTGAAGTGTAACTCCAGCTGTTCCAGAAAGGCTTGACCTTTCTGCTTTCGCTTACTTTTCGTAGTGATCATTATTCTCTGTGGCTGATTCACAGGATATAATGTGAAGTGTAACTCCAGCTGTTCCAGAAAGGTCATGATGGATCCTTTGCCGTCAAACATTGCTGTTGGCTTCATCGCCGTTCTCATTGTCTCCAAGATGAATGCAAATCCCTCCATCGGGTTTGATTGCGCCTGAGGGACTGAAAGGTGGGAGGGGTCAACGAGAAATCTTCAGTACTCAGCGGCATGGTTCGTTAAGAACAATTTCGGGCGCCAAATGTGGGGTTTTAGTATTTAATCCTAAAGTTCTAACTTAGAACCCCACGAACACTGACAAGCGAATAATCGTTTAAGGGTGTGAACAGAACACGTAAGACTTAAAGAGGGTTTATAACCCTTTATTTTTCAGTATATTTACAATCAATTCCTTCTTAGAACTTTACACAAAGCCTCCACTTCGACGTGAACTTAAAATAATAATAATTTACACTAAAACTAGCTTAACTAAGCTATTTGAACGGTATAGCCGAAGCTATCAGAATCTAACTTGTTGGCCTCTAAGTATTAATTAAATCGGCGAAGCCAAGGAAGGGTCTAAGGTATGGCCGAGCGTAGCAATAACTAAGAGAGACGTAACCAAGAGGCAAAAGCGCGCTAGTCAAGGAATCAGACTCTCTGTCTCGAAGTCGGTGAAGTCACGACTTAAATAGCACTCTTTCTGATTTGCATTAACAGCGTTTCTGAATTTACGTTCTGGCAGGAAATTGTAAGCTGAAATTAGAATAAGATAGGAAAGATACAAAACTTAAAATAACTGTTAATAAACTTAGGATGAACCTTACATGCTATTTAATTTCCGATAATCGACTGCGAATCTCCAGACTTTCAGATCTGCGGGTGGCAGACCATTCTTCTTCCTACATAAATTACAGGACTAGGATAGGAGTTGGTACTTGGCGTAATTATCTTATCCTCGAACATTTTCTTAATGTGTTGCTCGAGATTGTTTTCCTTCTCACGGTCATACCTATACGATTTAGATGAATTGGGGGCTCACCACCAGTGTCGACACTGTGAGTCATAATCTGGCAGAAGCCCCGCTTTTCACTAAAGAACTGGGAAAATTTTTCACCAGATTTTCTCTCTTTCTCCTACTTTGAGGTGGGTTAGATCCAAATCCGGGACTGCGGCTTTTTCTTCTTCAATTTTGCCTATCTCGACCTGTGAAGTAAAATCTTTGAAATTAATTTTTGCGCTAGCTGCGCGTAAGAAATCAACCCCCAATACAACTGCCGTTAACAAATTCTTTACCACCAAAAAAAATTTTTTTTGTACCTCGTTCTTTATTTGAACATGCAGCCTCACGTTTCCTAAGCAGAGACACTGTTTGCCTTGTACAGCAGTCATCCGTTTTCCCGTTATTTTAAACAATCTATAAGGACAAAATTGCTTTTTAATGAAGTCATGCAACAGGAAGCTGCATTGAACTCCGGTATCTAGTAGGGCGGTAGTAGAGACGTCGTTTAATAATATATGAATATCTGGCAAGGCCAAATTCTGTACGACTACCACATTCAGTTTGATTTCTGAGGGATTTTCCTTCCCAGATGGGGACCTGGCCGTCCTCCTGGTCACCGTGATGAGTTTAAATTTTCTTATCTGCCCCTTGATCCAGCTGTTTTTTTTATTTCCCCACGCTTTGGTCTGACCAGTCTTTTTCTTAACTTTCCCCTCTTGCCGATACGATTTGTGTTGACCTTGAGGTTTCGTCTGAGCGTGAAATCTTGAACACTGCCTAAAACTGTTTGCACGCTCGTTTTCGGTCGTTCATCTACTCTGAAATTTCACTGCTAGTTCAAATAAGTTTTCTCGGGTTTGCGGATTTCTGAGTTTAAGAAAGTCCTGGACTGACGGAAGTAACCGCGCAATATGATTTCGATAATTTCTTTGTCGGACTTTTTTCCGTATAATAATTTGAGAATGTGGATCTTAAATAAGTAAGACTGTTAATTCTTCGGATCTTGGATCCCTCAACACACTCTTGCCAATATTCGTGTACCAGCTGAGAACATACCTTTTAGGTTCCACGTAGCGATGGTAATTTTCTGCAGCTAGTTCACAGGATATAACTTAAAATGTAAGTCCAGCTGTTCCAAGAAACTCATCACGGACCCTTTGTCGTCAAAAGTTGCTGCTGGTTTCATTACCGCTCTCATTCTTTCCATGATAAATCTTAATCCCTCCTTTGAGTTTGGTTTGGCTGAGGGAACTGAAAGTTCGGAGGGATCAAAGAGAAATCTTCACTACCTCGCGGCATGGTTCGTTACGAACAAGAGCGGTCGCCAAATGTGGGGTTTTACTTATTTAATTCAGTGTTCAATCCTTGAACCCCACAGACACTAATAAGCGAACAATAATCGCTTAAACATGTGAATAGAGACGTAAGACTTACGAAGGGTTAACTACCCTTTATTTCTTACAATAAATATGATACAATCAACTCCTAACTCGGAGGGTACAGCAAAGCCTACACTTGGGCTTGAACTTAAATGAATATGAAATTAAACGAAATTAAATTTAACTAAGCTTAACTAAAGCTAACTGAAAGATATAGCCGAAGCTATCAAGATTCTAAGTAGTTGGCCTCTAAATCTTAATCAAGTCGGCGAAGCCAAAGATGGGCCTAAAGTATGGCCGAGCTTAGCAATCGCTTAGAGAGACGTAGCCAAGAGGCAAACGCGCGCTAGTCAGAACTCAGGCTCTCTCTAACGAAGTCGATGAAACATCGACTTAAATTCTACTATTTACTCATTTGCATTAACTGCGCCTCTGAAGTTACACTCTGGTAGGAAGTTGTAATCTGAAACGAGAATGATAGGAAAGATGCGTAAAATAACTGTTAATAAAATTAGGATAAACCTTACAGCCTATTAAAACATTCTGCTTTATATAACAAACTTTCAAAACCAATAGATTACTGTATCAATTATAACAAATAATTTCAACTGTTATTTTCATCAACTAATTTGTTTTTGCATTCTAATCTATGATATACTTTATATTAATTATTTTGTATGTATCAAAATTATCTAAGTCCCACAATCATTTATAAGAAAGACTATAATATTCGGACCGAGATCTAAATTGAAACTAGAATTGATTTACACAGATTGTTTCAATAAACCGAGACCTTCTTACGATCATCTGAAACACCGAACTGTATTTACGGAAATACTGAATCTTCGATCAAAAGAACATAAACTTGATCTAAAGAACATTTGATCTATTTAACTATTGAACTTTGAATATTGAATTATTGGAAGTTTGCTAGACTCTTGAACTATTAAACTACATACTATGTATATCTATTGTATATATCAAAATTAGCTCAACGTAGAATGGAAATGCAAAGAAGACTGTAAATAACATTCACTTTCATGTAAACAGGATTGTAAAATATTCAGTGAAAAAATTCTCTGTAAAAATTTGTCAATAACTAATTTGCACTGGGTTTTCCGTTAGGCATCATCTTAGGTTGGAAGCCCTCTCAGTTGTGCAAAATGCATAATAGGTTATTTGCTTAAAGTTACAAGTTTTGAAATTGCCACTTTAATTAATTTGCATGTGAGAACGATTAACTGAAAGCTTTCCAAGAATCTGCTGCATTTTTTTAAATATATATATATATTTTAGGTTTTATATATTGACGTTACCTGTAGGTTTTTAGGAATGTAAGCAACTTCCTGTAAAGGATTGCATATCTACCTTTACCTTTTATTAGAAGCGTTGTTGTATATCTTCATTTCCCTATTAACATTAGTTTACATTTTTGTATATATGTCATTTTGAATTTTGCTTTTTTGATTTTTACGTTACCGTGTTTATTTGCGTTTATATCCCTTTTATATTATATAGTTGCGAATGTGGGTAGGAAAGAGATCTGAACATTTGAGAGGCTCTAAAAGATGAACTCCAAATTGAGAAAATATTTCGAATATTTCACGCATTATCTCAAATGTCTCAGAGGAACGAAACCTACATTCGAAACTCAATGATCAACTAGGTACAAGGCTTCAAAACACTTTTTCCTTGATAAGTTCTGTTTGAAGCGTTGAACTTAGGAGATCAATATCACTCTCTAAAATATTTTGCATTTTTATGTTTCTTTCAATAATTTCCATTATGCTCAGTGTTTACCTGTACTACCTTAGGGTGCGACATTTTTCGAGATTCTAAATGATTAGGACCTTCACAAGCAAATTTACTATAAACGAGCATATTAAACTATATCATTACCTTTCAAAATACCTTTTGACGATTTACGAACCTGCAGCTTTTGCGCATTTCGTCTTAGTTTTTGAACTTTGTTGTCGTAGTCCTTTTAGAAATTTCTTCTGGCTTTTGGATGTATATATATATATATATATATAAGCTGACAAAAACTTCTGCTGGATTATTTACGACAACTTGAAAATCATTGAAGAAGTTAGAAATCTTAAAATTTACAATATTAACTGCCATGACTACGAAAACCTATACACGTCTCTACCACTGAAAGAAATATACGAAAATCTTTTGGAAATCACAAAGTTTTGCCTGAAATACTTAATATTCTGGATTTACGAAAAAGGAAAGAATTTTTATATTTTTCGCTGTACAATAACTATATTAAACATTCAGAATTTCTTTAACTGCAAATACAAAGAATTCAAATAGGAAGTTCATATTCAACTCATCTTTGTAACTTATTTCTATTTTCTAAAGAATTGAAATTCCTAAAAAGCCTTTCTGATAACGATTTCAATAAATCTGAACACACTTACAGATATAGTGATGACATTATTACCTTCAACAATTTTAATCTCATAGAAAATAGCAACATCTACCGAAGCTGTCTGAAACTTAATAAGACCAATAAAGATCAAAGAGAAATAGTGTATCTTGAACTAAGTATTCATAATCTTAAAGAAGTTAAACTTTTTCATAAAAGAAAAGAATTTAATTTCTCTACTGTTAAACTTATATTTAATTTGTAACTCCAACATATCTAAAATATTATTGCAAATACTATTATTAACCAAATTAGCAGAATTGAAAAAGTTTGCTCTGAAATAGAAACACAAAAAGTAGAAATTCTAATTCCCACCAAAATTTTAAACGAATATTAAATTCCTATAAAATTTATTAATAGTCTTTAAAAATATTTGGAGTAGTCTAGACCCTATAACATTTTTTAAAAGTATTTTTTATCTGAAAGCTCCAAAAGAGAAGAATAAAGAAGGACGTTTTAAAGGGTTTATAGGTTTTTATTAAATTTTAAAAAATTTTTGTTATTTAGTTTTTCTCTTAATTACTACTTTTTAATTAAAACAAGGGCCTCAAATTCAAAATCCTATATTCAAAATCGTCATGATAAGGCCATGACGTGAAGACTGTTTACTTTTCTAACAATAGTTCTTTTACTTCTTTTTAAAGCTTTCTGCTGCATTTTTTCTGTAATTTTTAAATAAAAAAATTAAAAAAGTCTAAAATTCAAATTATAGGACTTTTCTACTCATTTCTACAAAACAATTTATAAAAACCTTCTGACCACTTTTTGAGCACTCTTCTTGAGTCCACTAATTTTAAAGTATAATTAATTCTAGAATTTAATTAAAGTTTTATGCGTAATCACATTCTTTATTCCCTATTTGTTTTAAAATGATCAGAATTTACTTAAATTTCATTCTAGTTACACTGGTTATCATAAATTAAGTAAAAAGCACAAAAACAGTGATAATTAAATCAAAAATAAGCCAAACCGTGTAAAATTTCAATATGTTGCCAATAAGAGCAGCTGAGTAAAACTGTAATATGCAAATTAGTGGCGCTGCACTGGGAATACGTCATCTGCGAGGAGCATAAAAGTCCATGCTTGAGAGCAAGCCCACAAATTTCACTGTGATAGTAACATCAGAAATCTGAGATAGCCAATTCGTAACAATGCCTCCAGACATCATTTGCCTGTAGAACTACGATGGAGAGCCATTGGGAGACTAGAGGCAGGACAAAGTGAAACAGAAGTGGCCAGATAGCTAAATGTGAGTCCTTCTACTGTTCATATATTTCGGGGGCAATTTCAAATCACAGATTCGGCATCTAGGAGGTTCAGCCAAGGACGGCCAAGTGCTACGACGAGCTCCGACGACCGATATTTGACATTATGTGCACGAAGGAACAGAACCGCTAATCCGATCTTCTTAGATCCTCCCTTTCTGCAGCCACCGGAAGGTTGGTGTCAACGTCAGCTGTGCTTAGAAGGTTTCACGAAGGTGGTCTGTATGCGAGGCGACTAGCCATTTGTGTGCCGCTCAGTTCACCCCATAGGAGGGGCCGTTTGCAGTGGGCACGACAACATGTCCATTGGACGCCTGATCAATGGAGGGCTGTTCTCTTTACGGATGAAAATACGGTTCTCTTTACAGATGGAAATTATTTCCGTTTACAATTAATCAGTATTGTATGGGTATTAATATCAATAAAGTTTGTATGAGTATTAATATGAATAAAGTATTGTATAAGTATTAATATCAGTAAACTATTGTATGAGTATTAATACTAGTAAAGTATTGTGTGTGCATATCGTATGGGCAATATAACAGTCTTACATCAGTAAAGTATTGTATCAGTATTATATCAGCCTTGTATCAGTAGTGTATCAGTTATATTTGCATCAGTAATGTAACAATAGAACATCGATCTGTGCTATTTTAATTCGCAATATCTTGATTTCTCTGCGATGTATTATTTCGGGAATTTATTTACCGAATTGTGAAAATCATTCCCATTTAATCACTATTGTATCAGTATTAATAATCAGTGTTATATCAATGAATCAGTACTATAACAGTATTAATCAGTATTAATATCACTATCAGTATTTCATCAGTCTTGTATCAGTTCTGTATCAGTCATATTTGCATCAGTTATCAATAAACCAGTAATGTATCTTGAGTATTAATCTCTAACTCTGTATCATGTTATTTCGTATGTCTTGTCGTGCACGTTGAACATCTTTTGGGTGGCTTTATGTATTCTGAAGGGCTGCTATAGATAGCGGTGGACGGGGTGCTATACTGATTAACCATTTGTTAAAGGGATAGTGCTCACGTCCTCCGTTCTTTCTATCTTATTACGGATAAGTCCAGGTTTAGTCTAGAAAGCGCTAGTAGGCGTTATTTGATGTGGAGAGAACCTGGAACCCGTTATCATTCGTCAAACATCCGAGAAAGCGATTCATACGGAAGAGGCAGTGTTTGTGTTTGGGGTGGCATCTCTTTGGGTGGACGTACAGACCTCCATGTCTTTCCAAGGGGAACCTTGAATGCTCAGGTTTATAGGCATGAATGGCATCCTTGATGCTAATGGGCGCCCATATGCCAGGTCAATAGGTGATGCTTTCCTGCTACAAGACGACAACGCAAGACCACACATGACTTGCATCGTAGATGATTTTCTTCAGCCGAAAAAAATTATGCTCATGGATTAACCAACTCGATCCCCGAACTTGAATCCTATCGAGAACGTTTGAGATGCTTTAGGGAGACGTCTAGCTGCTCTCAGTCCGTCCCCTCAGACCCTTGCCGCGCTTGCAACTGCTTTCCAAGAGCAATGGCTCTCGCTTCCTATAGAACTGATAGATCACATAATTGAAAGCATCACACATCGCTGGCGATCATATTCCATATTGAAAGTGCTTTTCCTATAGCAAACTGACACCTACGATTTGTTCATTTTATACATGCGCTAATGCGCTAATTTCTACACGACCATAATTGTCTGGTAATTTCTTTTTGTGTTATTTGATATCTTACTATGTGTTGCATATTGTGGGTAAGTTTCATCAAATTCTACATGTAACTTTTTCGGTACTTGTGATTTTTCCTTAATTTATGATAACCAGTGTAGTAAAGTAATATTTTTCTTTTCCAAAATATTTATTTTAAATTAAAATTTTAAAAGAAGTTTTAAAAAGTTTTCTTTTTTTTTCAAAATTCTATCTTTTGTTCCAGTTTTTACCTTTTGAGGGATTACTTTCTCGCCACAGTATTTTAGTTTCGCCAATGAAGTCAAACTGGCAAATCTAAATGTCACTACTGCAACGATCTTCTCATAGTTTCGCTTGTGTTCTAATTGAAAGTGCTCGACGTTTTTAATTATTTCTTGTGAGTTTTTATTTCAATTCTGTTTAGATTACGTCTTTTCACTAAAGTCCTATAATTTCACTTACGCTTTCAATTTTTTGAATAATTTTCTCTTTGTTTACAGGTAAATTTTGATTTGAATTTTTCACTAAAGTATTTTATTATTTCACTTACATTTTCAATTCTTTGAATAGAGTTCTCTTTATTTAAAGGTAAGAAAAATTATTAGAATTTACTTTGTTTTTTCCTTGCTTTGGGGAGGTGCTGGAATTTTCGGGTGAAGTATAATCATTAAAATATATTGAATTGGTTCCTCGGCTAATTATGGATACAAGAAAACAAAGAATTTTGTGGAAGAGAGATTTCAATTTTTTTCAGTGATCCTCCTCCTGACGAAGTGGCATAGAAGTTGATTGAATTCCTCTTCTATTATGTTCTTTTTTCTTAATATTTCATTGATTTTTTGAATTAGGGTATTGCTTGTTTGAAGTATTTTTGTTTTAACTTTTATTAAATCCTGTTTTGCATTTATAGGATTATTTGAAACTTTTCACTTATGAATTTCAATTTTTGGTCTTTGTGAAAAATTGGTTCTAAATTTCTTACTTTATGTCTTTACTGATAATGTTTCAGCAGCTTAATGCGCGAAAATACTAGGTATGATTACATTATGTTTTAAAAAAATGTTTTGTATATATATATATATTTAGTAAATGTTAAAATGTTTTTGTTTAAAATGTTTTGTTTAAAATTGTTTAAAATGTTTTGTAAATATATATATGTATATACAGTCAAATCCAGTTAATTGGACCGCTGGATAATCGGACCATCCGCCTTTTCGGACCGAATCCTGAAGAACCGAAACAAATCCTATGTACATAAGCCTAATATTATTCGCTTATTTGGACCAAAATTCCATTTACTCGGATCTAAAAACATGGCAGCGAATAAGAAACAGAAGCCACAAGTTGGCCGCGTACAGCGGATGTACAGGTAGTCCGCGACATATGGGAGGATCTGTAACTGCGCTTCCCAGGAGACTGCTTCATCAAATGTCAGGAATTACTTAAAGTGCATGACAAGAACAAAACCAGTGGGAGGTGAACACGCTCACCATTTTCTTTGATCTTTCTTAAAACAGAGCCACCAGTAGCCGCCAGCGAGGTTATTGGTCCCACTGCGTCTCCGAGTTTCGAGGAAATGAACAATATAGTGTCCGGCTCCCCCTGAAAGGAATTCCCTCCTGTCAATCATGATTAAAATTTACACGACAAAGCTATCATTTCACCACCCTTTTGGGATGATTTTAGTGCCAAAGCTTTAAATGTCGAGTATTTAACTGGGATTCGACCTTCGACCGCCGAGCTGGTAGGATGTGTCTTTGCTACGCTGCGTTAGAATGTACGTTTTGCCAACATACGTTTTCGATGTGCTTTGATTATTGTATGAGCAATTCGAATTATTCTGCATGCTTTAGTGACATTACGTATTTTCGAGTGCGGATTATTTTGGATTGTGGCAAATTTTCTTACGACTGTGTTTCTATTTGATTATTGACGAGAACTCTGAACCACGTGTGTTATGGAGGGAAGCGAAAAGTCTCCCCCCGCTAACATGGATGCTGTGGAAATGGTGCGGAAGGACGTTGCTGCGCTTCCAGAAGACATTCACGAATTTGCTTCCAGTTTATTAGGAAATAATTGAATAGATTTAATAAATACGGAATCACTTTCTTTGGAGGATTATGTGTGTGTTCTACAAATTATCGACTGGCTGAAAACGTGGATTACATAGATGGAGACAGATTTTAAGGAACATTTGGTTAAATTTGAACAACAGTGTTAAAACTGAACATGAACAGCAGGACTTAGAAAACGTGTTTCAGAAAAAACGTGGGATCGCCGAGGGGGTCATGCAAATTTATAAAGGTAGGTGTGAGTTTTATGGTGCTTCTAACCCTGACTGTGTAAGTATATCTACTATTAACGTTTCAATGAAAATTACGGCAAACAAGCTTAAAAATGTTAAGGTTGATTTATATGGTAATTATTATTTATATGGTAATATTTATCGTAATGATAATAGATCTGATGCTAGTTCCAATGTTGATGTTAATTTAGTAAATGACACTGTTGTAAATACCTCAAATAATGTTACTCTTAAGCCCAAACGGCCTTCTAAGAAAAATAAGCGTACTGCTGCGGAAATTTCGGATGCGGATAGCTCGTAACCCGGCCAGGCCATCCAAAATAGTTAAATGTAATGTTGATGTTAATGTAAGCAACAAATTTAATAGTCTTGATGATAATGATAAAATGGATGCGCAAGGTGAGCCAGAAATCGTTCAAACTCTGGCCCCTAAAATTAAGCCTGTTATGGTAAAACCTGTAATCAAATTTTCAAACTTGGCTACACAGCTTAAAGCGGACACCAAAACTGATTTTGCTGTTAAAATAAATGGAGAATTTCTTAAAGTATTCCCTAAGAGTCCAAGCGATCATACGGATATTACCCGATATTTAGATGGCAAGCAGATTGTTCATTACCTAATTGTTACTAAAACTGAAAAACCTGTTAAAGTCGCATTCAGGGGGCTCCCAATTGATTGCCCAAAAGATGAAATTCAGAGGAGCTAGTTGCTCTTGGTTATAAAGTTAGGAAAGTGTCGCAAATGCGCAGGCTAAAATCCACAGTACCTATGCCTCTGTTCCAAGTTCAACTGCAAAACACACCAGGAGTAGAGGAGATTTGTAATCTAACTTATTTTATTTGTTTCTAGGTCTCTGTTACATCGTATAATGCCATCGGGGGTATTGTGCAATGTCACAACTCCCAGCACTTCCAACATTCTACCGAAAATTCAAACTAAAACCCCGTTGCGTCAAATGCGCGGAGCCACACAAAACAGAGAACTGTAAAGGTAAGAGAATAGATAATGTAATGTGTTGTAAATGGAATCAGCCAAGGCATACTGCGAAATATCGTGAGTGTCCTCGGTTCCCTAAACCTCAAAAAGGAAATGCTCAAAACAAACCAAATGCCATTAAGTTTAATGGTAATGAAAATAATATTTCTAAAATTAATAATGTTGTGCAGGGCGTCAGCTTTGCTAGTGTTGTAAAAGGTCAAACCAATTCTGTAAATGATAAAATTACTGACAATGTTAAAAATGTATCTGAAAACCAAAATGTTAAAAAGCGTGCTGAGAATGTAACTCCAAATGTCTTTATAGTTATATTCAAATTTATTAAGGAATTGATTGAAATTTTTAAAGGTTTTTCTTTTGCTAAAGTTATTAGGAAAATAACTGACAAAATAACGCTGTATTCCCCACTATCAAGTAACAACTCCACAGCTTTCAGCCATTGAGGCCACAGCTATTTCCATTACAACAGACACTGGCACAACATACATTTTTGTCTCCACTTATTACCACCATCGAAACAATATGCAGCTGTTGAGTCTGATCGGAATGCGCTACTCACACTTGGTACACACATTATCATAGGTGGAGACTTAAACGCTAGACACCGCGCATGTAGCTGCTATAATTCTAACACAACTGGTAATGTAATATTCAATTTGGCGCATAGGGTCCCTTTTCAAATAGCAGTTCCAAAAACCACAACACGATACACTGCTGGTTCCTCGGGCATTCTTGATTTCTTTTTTCTCAGAAACACCAGCGCTCCGTTAGATGTTTCTGTGTTGGACGAACTATCATCGGATCACAATCCTGTTCGAATGATCCTGGACATCAGTAGCTATACCCCAGCAGTCAAAAGAACCTTTAAAACTGACTGGCAAGTCTTCGCCAAAGCTCTGAACAGCACTCAGTACTCTATACCAACTCTATACGCAAGGAATGAGATTTAGTAGTATTAGTTTAGTAGAGGAATTTACTAGCACAGTGCAAAAGGCTCAGAAAAAGCCCAGATTGAGCTAAAGCAATCAAAACTTGTTAGATCACGAGAATTATGTCAACTAATTAAACAGCGAAATGTTGCCAGGAGGCAGTTTCAGAGGGCAAGAAATAGACAGGATAAGATCATCTTCAATAGACTGTGTGATGCGGTCAAGGTTTGTACTAACTATTGTGCACAACTTCGCTGGGCGGCCCACCTTGATCCAGAGATGACAACTCTATATGGAAAGCAGTGAAAAGGCATAAGAAATGCTACAATAGCATTTCGCCCCTTAAAGGCCCCCAGAGTTTACATTACACTGAAACTGAGAAGGCAGAACTTTTAGCACAGCATCTGGAATCTGTTTTGCACAAGCAACATTAACGACCCAACAACAGAGCAGTTAATTTCTGACCTTCACAACAACTACATAACAAGGCCATACACAGACAACACGATCTCAGTCCTGCCATCGGAAGTCTGCGCGTACATAAAAAAACTGCAGAATAATAAGAGTCCTGGCCATGATTCCATAAACAACAGAATGATAAAGAAGTTTCCGGTCAAGATCATACTCTGCTTCACCAAAATAATAAATCTCATACTTCAGTGGCAGCACTTTCCTATTAGCTGGAAGCTGGCCAAAATCACTCCCATTTTAAAACCAGAGAAGCCTGCAAGTATGCCTGAGTCGTAACGCCCAATAAGCCTATTGTCGTCGCTCAGCAAGATTACAGAAGCTGTTATACTTCAACGCATCAATCAATATATGAAGCAAAATGATATTATAATTCCATACCAGTTTGGATTCAGGAGCAAACATTCCGCAGTCAATCAGCTTTACAGTGTAGTAGAGTTCATCAGCGAAAGAATACAGCAGCATAAGGTCACTGGAGGACTATGGATATAGCAAAGGCTTTCGATAGCGTATGGCTAGGTGCACTCATACACAAACTACACTACCTGGGCTTCCCAGGTTACATCACAAACATAATTAAATCCTATCTAACAGGTAGACACGTGTCGTTCATGTTTCGAATACACTCTCCACATGTAGACCCATTTTCGCATGCGTCCCCCGAGGGAGTCTGCTTGGACCCACTCTTTTTAACATATATGTGAACGACATTCCCAACACAACACTTGCAATGTATGTTGATGACACTGCAACCCTCACACAAAGCGCATTTCTTCGCCCAGCTATACAAAGGATAAAAGTATACATTAACATGCTCGAGTCTTGGCTGCAAAAATGGAAAATCAAGGTAAATGTTGACAAAACACAGGCAATCCCATTCACTAAAAAGATTATTTTCCCCACCAAACTACAGCTTTACGGAGAAGAAATCCCATGGGCCAAGCAAGTCCTTCATCTTGGGGTGATCCTCAGTAAAAACCTTACATGGGCCCCACACGTTACATCTATCATCAGAAATTTTCGAGTTAGTAAAGTTACACTTCACCCCTTAATTTCTCGAAACAGTTTACTTTCAGTAGACAACAAGTTGCTCATTTACAAAATCGTTATGCGTCCCATATTGTATTATGCTTGCCCAGTCTGTGCATACTCTTGTAAATCTTCAAGAAAAAATTTACAATCTGCACAAAATAGTGTGTAAAGGCAAATCACCAACTCGTGTGGTATGTTCGGAATAAAAAAAATACATAAAAAACTACGAATTGAAAAGTTTAATTTCTTCTATTGCCGGCTATCTCGGAAATTTTATGATAATTTACCTAATGGGTCTATGACAATGATATACATGATGTAGCCGATAGCAAACGGCCTATGGCCATAGTCAGTAATTATCTTGATTAATTGTGATATGTGTTCCTCTGCTTTAATAGTTTTAACTTATATTATAGTAAAGAAAATGTAATTTAATTAGTAACTTAACCCTTAAAATCTCACCTACCTTTAAGCACCATGAGACTCACACTTATATCTGTTTATATGCTTAGTAGTAAGTGTCTTTGCAGGTTATTCTCGTTTTTTTTCTGATTGTCGACACGCTGTAATATATTAGACACAATTAGTCTATCTTGTTTATAGTAAGACATATCGTATATTATGATCTGGTTCTCAAGTTATACACTTGACATTATTCGCAATTTCTTAACTGTTCTATATGGGGTAGGGTGTTCTACCCAGGCACCCTGGTGTTTTTCTACACTATTTTTCTATAGTAAACTGTGAGGTTGACCTCAACATCTTGACCCCGAAACAACAAATTTTCTTCAGACCACTTTAGTCAGTGAACTGTGCGCGTGTCTTGTCTCCCCTGCCAAAATGCCACGACCTTAGCTGAAAAAATTAGTTTCCTGGTTAAGATCAAGCAACAGCCACGAAACACTAGTCAGCGTCGGTTTGTGGAAATTACCTGATTGGCAAAGACTACAATTTCCTGCTTGATAAAACAAGAGAATGACCTGCGAGAAGAATGCGCACAATGTGAAGGACGTGGGGGAACTTTCAAAAGACGAAAGTGTGAAGGCAAGGATCCAGACGTCGATGACGCCCTTAATGAATGGTTTGCCATTGTTACTGGACGAGCTGTGCGAATAAGCGGCCCAATGTGAAAATGCAAAGCAGAAGAACTCGCTAAAATGCTGGGCCACGATGAGTTTAAAGCTACAGATAGAAATCTAGACATGACATAAAATTCAAGAATGCACATGGAGAGAGAGAAAGGGCTCATAGCGTAGGTGCTGAAGAATGGAAATCAACAAAAGTGCCTCATCTTGGGGTGATCCTCAGTAAAAACCTTACATGGGCCCCACACGTTACATCTATCATCAGAAATTTTCGAGTTAGTAAAGTTACACTTCACCCCTTAATTTCTCGAAACAGTTTACTTTCAGTAGACAACAAGTTGCTCATTTACAAAATCGTTATGCGTCCCATATTGTATTATGCTTGCCCAGTCTGTGCATACTCTTGTAAATCTTCAAGAAAAAATTTACAATCTGCACAAAATAGTGTGTAAAGGCAAATCACCAACTCGTGTGGTATGTTCGGAATAAAAAAAATACATAAAAAACTACGAATTGAAAAGTTTAATTTCTTCTATTGCCGGCTATCTCGGAAATTTTATGATAATTTACCTAATGGGTCTATGACAATGATATACATGATGTAGCCGATAGCAAACGGCCTATGGCCATAGTCAGTAATTATCTTGATTAATTGTGATATGTGTTCCTCTGCTTTAATAGTTTTAACTTATATTATAGTAAAGAAAATGTAATTTAATTAGTAACTTAACCCTTAAAATCTCACCTACCTTTAAGCACCATGAGACTCACTCTTGTATCTGTTTGTATGCTTAGTAGTAAGTGTCTTTGCAGGTTGTTCTCGTTTTTTCTGATTGTCGACATGCTATATTATATTAGACACAATTAGTCCATCTTGTTCATAGTAAGACAGGGCAAATATTATGATCTGGTTCTCAAGTTATACACTGACATTATTCGCAATTACTTAACTGTTCTACATGGGGTAGGGTTTTTTACCCAGTCACCCTGGTGTTACACCATTTTTCTACAGTAGGTAAATATCCTGGAATACGAGCTGTTATGGATAGAAACAACTTCTAACTGCTGTGATATCGGTTGCTGTATATCTCATGCATTTTTCTTTTCTTTTTTATACAGGGCAACCCAAAGCAAGTGTACGACACATAGAGTGCAAGGCGATATTATATCGTGTGGAAACCACAAAACTTACTTACGTAACAATGAGCTCGAAGACATTAAGTTTTTCTCTATAATGCTATTCTTTTAATGCCACTACTTTTATCATTTCTAAATGGTGATTATTCTTCCGTTATTCACAGAGTGTTCTTTTTGTTGCGAAAGCTGATTTAATTCACGTAATCAAATAAACTTATTCTCTAGAAACTGCTTGCAAGTACAGTTAAATTCTTTCAAGCATTCCTCTGTTAATTAATGTGGGTTACTTCCTTTTTTACCTGCCCCCCAACCTATACAGAGAGGTTTTTAGAACGGTTTCAATAAATGTTTTCCACAATAACTGTGAAATTACACAGTAACTGTTAAATCAATCTTCCAAAAATTTCTGTTTTCCGTATTTAAACTTCTGAATTCCTGTAAACAGTTGATTACATTTTGGGTCAGACATAACAGCTAGCAATGGTACTTTACTTGAAGCCCATAACAGATGTTAAGAAAATACTATTTTAATATACATTCCAAAACTTTTCATTTTTAGTATTTAAGACCTTTGTGTACATGGAAACAGCATGTTCACTAGATTTTGCCTGAAATGGTAATCCGGAAGTGATACTTTACTTGAACAGATTTTCGAGAAAAAATATATAATATAATCAGAAATTTCTCAAATTTGATATTTAAAACTAGTATATGATTCATAACTAGGTATTAAAAATTTAATCATATAATAACAATATGTTAGATTTTGATTACATACGATAAACTGGAAGGAGTACTTTAATTAAAAATTGTTTTAATTAAGATTCTTTCATTAACAAAAGATAAAAATGCATTTAGATTTGCAAATATTTGATAATGTTAGTACAAATTTGGAAACACCAGTTTTTACACATAGCCAATTAGAAAGAATTGACTGAAAGAATATAATTTAAAATTTTGTATGATAGACCTTTGTGTTTATTGACAAAAAATTAAATTATGCTTACAAAGGATCAACCGAAAGTCATACTTTAAAAAATCTAGGTTACTACACTCATGTCCATAAATTAAGGATAAATTCTTGAAAATTCTTCAGCGGATGACATCTACAAAGCTGATGAAACTGGGCTGTATTATCGTGCTAAGTTACAAACATATTGCACTCTCTGGCTCCAAAAAAGCGATGGATCACGTAATTGTCTTGTGCTGCTCAACTATTTCAGGAACGGACAAGAGGAAGCTGTTGGTTATAGGAAAAAGCACTAAGCCTCGCTGCTTTAAAGGACTTAGGATGGACAATTTACCAGTTGTGTATCCTGCGCACAGAAATACGTGGATAAACTCTGAACTTTTTAAAGAATGGCTGAAGGATTGAGACAGAGAGCCAGTCGAAGTGCTGCTGCTTTTTGACAATTGTGAAGCACATCCTCATTTAGATTGCTTGAAGAACAACATATCGTGGTGTAGTGGTCAACTGGAATTTCTACCTCCCACTACCACAGCTTTGGTCCAGTCAATGGACATGGGCATCATAGAAAATTTGAAGACACTTTATTGTGCAAGGTTGGTTAATTGCATCCTTGAAGCAATTGAAGAAAGTTTGCTGACCTCATTGTCAAAAGCCAGCGAAGTCACTACAAAGGTTAACATCTTACAAGGAGTTACATTTGTGGCCGACAACTGGCGAAAAGTGAACAGTGAGAGAATTTAGAACTGTTTTTCTCATCTTTAAACACTTGGTTTGGGAGATGGATGTGGACATGCTCATTGAAAGTGAAAATAATGACGGACATGTGAAACGTCAACAGGTACAAAATTGCGAAGAATTTTCATTCATCGACAACGAGCTTCAATGCTACTATGAAAATGAAGATTCCGAAGCAGCAATCGTTGCTCGAGTTACAGCAAAACACACGACAGCATTGGAAGATCAAGAAAATGATGATGATGATGCCGCTAATAAGTTGGTGCAAGTGACAACACGGAATGCGAGGAAATACATTGAAACTTTGCGTTGATATTTCATGCAGGAGGAAAATGAAGGGCGTTCCATTGCTACGTTAGGTGTTTGTGGAGATTTTTATTGTGCTTCGCATGCTGAGTATCCCGGAGATCGTTTATTAGAGTTTGTTTCTAAATTAAGTTTTTGAATGAAAAAAGTTCGACTGCAGTTCTTGTTTATACACGTATGTTCGCCATACGTGTGAACCGCACACTAAAGGTCATAATTACATTTTAGTCCTTGATTTACATGTACATTTGCTGTTTGCTACATAGAGCGCGTGCTATCTTACAACATAAGACATGTTCGCGAATCGGACCAGCCGGTTATTAGGACCAAAACGATCGCTTCCCGATGTGGTCCAATTAACCGGAATCAACTGTATATACATAGATTGATATACCAAAATGGTATTTTTATATATACTAATATGGTATTTTTCTGAAATTCATTTTTAATTAATATTAAAATATCTAGAAGAACATGACAAGCACAATGTTGCAAATTCTGAAAACACCCTTTGTACTTAGGGTAAGGATAAGGACTATTATGTCTCTTTGTGTCCTGCAAGACGGATACAAAAATCTCCTGTGTAGGTGAAGTAGACAGAATTTGTCCAATCTCTTCACAGATTTTTTATTACGTTTAGGAAATTTATGAAGCCGTCTATTAAGAGGTCTTTGAACAACGATAAATAAGATCATTCTGATTTCTTTATTGTTATTAGTTAAACGTTTTCCGTAAACCTTAATTGTTTTTTTTAGCTCCAGTAGTAGTAAGAGTAAACTTTGGTTCCAATAGTAGTAAAACCGTAGCTAGATTCTTTAATTTGATTAGCAGACTTATTGGCCTTCCCACTACCTGTTCTGTAATGTATAAGGTATTTCTCCCGCCTTCTTCACATGCCTTCGTGGTGTAGTGGTCAGCACGCTCGACGCGTAACTGAGAGGTCCATGGTTCGATTCCCGGCGAAGGCACTGCTCATTTTTCATTCTTCTGCTTCCAAAAAAATCCTAATGACTGCAAATAAAACACCTGAATGACTGTTTCAAAGCAATTACGCTTTTTCATATGTATTTCATTTCGAAACATTGCCACACATTTTCTGCAATTATTACTATCTCCAGCTTTCTTAAATTGTTTTTAGGTGATTCTTCTTTCAAAGCTATACATTTATAATTTTTTAGGAGTAATTTTAAAACGACTGAAATTTTTTCCGTTTGCCTCTGGGAATTGTTCATGACAGCTCAATAAAAGTCTGTATAGAAGACCTCAAAGGCGTATCTGTGCTTTTTGCTGAAAAGCTGTTCTTAATATTAAATATTACCAAACGTGTACGCCAGTTCCTCAACACGTCCCCTTCAAGTTGCGTTTTTGAAACAGAATTTGTGGTACATCAATATTACCATTGAAAAAAAATGGTAACGATAATGCGTTGATCTGAAACAGTGTCAATACAGAATTTTTTTCTCCTTTCAAAAGTATCTTGAAAGGTCAAAATAAGATCAGAATTAATTGAGGTTAAAACAACACGCCGAACAAATATTAATTTAGAAGTCAAGTAACAAAAATCAGAGTTATATTTGCAAATTTTCACAGGTCTAGTTCAATTGCAACTGGCAGCTGAAGATCATGGTGCGGTAAAATCATTGAAACTAGTCCTGCGAAAATTATTTGCAAATATAACCCTGAGTTTTGTTGTTTGACTTCTAAACTAAGATCAGGATTAGTTGCACTACCTTTAAAATGTATGTTTGAGTTCAGAACAGAGATAAATCAAATTAATCATTTGTTCAAAGTTATGCCCAGAGACATTGAGATCATTATTTACTTAGCAGTTTAAGCATTAAAATCGCCACACGAGACAAGAGTATTTGAAAATTAATGCCATCAAAATTCAAAAGAGTGTTGTCAGGTTGTCATTGGAAAGTGAAAAATCTTAAAATGATTTTAGCCTTCATTCAGCTTGTAATTTTAGTTCCACTTTCAAAATGCCAATTGGCTAATAATTTAAAATTTTGACGGAAGATTATACTTGACACTAGCAAGAATGCCACTGGCAAATTATTTTAACTTTGGAAAAGCTTCAAATAGTGTTTGAAAAAAACTGTAGTGCTTCATAGAATCATCAATAAAATTGCATAACAAGACTCAAAATATTAAGAATATTCATCTTAAATAAGAATAAGCATAATCTGGTTTTGTTATTGGGAATGAGATCGCCAGCGTTCCACAGATATATTTTTCATCCTTGAAAGGACTTTTGAAGTTAAGTATCATAAAAAGAAATCCGAAACTATAAATCTTCAAAATCTTCAAAAGGTCTAGTAGAACTCAGGGAAATAAGAGCAGATTCTGAGTTTTTCAGGATGCGTCTATGAAGGCTTGCTACTTTATTCACAGAGAAGCAAACTTTTAATAATCATCTATACCCTTTGTTGACATGTTTAACGTTCTGTGGATTGCCTTCTGGTTCAGAAAGCATAGTCTTGCGTTAAAAGGCGCAGTTTAACAGTATTACAAAATTTCAGAAAAACGTAAGAAAAGACTCAAAAATCATTACAAAACTTGGCTTCTATAACTGTATCCAGAAGTTCTAAGAATATACCACCAAATATGTAAAATTAGAAAAATATATGTAGAAAACTAAATAGTAATAAAACAGTTCATTTCAAATATCGATTCGATTTTTTTATGAATTTAGTGCTATAATTTTGCAGAATGCAAAATGCATTGTAATCTAATTATAAATAAATTTATACCTACTGCAGATAAACAAGACTTTACACGATTAATACTTAAAAATTCAGTCTCGCTATAACTGGTTGCAACTTTCTAATACATTAAAAAAATTCTGAATTATTAATCCCTTTGGAGCATTAAAAAACTTGTATTATTGATTAGGCACTTAAATCAGCTAATGTTACTTGATTTTCTTGACTGTATAATTAATTAAATTGCAGCCTTAAAACTGCTAAAATTAATTATCAAGAAATTGCAACTTCACATACCACAATGTACATCAACGATATCCATATACCAATACATTAGTAATGCAGATGATTAAATAAAGTTATAAAACATTATTAATTAATTAGTATAGTAATAACACATAACATAACTGTCAAAGGATAATTTCCTGGACAATACTTGGAGAGAGAAAGAAGGTCCCTGGACTTGTACGAGAAATTTCCTAAACTGGACATATGCCATCTCAATTTTTAGTATTACTCATCACTGTCATGCAGCCTTCATCTCAGGATTCCGTTTAACTCATTTTGTGGCACGTACCGTTTAGATGCAGGATAGCCAGCGTCGTTGCATATCCAAAGATCAGTTCAAACTTGCAGTGTAGGAGTTCTTTTGACATCATCATAATTTATATGTTGTAAAGAGAATCATAAATGACTTGCCTGAGCATAAATTTCGGTGTCCAGCGTTAGGAAGCACATACCCTTGGATAACTATTCAGATGAATTTACTATATTGTATTGAACGGTAAGGGTTTATGATAGGAGTAAAGACACTCTAGCATAGGAAACTAAATCACTGGTTACTCAGTGGAAAATGGAATGCATTCATATACGAAAATCTGCTAAAAAGTAAGGAGTGAAATCATTTACAAATGTACCTACTGAGGATCGTATGGATAAAACTATTAAATGCTGATAACTTCGACTCCGGGATGAATCACGAAGGAATGAGTTAAGTTTATTGGTATTTTTAAGGATTTTCCCTGTTATGAACCAGCTTCCGATACAAATTCTTCGACAGTTGATGCATTTTATACAGCGTATAGTTTTCGTATTAGAAGGCACTTGATGTTTCCTGGTACATGACTTTGACAAAAAATTTGCTCATACGTTTGCGAGCTTTCCGTGATCAGTGTGTTAAAAATACTTAATAACAGGAAATAAATGCATAACTTTTATTTAAGAGGAAGTATGGACAAAGATAAATATTCAAATGTTTTCGTTTTCATCCTCGAGCATTTTCCACAATTAAGTCACATTTAATATAAATATTATTTGAAGGATTTTATAAAAATCCACTCGTGATGAGGCTTAAACTATGTTTAGTCATTACCTGTGACACTGAGTCAGCTTTAGACCTTGGCGATTTGCGAAATTAGCGTGGCGAAAAAAAAAACTTGAAAATTATTGTATGCTTTTAACAATTTCCTCAAGTCAGTATAAGTACGGCACTCTTGAAAATTGTTCTTTCGTTTTAGAGTTAATAAATTGTACAAACGTGTATAATACCCTTCCTCTTCCTTATTATTAAGCGAAATTTATTGTTTTCCTTTTTCTTGGATAATTTGCACCATGTCGTGTTAGAATTACGCTGTGATCAAAGAAGTATCGCAAATGAAGAATTTGTTTTTTATATATTATGACAATAACATTTCATATTCTTTCCAAGGTTTGTTATTAAGATGCATTTTCTGTTGTTTATTTATCTGCGAAAAATATAAAAGTAGTTTTTGATGCATTTAGTCGACTTTCTTGAAATTTTGTGCTTATGAGTATTTGTGAAGTAAAAGCTCGCCAGAGGTTTCATAAAACAGGACTATATAGCTCCCCATAAGTCACAAGCTATTTTAAAAATATCTATTATCGAATCTGAGTGTTCTATATTCAAAAATGTTTTGAAAAAGCGAAATTTTAGAATAGATGGATGGCATAGGGACTCACAGATTTTAATGTCATATGTACAATCAAAAGAAATAAACCTATTAAAATAGGTCCCAAAGAACTTACTACTGATACAGACATCTGAAATGCATTTTGTAGGCACTATACTAAAATTAATAATTTAAAACCTACTATTAAAATAAAGAAAAATGGATTGAGACTATACAAGGCAAAAATACAGAGAGGCTTGAAAAGCTTTTCGACGCTGATTTCAGTACGGAGGAGCTGAAAAATGGTCTTGGTACTTAAAAGCGTAAGCGTAAGAGTGCAGGCCCTGATGAAATCTTACCTGAATTCTCCACTAATCTTGAAGATTCTGCAAAACTTTCATTACTGAAGTTTATAAATCAAACTTGGAGAAATGGTTTCATACGTTCTTGAAGAAAGGCTATGATAATACCAGTTCTCAAACCTAACAAACCTACAGAGAACTTGGACAGTTATTGCCCGGTCTCTATTCGAAACAATTCACATAAATTAACTGAGAGGTTGTTGCCCATATGGTATAATGGTTAGAAGAGTCTACTACGGTGCGAAGAAATCGGAGAAGACATGGATGTTTGTAAATGTATAGTGTCGGTGCGGCATGCCTAAATATGCGGCTAGCCGAAAGTCCTGTCGTGTGAATTGGTGGGAGACCCCCCGGATCGCCCCCGGAGTGCTCTCCCTCAAAACTGAGGGTGGAAAATAGAAGTCCAACCTCTCTTCCGAGTAGGCTCGGGCAATCATTGTTCCATGTGATTATGGACACGACAACAACTGAGCGGTTGGTTGCTAACAGATTTTTATTAGTGTTGGACGAAGCTGGTGTAATTTCTGAAACACAAGCATGTTTTCGAAGACGTAGGTGTACTGCTGAACAGAGAGTCCACTTATCTGAAGAAATAAAGGACGTCTTTCAGAGGAAACAAAGTACCCATGCTATAGCCGTAGATTTTTAAGAACGCTTTTAATAAAATTTGGAGAGTTCTTTTGCTTAAAAGAATGATTCCTGTGGCATTTCTGGCAACTTATATAAATGGATTAAAAGTTTCCTTCACCAGAAATTTGCAAGTGTAATGTGAAATGTGTAAAAATGTGTAAAAATGGTAAAAACGGTAAAATGTAACGGTAAATGTAACGGTAAAATGTAAAAACGGTAAAAATGTGTCGGGTTATCGACACACAAAACAAGGTTAATCGCAGGGAGCAGTACTGAGTCTTATTATTTTTAATGTTATGATAAACGATTTAATTGACAATATTTATACATTTGTTCTGGGCATAACATCTTGTTATTTTCTGATGATATAGAAATAAATACTATATAATCCGACTTTTCTGGCCTGGAGAGTGTCTTACAACAGGCCTTAAATGTTCTTAACACCTGGACTCATGAAAATAATATGGTAGTAAATACTAAACTACCTTCCAATTGTTCTCACTTAGAACTATGGCATTCACCTTGTGGGGTTCTACTTATTTAATTCAATGTTCAATCTTAGAACCCCGCAAACACTAGCAAGTGAATAATCGCTTAAGTATGTGAATAAACACGTAAGACTTACGAAGGGTTAACTACCCTTTATTTCTTAGAATAATTACAATCAGTTCCTAACTCGGAACGTACACAAAGCCTCCACTTGGGCTTGAACTTAAATAATTATGAAATTAAACTAACTAAGCTTAACTAAAGTTATCTGAAAGATATAGCCGAAGCTATCAGGATTCTAAGTAGTTCGTCCATAAATATTAATTAAATCGGCGAAGCCAAGCAAGGGCCTTAGGCCCTTGCTTGGCGTAATATTAAGTATAGTTAAGCGTAGTATCTAAGAGAGAACGTAGCCAAAAGGCAAACGTGAGCTAGTGAGGAAAATCAGTCTCTCTCTCCTGAAGTCGCTGAAACATCGAGTTAAGTAGTACTCATTTGCATTAACTGCGTTTCTGAAATTACCTTCTGGTAGGAAATTGTAGGTTGAAATTGGAATAGATAGGAAAGTTGCATAACTTAAAACAACTGATAATAAATTTAGGATAAACTTACATTTTTCCCTACCAGAATTTAACTGCTCGAAGAATAAGGTCTCAAAACGATTTTGTTTAAGAGTGTAAATTCTACAAAACTCTTTTTCATCAAAATTTTAAACTTGTAGCAATAGTGTTTTGTTGAATTCATCATTGAAAGTTTTCCTGTTTAGGGCCAACTTTACACAATTTTTAAAGCTATACTAAAATTAAGAGAATTTTACATTGACATTTTAGAAATTGCCGGGGAACAAACATCTGCTTGTCTGAACAGGTTTAACCAGTCTTGGTTCTTCCACAAATTATCTGGAAGGAAATAGTATTAGTGATGTTTTTACACAAACAGTTTCTACTTTCGTTACTATCACTCTTTATTGAAATTATTTTTGGCCCCTCAGACAATTTCATTCATACCAAACATTAAATCTTCTTCCCTCCACGCTCTCCAGAAATTGTTCTGAGTGAACTAAGCGTCTTATTGTTGTGTTATCGCGAAGATACACTACCAACTATGCAACAACTACGGTTTGTTAGAACTTGACATTCTAGACTTCAGAAGACTCCTTAAACACAAAACTAGATCTAATGTACTAAACTAGAACTTAATTTAAATTCTTAAGTGAAGCCTGGAGAGCTTAACTTTAAACACATTCAAACTACACTTTCTTTCAATTCATATAACAAAGTATTTTACAGTCATGTTTAACTTTTACAATAGTTTAAAAGCTGTCATTAGCATTTCTACATTCAATACAACATTTTAACATGCAATATTTTAAAATTCATTTTACATCATTCGTTATAGTTGCTATACAAAATTTACAAACTTTTGCTACAATCATTATTTAAGTTAACATATTTGAAGTCTTTCGACTAACATGTTCACACTTAGTTTCTTGCAACTTGAGAATTCGCAAAAGAAGGTACTTAAAAAATAAATTCTCGCCAAGTTGCGAAATGAAAAATCTTTTCTGTTTAACAGATAATTGCAACTACATTCTCGCAAACTTGCGAATTCAATTTCTTGCTTGAAACAGTATTTAGCAACTTTAAACACATGTTATAAACCGAATTTTCAATACAAATTAGAAAACAAGGAAAAATTTCACTTATTGTTCGGTTTCTGTAATCCCACATTCTTTTTTCTCAGAATTCTTGCCAAGTGCGAGACCTTAAACTTTGAATTCACAGTCTTCTCGAGCAGCTGGTACTCACTTCCTGCCCCTCCTCTCTTTTCGTTCCTCTGGTGTTGAATCTGCCTGCTTTTCTCGTCGGTTGAGGGTTCTGGTACTCTGGCCTCCTCTTTGTCTTTTAGTAACCGGATCTTTTGCAGCGTTTTCCTAACCCCGAGATGGCCTACTAATTTCGAGTCGTGGAGCTCCTCTAGAATACGTAAGCGCAGACTCATTGGGACTACCGGCCGCAATTCTTGATTATCGTTGGTTGTTTTCGTGTAAAACAGCAATTTATAAATAACTTCGTAATGGGCCACCCTATATGAGCCGGAGCGAAAGATTTTTATCGGACTATAGGCAAGCGACTACCTCGTGATATGAATACACCGTTATCGAGGCTCTTTCGAAGTGTACGCTGAAATTTTTCACCGCTAATAGGACCGCGAGAGTTTACCGTTCAGTTGTGGTATAATTTCGTTGGGTCTGATTGAGCGTCTTGCTAAAAATGCTATTAGCTGCCCATTTTGGAAGGAACTGCTCCAACTGCGTAGTCTAACTAGTCTGCTGCAATTTGTAAATTTTGTTCCCCTTCCGGCAATTTAAGAACTGGGGCGTTAATTAAAGCGTGTTTCAACTCTTCAAACGCCGTATTCGCCTCCGCTGTCCATGTGAACCTCGTCTTTTTTCGTTTAAGACCCAACAAGGGTTCAACTACGTTTGCAAAATCTTTTTGGAATACTCTATAAAAGGAACACATTCCCAGAAAAGATGATAATTTCTTGGCCGTATTTGGAGGTAGATAACTTTTAATCGCTAAAATTTTAGTGTTGTCAATTTCAATGCCGTTTTTCGAGATTTTATAGCCGAGGTACCTCAATTCCTTGGCCGCAAATTTTCACTTTCTGGGATTAATTTTCAGGCCTGCCTTATTTAATAATGTAAAAATGTCCTCTAAATGTTTAATGTGTTCCTGTAGGGTTTCGCTTGTCACAATAATATCATCGAGATAGATGACTGTACTTTTGCCCAAGACGGACCTTAAAACAATATCCATAACTTTTTGAAATGAAGCCGGAGCTCCGCTTAAGCCAAACGTCATTCTCAAAAAAGCATACACGCCTGACTTTGTAATAAAAGCTGTTTTTTCGACATCCTCGGTTTTACTGCAATTTGAAAATAGCCTGACGTCAGGTCTAAAGTGGTCATATATTTACACGACCGAATTCTTCATATGATTTCAGCTATTATCGGGAGGGGTTATATGGGTTATTTTGTTATGCTATTTAATTTCCGGTAATCAATTGCGAATCTCCATGGGTTCGGATCTGCGAGTGACAGTCCATTTTTCCTCCTACATAAAACTACAGGACTAGCATAGGGGCTGCTACTTGGCGTAATTATCTTATCTTCGAGGATTTTCTTAATGCTTTCGAGAATGTCTTCCTTCACCCGGTCGTATCTATAAGGTTTTGACGAACTGGGGGCTTACCACCAATATCTATACTATGCACTATGCGAGACAATCTGGTACAAGCCAGGTTTGTCGTCAAACAACTGAGAAAAGATTGTTACCAATTGTTGGATTTTTTCTTTTTCTCCTTCTTCGAGCTCCCTGAGATTCACTTCCGGGGCTGCGAGTTTTCTTCTTGAATTTTGTCCATCTTAACCTGTAAAGTAGAATCTTTAAAATTAATTTTTGCACTAACTGCGCGTAAGAAGTAAACCCCCAATATGACTGCGGTTAACAAATTCTTTACTACTAGAAAGTTTATCTTTCGCACCTCGTTCTTTATTTGAATATGTAGCCCCACTTTTCCCAAGCAGACACACTGTTTGCCTTGGGCAGCAATCAACCGTTGTCCTGTTGTCTTAAACAGTCTATAACGACGAAAATGCTTTTAAAGAAAATCCTGCCAGCGGAAGCTGCTTTGAGCCCCGTATCCAGTAGGGCGGTAGTAAAGACGTCGTTTAGTAATATCTGGATCTCTGATAAGGCCAAATTTTCAGCTTGGCCGTACTAACGTATTCAGTTTGATTTCTGAGGGATTTACTTTCTCAAACAGTGACTTCACCCTCCTTCTGGTCACCGTGACTAGTTTAAATTTTTCTTTTCAACCCCTTGGTCCAGCTGCTTTTTACTACTTCACGCTTTGTCAGACCAGTCTTTTTCTTATCCGGCTTCGCTACCTTCCCCTCTTGCCGACAGGAGTTCTGCTGGCTTTAAGGTTTCGTTTGGGCGTTAAACATTAAATACTGTCTAAAATTGTTCGCACGCGCGTTTTCGGCCGTTCGCCTACTCTGAAATTTGACAGCCAGTTCGCATAAGCTTTCCAGCGTTTGCGAATTTCTAACTTCAAGAAAATCTGGAATTGACGGAAGCAGCCGCGGCAAAATTATTTCAATGATTTCATTGTCAGGCCTTTTCCCATATAATAATTTGGCAATGTGAATTTTCCTTAAGATGAAATCTGTTAATTTGTCCACATTAGTTTGATATATACTAAATAATTCAGATTCGAGTCTTGCGTGGTCTTTTACAACTGGGAATGCTTTCAATAGCGAATTTTTCAAGTTTTCTCAAGTATACGTTTCGGATCCTGGATCCCCCAACAAACTCTTGCCAATATTCTTGTACCAGCTGAGGGCTTGGCCTTTTAAATTCGTCGTAGCCATGATAATTCTTTGCGGATATTTCACAGGATATAACGGGAAGTGTAGATCCAGCTGCTCCAGGAAGGTCAAGGATCCTCTTCCATCAAAAGTTGCTGTTGTCTTCATCGCCGCTCTCATAGTTTCCACGATAAATCCGTGTCGCTCCGTGGGGTTTGATTGTGGCTGAGGAAACTGAAAGGGGGGAGGGGTCAACGAGAAATCTTCACTACCTAGCGGAACGGTTTGTTAAGAACAAGTTCGAGCGCCAAATGTGACGTTTTACTTATTTAATTCAACGTTCAATCTTAGAACCCCACAAACACTAACAAGTGAATAATCGTTTAAGGGTGTGAACAGAACATGTAAGACTTAAAGAGGGTTTACAACCCTTTAAGTGTGTGAATAAACACGTTAGACTTACAAAGGGTTAACTACCCTTTGTTTGCTAAAATAATTGCAATCAGTTCGTAACTCGGAACGTACACAAAGCCTCCACTTAGGCTTGAACTTAAATAATTATGAAATTAAACTAACTAAGCTGAACTAAAGCTACCTGAAAGATATAACCGAAGCTCTCAGGATTCTAAGTAGTTGGCCCCTAAATATTAATTAAATCGACGAAGCCAAGCAATGGCCTAAAGTATGGATGAGGGTAGTATCAAAGAGAGAACGTAGCCAAAAGGCAAACGTGCGCTAGTCAGGAAAATCAGACTCCCTCTCTTGAAGTCGCTGAAACATCGAGTTAAGTAGTACTCTTACTTATTTGCATTAACTGCGTTTCTAAAATTACCTTCTCGTAGGAAATTGTAAGCTGAAATTAGAAAAGATAGGAAAGTTGTATAACTTAAAATAACTGTTAATAAAATTAGAGTAAACCTCACAACCTTTAGTATAATAATAAATTTCTAAATAGAACATATTATTTTGTTTATTTGGTCATTCATTTAGAGCCAAAATTATCCTGAAAAAAAAAACAAATAAATGCAGCCATTGATCAAGGACATTTGTGATCTAAACTACTGAAAAGTTTGGATGATATTACTTGGGTTTGGAGCCAAGATATTTTGTATAAAAGTTATGTGCGTCGAGTTGCTGTATATGGTAATGAGGTTTTTATTACTGTCTCACAATCTAACAGAAACAAGTTGGATATTTTCCAGAACTAACATGTAGCAATTGATCACTGGCGGCGGAAAATCGACTGCTATTATTGCTATGGAATTTTAGACAGATTTGGAGCCTTTAAGTGAAAGTCGCCAAAGGAGTGCTATGAATCTTGTTGGAAAAATTTTCTAAAGAAAAAAAAATTAAGTGCCATAGACCAGTAAGTGAAAGACTAAAGACTCATAGATCCTTCCTTTCAACTATCCTTTACGATAATTAGGATATTCCTACACCCAATCGTGGGGTTTTTTCGAAGGAGTGGAATCCCGTTTTAAATTTGGTTAAGCCAGAAAAACGCCTGGATCTTGTTTGGAATGTCAACAACATCTTTCTAATCTGATTGAGTTAAAAAATGCTGCTTTGACTACCATATATTACAGGTACTCTCCAGTCTAGTGGTTCCATGTTTACACAGATGGTTCAGGAGAAAATGTGATAAAAATGCATGTGCTGCAGTCTACTCAAGTAATTTTAGTATTAGCTGTTTTGTTGGAAAGTACTGTGACAATTTGGTGGAGAGATAGCGGCTATAACATAGGCAATTGATAAATTAAAAAATAGTCTAGATCAAAATATTGTGTTTCTCGTAGATTAAAAAGCTGCAATTTTGTCACTTACCAGTTCTAATTATAATGAAAATGCCCAGGTTCATTCTTTTAAAATGACCTAAGGGAAAACAGAAAGAGAATTGCCCTTAAGTAGATTCCGAGCCGCTGTAATATTTTTGGAAATAAGTAGGGAGATAGACATGCCAAGGCCATATCCCTTATGGTCCATCCTGATTCCCCTTTGTCTTTTAGTAATATTAAAAGAATTATATATTGTTATAAATTTTGTATTTAGTTAGATATTTTTAAAAGAATTATGATTAAGATTGTTTATTACCCCGTACAATGCAACACAAGACCTATTTTAAGAGAAAGCTATGCCGGAAAAGTAAAAATACAGGAGCACGTGCATTTAGCATTGAATAAAATCTAATTTATATTTAAAGTGAATAAATGTAATTGACTACTAAGTTAGCTGTAACCGTAATCCTACTCCTTTGCTTTCCAGAAATCTCGACAAGCAGAAATTACTAGAATCTCACGCGACCGATTTAAAGCTATAAAAGGACAGACAGAGAACATCTCATCTCAGTTGTTTAGTTAGCTGCTGTTGTTATTGTTGATCGGATTAGCTTTCTCTGTGCTGTTCTTTGCGTACTATTTAACGTTTTTAGTAATTTAAAGTATAACTACTGATACTGCTTGATAGTGTGAACACTTGTACAAATATTTCTGAGAAAAATTCCAGCCTTCTGTTATATTTCTTTTGATAAGAATAAATTTTATAAACCTTTTATTGGACTTGCGTATTCAATCTGTTACTAATCCGTGCTCACGCAACATTATAATCAAATAACAATTAGCAGAATATAGTTATATGTTTATGCAGTGGATAAGAAGAAAAATATTCTGATCAACAACCCTTTTGAACAAGTGGCCGTAATTATTTACAGCAACATTTACATCGGATCAAGGATTCAGCTTGTTGCCCTCTGTGTCATCAGGGTGATATGGATGGTGACCACCTCAAGAACTGTCTTATTATTTTAAAGTTTATTAGAAACAACTCTGTGGAGACTAATTTTTACACTCTCATTATTTTATTGGGCTACTCGTCGGCTATTGGCAGAAATGCCGAAAATGAATGTAGGATAAAAAAGAATAAAAAAAGGCATTACCGAAGTCGATAAATGAAATATTTCATCAAACTTCAATTAACCTACCCGTAGACTAGCACATTTGTTCATAACTTGAGCAACGTGGGTATTTTCGAAAAGGTTTTAGGTAGTAAAGTTGCTATTTTTTAACCAATGTCAAGATTTGTAATGAGCGAAGGGTTAAATGGCATGGAAATGGTTAAATTTAAAAATGAGATGACAATATAAGAGATGAATAACAAATATAAAACAAAATACATATACATAACTTTTTAAATTTACATGGTTTTAATAAAATACCCTAAAATGAAAGAGCAATTCTTTTACTTGCAGTATTCTTGTTGGCATTTGTTTAAAAACAAAATGCTAAAGGTGTATAGGAAAAAAATACATTACATTTTGTAAGGTTTTAGTTAAACTAAAAAAGTTTTATTTTAATTTAAATCTTTCTATCTCTTCTCAGTTTCAACTTCCCGTCCGAAGAAGCGCGCGTTTCCAGCTTATGCTAATTTGAATTAGAGCCAGGTACTATTTAAACCAGAGGTAGAAACCTCTCAGTGTGAGAGAGCTTTTAGTCTCAGATCACGGTTATTCTATTCGACGTTCGCCTGACCAGCTAGCAGATAATTTCTAAGCCATAGTGCTTACTACGTGATTGCTTATTGAAATAAATTGAAGTGCGCTAGTATTAGTATTCTGTGAGCAAAGTTTAATTAAAATTCTATTTAGCTTAGTTTAAATTTATCTGATTGTTCATTTAGACCCAAGTGTGGTCCTTTTACTTTCTGTATCCCTCCCGAGTTGGGAAGTGTGTAAATAATATTGATTTAATAAAAGAGGATTTTAAATCTCTTTCAAGTGCAGTTATTCTTCAGCACAGTATCTACACCAGAACATAGCTGATTTCAGCTCCTTGTTCCAGATCAGGACTTTAGGATTTTAAGGAGTTACTTCAAAATGTTTGCCAAATCTACGCACAGAACACTCAGTCCTGACAATTTGACAAAATCTAAGAATTAATACAAAATGACAATATAGAAAACCATTTGTAGAAAAATGGGACTACGGAGGATATTGACACAAATTTTATATATATGTAAATAATTTTAGTAGAATTATATGTAAAATTGTAATAATTTTTGAATAATGTAATATAAAAATTTGTGGCTTGAAAGAGAGAAAGTTCAGCCGGAAAAATAAGAATACAGGGTCAAGTCTATCTAAGATTGAGGTAAATGGCTATCTCGCTAAACTGGCAAGGTATCGTCAAGCTGGCGATGATTTTGGCGATTAATTTTAGTCTCCAGATTTTGCGAGAAATCACCAAAAGTCATCAAACTTGGTGATCATTAAGCGACACTCTGGTTCGGTCCCTGTATAACTGTAATTGGTCCTGTAGTTGATTAAATGCAGTTGATCCCTATATGTAATTGTAACCGTATCCGTCCTTATGTGTACTTTAACCGTACATGCCTTCCAGTAATTTCTAGAGATTCTAGACATTTCTGGCCTGTTGGAGGAAAAATATAGTACCAGAAAGAGCATCAAATCTCAGTTGTTTAGTTCAGCGTTTAGTACGGAGCATTAAGAGAGACCATAAAAGCTTTGGCTTGCACATTGCGCTTTGCATTTCACTGTGTTTAACATTCTTAGTAGTTTGAAGTTTAACTACTGATTGCACTTTGTGATACTGAGGAGAGCTGTTTAAGTATTTTTGTGGAAAGTTCCAGACCTGTGAAGTGATTCTTTCGGCAAAATAAATTTTATGAAGGTATCATCAGTTTTGTGGCGCATTAAATATATTACGAACCCGTACGCGCACAACTATTTTTGGTGTCAGGAGTGGGGTTGAATGCCGGTGAGAAGAAGAATGAAGGAGCATTTAAGACAGCTGGGGGCAGCATTTGCTGCATTCAAAGAAGAAATGAAAGTCGGCCAAGAATCCGTTAAGGAAGAGATAAAAGCTGTCAAAGACTATATGAAAGCGGGCCAAGAGGAGATGACAGCGCGCCACGTATCCGTTAAAGAAGAGATGAAATCAGGTCAAGAGGAAATGAAATGAGAAATTACTGTCATCAAAGAAAACAAACCCGAGACGGTGGAAGGTAGAATAGACACGGTTCTTGAAGCTAAAATTGAAGAAAATCAAGAAAGAATTTTTGCCGTCAAACAAAAAATCGAAGAAAACGTTTCTACTAAAAATCCATAACGACAGCTGATCACATTATCATGCTTTTAAATTTGTATACGTGCCGTCCCTAATTCATCTAAAGCTATGTAAAGAAAAACGTCTTGGCAAATGTACAAGACTCAGTTTTTAGTGGGAAACGCAGCTGGATGGGAATCCGAAGCCAAGACCTAGCATCTCGCCGCTTCCGTGAGAGCAAACGCAGCGGATATCCTTCCACTTCTGCCCGAAAATCAGAGGCTAGACTTAAAAGTTCTGTCCAGCGCGTTACACCTGCGCTTTGGCGAGAAGTGTTTAAAGATTATACTAGCTTGTTTAAAATCTCGCGAGCAGAATTCCGTGGAAAAACTTCAGAAGCTTGCTACGGAAGTTGAAAGGCTATCTCCTATGTCTTATTCTGACTGCCCGTCAACAACAAGGGAAATCCTGTCCTTGCAGTACTTAATTGATGTCATCCGGGATACTGAGATACAGAAAGCTCTGCGAATGGCGGATGACAAGCATCTAAAAAGCGCTTCAACGCACGCCATGAAACTCGAGGCAGTTCAGCAGACAATCCGTAGAGGCCGCCACTCATTCAGAGCTGCTCATGTCCAGGAGCAAGTATATTAAGCGGCTGCTCATCTAGAAGAGTCAATGCCAGGTAAGTCTAGGCAAGTCAATGTCTTGAGGCGGAATAGGAGTAGCAACAAACCAACCCTAAAGTGCTGCAACAGCGGTGGGAAAGGTCATGTTCAAAAGAACTGCAGAACATCCCAACGCACAGAAAATAAGACCGCTCCCCAGCAAGGAAGCAGTAAACAAATTATCTCGCGGAGGGGAGATTGCTAGCTATTCAAAATCGCGTTTTAGAGTACTAGGATTTCTGCAATGAGTGACGACAGTAATAGAAGTTTCATCATTGTGCATATCAGTGGAGTCCTTCGCCATATGATCATCGATACGGAAGCCAATATCACGATTATCAGAAAAAATTTGGCTCAACAGTTGGAAGGTACACACATCTGGACGTCGCCCTACGTCACCTTCCAGACTATGTCCAGTGATAAAATCTACATCGATAGATAGTTAAATGTTTGGAAGTGCAGCTTACCATACTCGGATACTGCATACTCGGATTAGACTTTTTACAGGAATAAAATTTTTGCTTAAACTTTAAAAATAACGAATTGATTTCTGCCTGTGAGGACAAAAATCTGAAATTAAAACAGTCAGTCCGGAATTAAAGGCGTCAAATCCGTCTACCAAATCTAAGACGTTATCACAGTAACTCCAGGAGCAGAAATTCTACCTGGATCTGTAGCTGAAAACAAATATCTCCGATACGGCATAATGGAATATCCTGAGAATTGTGATTGCTTGAAAGGACTAGTAGACTCGGCACTTGTCCACCTGTGGAGGACTGTTAGCCCAGTCAGAGTTGCCAGTACTGATAAAGCGAAAATCATTAGAAAAGGTGAAGTTTTTGCAGCATTTACTTCAGTGACCTGCTTTAAACGAACCAGTAAGCCTTTAGAGACTGCATTTTCGGAGTGCCTAAGAACGGAATTATTGCATAATGCAAAAGTAAGCAATGAAAAGAGAATGCTGAAGAAACTGTCATTCAAGAATTTCTAGATGTTTTTTCCCATTCAACTTCTGATGTAGCTTGAACTAGTTTGACAAAGCATGGACTTGATACAGAGGATTACCCACCAGTCAGAAACATCCAAGGCGTCTAACGATTGCTAAGCAGGAAGAGGTAGGAGAACTTCTAAAGGGCGTGCTGGAAAGCGACGTTATCGAGCCTTCAAGTCCTTGGGTTCCTCCGATCGCTCTGGTCAGAAAAAAAATAGGTCGAAAACATTTCTTTGACTATCGCTGATTGAACGAGGTCACGATGAAAGACAGTTACCCTTGTAGAGATATTAGGTATTTTTTGGAAGCAGTAGAGATGTGAAAAATGAGCAACGCCTTCGCCAGGACTCGAACCACAGACTTCTCGAATACGCGCCGACCGTACTGACCACTACATCACAAAGGCATGCGAAGAAGGCGGGAGAAATACTTTATATACTTCGCCTTTTAAAAGGCGACTAAGGGTTAGGGGAACTAATCACCAAATCATAGTGGTGAAGAACCATCATCGAGCACCTTTTCAGTTCGGGTGCCACTGCAGAGTCTTTAGGCATTTTTTTAAAACAGGACAGATGTGAAGTATAAGTAATGCTGTCGTCGGGACTGGAACCACGGAACTCTCGAATACGCACCGAGCGAGCTGACCACTACACCACGAAGAAGACGTGGGAAATACCTTATACCCTTTTCTTTGAACTGACGACATGGACACTCTTT